>CM022303.1:206728682-207073051 GCA_011799875.1 Thinopyrum elongatum
CCTCGCCGCCGCCCGGAGCCCGCGCCTCCCCGCCGGCCTGCCTCCCCGTCGCCGTCGTCCCCGTCGACCACCCCGACCTCCCGCTGCCCCGTCCCTACGAGCACGGTGAGGCCTCGGGCCTCTTCCCCCCCCTCTCTGCTCCCGCACCTCGCCGCGCGCACCGCGCCCCCGTGCCGCCGCTCACCGCGCTGCGCGCATGCTCACGCGTCGCCGCGCCCCGCTCGCGCCCACTCCAGCCGCCGCTGCCGCTCGTCCTCTCGCCTCTGCCTCCGCTCGCCGCGGCCACCCGCGCGCGCGCGCGCCCCCACACCTCGCCCGCGTCGCTCGCCGTGGCCCCGCGCTCACCACCGACCCGTCCGGCCGCGCCTCGCCGGCGCCCGTGGCCAGCGCCCGGGCGCACCCTGGACGCGCCCGCTCGGGCTGCGCCTGCGCCGCGCCCGCACGCCTGTGAACCCCCCCTGGGCCACTGCCCAGTGGGGCCCGAACCCCCTGTGCCGCTAACAAATGGGGCCCACGGCCCAGAACGATTTTAAGAAAATAAAAATAGAAATAAATAAAATAATTAATTAAATAATTAATTAGTTAATTAATCCTGATTAGGTTAATCTAATTAACTAATTAGTGTGGAATAGTTTCCAAGAAGCTATGGGAACACATCTGTCTTTCAGCACCGCTTTTCACCCTCAGTCACAGGGTCAAGTTGAACGAGTGAATCAAGTGCTCGAAGATATGCTTCGAGCTTGCGTCATCTCCTTCGGTAAGAAATGGGAGGAATCTCTCCCGTATGCCGAATTCTCTTACAACAATAGCTATCAAGCTAGTCTGAAGATGGCACCGTTTGAAGTTCTATACGGTCGTAAGTGTCGAACCCCTCTGAATTGGTCAGAAACTGGGGAACGCTCACTCGTCGGACCGGACATTATTCGGCAAGCTGAAGAACAAGTCCGTATTGTTCGTGAACATTTGAAGTCTGCTCAGTCTCGTCAGAAGAGCAACTATGACCGTAAGCACCAGGAAATAGTCTATCAACCTGGCGAGCAAGCTTACCTCCGCGTCACTCCGTTGAAAGGCACTCATCGGTTCGGAATCAAAGGCAAGTTAGCCCCTCGCTACATTGGCCCGTTCCGTATTCTTGCCCGTCGAGGAGAAGTGGCATATCAGTTGCAATTGCCGCCAAACCTTTCTCAAGTACATGACGTCTTTCATGTATCCCAACTCCGCTGCTGCTTCAAGGATCCTATTCGAGCTGTGGATCATGAAGTGCTTGAATTACGGGAAGATCTGTCATATCCAGAATATCCCATCCGTATTCTTGATCAAGCTGAGCGTCGAACACGTCAAAAGTCAATCAAGTTCCTCAAGGTTCAGTGGTCAAATCATTCTGAAGATGAAGCCACTTGGGAACGCGAGGATCGTCTTCGCGAAGAATACCCCTCTTTCTTTCAGTCTTCCTCTTAATTCTCGGGACGAGAATTCTTAATAGATGAGGAGAGTTGTAACACCCCCGGTGATTAGCAACAGTAATCACTTTTGATAATGACATGTTAGCATGATCGACAGTGCATAATCATCATTAGCATCACATTGCATTTCAACTCCTAAGTCAAATTCAAATTTAAATGAAAGTGGAATATGAAAGTTGTCCAACATAGGAGCTAAAATGTCAGATAAATAACAAATATTCCAGAGGCCATTCTAAAATTGAAACCAACATCATTGGAATTGGATAAGTGACTCGAACAACCTCAAACAGTGGATAAAGATAATATTTAGTAACCATTTATTAAATCTGAAATAAATATGGAATTATGTTTTGCCCAAACTAATTTTAGGTGTTAGGGAATAATGCACTGGTATTTATGAAATAGGTCACACTTTTTACAAAAACCATTTGGGGCCTAAACATTTAACAGTGGAGAAAAGAGAATAAAGAAAAGGAAAAAGAAACAGAAAAGGAAAAAAAAGAGCAACACCCCCCCCGGCCCAACTGGGCCGAAGCCCAGCCGGCCGGCCCACCTGCGCCCCCCTCTCTATATGGCCTCCCCCAGGAGACCCAAACCCTAACCCCACCGGTGCCACTTCCCCCCCTCGCTCCCCCTTCCCGCCCGATCCAGATCGGATCGGGGCGACCGTGCCATCGCCCCGGATCGCTGTCGCCGTCGCCGTTGGACGCCGCCGCCCGGAGCCCGCTCTCCCTCGCCGGCCTGCTCCCTCGACGCCGCTCGCCCCGACGCGCCCGACCGCGCCCCCCCGTCTCCATCTCGCCGCCGACGCCGCACGTCGCCGCTTCGTCCCCGCCGGCCTGCCTCCCCATCGCCGTCGTCCCCGTCGACCACCCCGACCCCCGCTGCCCCGTCCCTACGGATCACGGTGAGGCCTCGGGCCTCTCCCCCCCTCTCTGCTCCCGCACCTCGCCGCGCACGCATCCGCGCCGGCCACTGCCGCGACCACCCCGTGCCTCCCCGTCCTCGCGCCCGCGCGCCTGACGCCGTGCTCCCCGCGCCCGTCCCGCGGTCGCCTCGACCCGCTCCGGCCCCCGCTCAGCCACCGCGCTGCCGCCCGCTGCCGCTCCAGCCGCCGCGCCGCCGCCCCGCCTCCGGCCCCGCGTGCGCTCGCCTGCGCCCACGCTTCGCCGCGCCCCCGACCGCCCGCGCCCGCCCGTGCGTCCCCTTTGGGCACCGGACATGTCCGGTCCCAAAAGGGGCACGCCCCGGACGTGTCCGCCCTGGGCCACTGCCCAGTGGGGCCCGAAAACCCCCCCTGTGACGCTGACGAATGGGGCCCACGCCCTAAAAACGTTTTAAGAAAAAAAAGAAAAAATAAATAAATAATTAAAATAAATAAAATAATTAATTAATTAATTAGTTAATTAATTAGTTAATTAATCCTGATTAGGTTAATCTAATTAACTAATTAGTGTTAATTAATCAGTAATTAAATTAATTAAACCTAATTAACCTAACAGCCTATGACAGGTGGGACCCACCCTGTCAGGTGGCTGCTGACGTCAGCATGATGTCATGCTGACGTCATCAATCACTGTTTCGGATAATGTTGAATTAAATAATTAGTTAAATTTCAGAAATTAATAAAAACTTTAGAAAATCATATTAAATAAACCGTAACTCCGATGAAAATACTTTGTACATGAAACTTGCTCAGAACGACGATACGAACCCGAATACATCCTCCGTATTCCCGTCAGATGCCCGCAGCTATGAGAACGTTGAACAATTAGACCGATTTCGATAAATGAATAGTGTCCAACCCTAATTAAATAAATCCGAATAAATTCCTAAATTAACTAAATCGCTTAGTTAGGCTGTATATCACCCTGGCCCTGCGTTTAGACATGTCATGCATCCCTGTTGCATTATTGCCGTGTGTTTACTGTTTCTTCCCCCTCTTCTCTTCGGTAGACTACGAGACCGACGCAGCTGCTGGTGCCCCGACCGACTACGTTGTTGACGACCCCTACTTGCCAGAGCAACTAGGCAAGCCCCCCCCCTTGATCACCAGATATCGCCTATTCTTCTCTATACTGCTTGCATTAGAGTAGTGTAGCCTGTTACTGCTTTCGGTTAATCCTATTCTGCTGCATAGCCTGTCATTGTTGCTACTGTTGTTGATACCTTACCTGCAATCCTAAATGCCTAGTGTAGGATGCTAGTTTGTCATCAGTGGCCCTACATTCTCGTCTGTCTGCTATGCTACATTATTGGGCCGTGCTCGCCACGGGTGGCGATTGCGGATATGAATACTACTTATTACATGTGACATCAGATGGATACTAAAGTCGGGTCGGCTCGTGGAGCACCCGCAGGTGATTCACGATCGGGGGCTGAAAGGATTGGCCTTCTCGACGGCCCCCTAAGTGACTCTTTGTTGTGGAGCGGCAGGGCAGGTTGTGACCACCTAGGAGAGAGGTGGGCCTGGCCCTGGTCGTCGTCCGCGGTGATCTCATAATAACACGTTTAACAAGATTGGATATTTGATCTGAGTCTGGCCATTGGCCTATACGCACTAACCAACTACGCGGGAGTAGTTATGGGTATCCCGGCGTCGTGGTATCAGCTGAAGCCTTCTTGACGTCAGCGACTGAGCGGCGCGCGCCGTGTTGGACCGCGTTAACGTAACCGCCGTGATCGTGTGGGTTGCTAGGTCTGCTCGCGGCCGCGTACGCAACGTGCAGGAGCGCACTGGGCGATGGGCCCAGACCCCAGAGTGCCTAGGATTAGTCCGGCGTGCTGACCTCTCTGTTGAGCCTAGGTGGGGCTGCGACGTGTGGATCTTCCGAGGCCGGGCATGACCCAGGAAAGTGTGTCCGGCCAAAGGGGATCGAGCGTGTTGGGGAATATGTGGTGCACCCCTGCAGGGAAGTTTATCTATTCGAATAGCCGTGTCCCTCGGTAAAAGGACGACCCGGAGTTGTATTCCGACCTCATGACAACTAGAAATGGATACTTAATAAAACACACCCTTACAAGTGACAGATATAACCCGGTGGTCGCTCTCTCGCATGGGGGCGACGAGAGGACCGATGGGTAGGATTATGCTATACGTTGTTGCTTGGTTAACTTCCAACTAATCTCTTCTATTGCTTCAAGATGGAGGCTGCCAGAAGCGTAGTCTTCGACAGGACTAGCTATCCCCCTCTTATTCTGGCATTCTGCAGTTCAGTCCACCGATATTGCCTCTTTACACATATACCATGCATATGTAGTATAGATCCTTGCTTGCGAGTACTTTGGATGAGTACTCACGGTTGCTTTCCCCCTCCTTTCCCCCTTTCCCTTCTTGCTGGTTGTCGCAACCAGATGTTGGAGCCCAGGAGCCAGACGCCACCTACGACGACTACTACCACCAGGACGGAGCCTACTACTACGTCCAGGACGCCGACGACCAGGAGTAGTTAGGAGGATCCCAGGCAGGAGGCCCTGCGCCTATTCGATCTGTTGTATCCCTGTTTGTGCTAGCCATCTTATGGCACCTTGTTTAACTTATATCTGTACTCAGATATTGTTGCTTCCGCTGACTCGTCTATGATCGAGCATTTGTATTCGAGCCCTCGTGGCCCCTGGCTTGTATTATGATGCTTGTATGACTTATTTATGTTTTAGAGTTGTGTTGTGATATCTTCCCGTGAGTCCCTGATCTTGATCGTACACGTTTGCGTGCATGATTAGTGTACGATCGAGCCGGGGGCGCCACATAGACCTAGCTCATGATGCCACTATTGGGGAACGTTGCATGGAAAACAAAAAAAATTCTACACACACGCAAGATCTATCCATGGAGATGTATAGCTACGAGAGGGGGAGAGCATCTACATACCCTTGTATATCTCTAAGCGGAAGTGTTTATCAACGCGGTTGATGTAGTCGTACACCTTCATGATCCGTCCCGATCAAGTACCAAACGTACGGCACCTCCGCGTTCAGCACACGTTCAGCTTGATAATGACCTCGCCTTGTCGATCCAGCAAGAGAGACGAAGTAGTAGATGAGTTCTGGCAGCACGACGGCGTGGTGACGGTGGTGGTGAAACTATTTCTGCAGGGCTTCGCCAAGCACAACAGATTTAGGACAGAGGACGAACTAGAGGGAGAGGGGGCGCCGGCACACGGCTTGGTGAATCGTGGTGTCCCCCAGGGGCTAGCCCTGCTCCTCTATTTATATGTTGAGCCCTGGGGTCATTTCTTGGAGAAAGAGCCTCCTCAAAGTCGGTTTGGAACGCAAGGAATAGTCCTTCTCGGTTTCCAGTACCAGACGCCAGGGTCCCTGGCGTCTGGTCCCTGACCTCCGCAAAACTTCCTTTTGCACCGACCTAAAGCCCCGTGGGCCTTACCCCTTGGCCCAACCATATCATGCTACATATCAATCTTTACCTCCGGACCATTCCGGAGCTCCTCGTTATGTCCGTGATCTCATCCGGGACTCCAAACAACATTCGGTTACCAACATACATAACTCATATAATACTATATCGTCAACGAACGTTAAGCGTGTGGACCCTACGGGTTCGAGAATGATGTAGACATGACCGAGACGCTTCTCTAATCAATAACCAATAGCGGGACCTGGATGCCCATATTGGTTCCTACATATTCTATGTCGGTATGTTACTTGCCCGAGATTCGATCGTCGGTATCTTCATACCTAGTTCAATATCATTACCGATAAGTCTCTTTACTCGTTTCGTAATACATCATCTTGTAACTAACTCCTTAGTCACTTTGCTTGCAAGCTTCTTGTGATGCTGTATTACCGAGAGGGCCCAGGGATACCTCTCCGTCATACGGAGTGACAAATCCCAATCTTGATTCACGCCAACTCAACAGACACCTCCGGAGATACCTGTAGAGCATCTTTATGATCACCCAGTTACGTTGTGACATTTGATAGCACACAAGGTATTCCTCTGGTATCCGAGAGTTGCATGATCTCATGGTCGAAGGAATATGTATTTGACATTTAAGAAAGCTGTAGCAATAAGCTGAACGATCATATGCTAAGCTAATGGATGGGTCTTGTCCATCACATCATTCTCCTAATGATGTGATCCCGTTATCAAATGACAACTCATGTCTATGGTCAGGAAACCTTAACCATCTTTTGATCAACGAGCTAGTCTAGTAGAGGCATACTAGGGACTTGGTATTTGCTTATGTATTCACACATGTTTTTAAGTTTCCAATCAATACAATTCTAGCATGAATAATAAACCTTTATCATGATTAAGGAAATATTATAATAACCACTTTATTATTGCCTCTAGGGCATATTTCCAGCACATGATACAGAGACTTTTATGTTAAATATATTCTCAATGAACTATAACTTCATACATTGTCATGATTGTTGTATTCCTCTTTTAACAGATATTGCCGCCTTCAGCTGTTCCTGAATTGATGCCCAATTCCAGTCCAATCACTCTAGCTATTGGTCACAACAAGATGATCATGGCAAGGTACATAATTTCCCCTAGAATGGGAACCATTCACATTAATAAGTGGGAGGCTGTGATGGCTATGCGTCCACATTTGAAAATGGGAGTCAATGTTATGCTGATGTTGTATGAAGGCACTGAAGGGCTTTTCCTGTTCATTGACGACATTCTGTCTTGCAGTTCCATGCCAATGATTTCCTCAAATCCTGATTGTTAAGTACTGTGTGTAGAGTACCACTTAAGTATATGTGGATGACATGGTTATCAAGCACTGCATGCTAAGTATTGCGTTAATTATTTGCCATTTGCTGAAATGTTTTTAACTATGTGGTACGATATGATACGCATGTCATGTCTTCTGAACATAATCATACTGCAGAACTCTTGCAAATTAAAAGAACTACTGGTAGATGAATTAAAAATGTCGACAACACGTATGCCTTTATAAGTGGAAAGTTTCACTAGTGCACAACATTGGTTTAACTTTCACTCAAATTTGCTTAAATTATAGTGAAATTCAGACATTGCAGTACACACAAACTTAGTAACCTATCAATCACATATCAGACAAAGGTAGTTTCATTTCGTCATCTGCATATACTATACACAAGTAACTCAAGATAGCTTGATTTTCCTAAGGTTTTTAGTTTTTTTACATTGATAGATATTGATGCACTTTTAATTAGCAGTGTCAACAACTATTTTAGAGACTATGCACTTTGTCGCTGAAAAGTTTGCTCATACAAGGAACATGCTAGAAGCAATAGTCGTGGGCATACCTGTAGTCACACCATCATGGCTTGAATGCTGTGGAGAAGCAAGGTCCTTCATTGTGAGAAAAAACAGAGAATGAGGGATACAAAGAAGGAAAAGGATCTTTGCTTCAGCATGCCTGTCTCACTAAGACAAGCCTGCAAGAAGTCACTGTCCGAGGTTAGTTTCTAGTTTATTAGCATTGAAATTTCTAGAAACAGAGAACTGCATAACAAGCTCTAATGAGTAATGATGTATCCAAAAAGGGTTTGTGTAGAGGATGAACTGAACAAAAGAAGGAGCTCACCAGGCGAAGATGCAACCGGAAGGGAGAAGGGAGGATGCTTCGCTGTTCTCTGTGGCGATCTGGGTGGGAGTTGACAGTTCCACAGCGTCATTGGGCGCGCATCTGCCGTGGGACACCCCTTAGCAGGCTTCTTTTTGTTCTTTTTATGCAAATACAACTGCTACTTGTTTGCCACGAATAATCTGTCCATCCATGTAGTATTTTCCATCTGCAGCAGCATCAGGATTAAAGTACTGGACAAACCCAAATCCTCGAGGCTCCCTGCAATGTACCCAAGAAAGTAGAGATCGTATCAATCCTTAAAATAGGTTAATAGATTATGCTCCTGAGCAATGTAACAGAGATTATTCAACGTACACAACGACCAAACCATTGTTACTCCCAACTATCAAAGACAACACACAGATCAAGTAAAACAAGTGAAATGCGCATCGGCTGCTGACCTTGCACTCATACGTACACCTTCAAACGAAACAAACATGTCCCTCTTCTTCATGATATCCACCATGGCATTAGCTTCACAAACATAATATTAATTTTTGCAGCAATGCGAGGTTTATTAAACACGCATTTTGCTGTATTGATTTTCCTGGATAAGAGAGAACGTGGGAGCACCATTCGTACCAATTTTTTGGATCATCGCCTCGCCTATCCTGCAACCTAGCAAGCAACCACAAAGGTAATCATGAATTTATAGCAACTATAACCGGTCATGAGAAAACAATATAAGGAATTGGCATGTGCAAGCTCTCAGTTCCTTGCCCGGTTTTGGCGGGGACGGAGAAGCATACCCAGAGAAAAATTGTACCGCATGTCAGCTCCTGGTTAGCACCGGTATTGAAGGAAGCCTAGCCGTCTCGCGAGCGGCCTCCTTGGAACTTCAATCTCCACTAACACTTCGACCCTGAGAAGCACAAAGAGCTAAAGCTGATAGAAGTAGCACAATCATTTCTCATCATCCTTGCATTTTGTAAGTGCCGAGGTTCAGAAATAAAAACAACCAGTCATAATTGAGATGTAGAACGTTTCTAAACGACACTAAAATAAACAGAAGTAAAATAAGCATGTGTATGTGCAGAATCAGCAATACGGCGAGACATGGTAGAATGCTGGATCTTAGATATGATAAAAAAGACCATAGATAAAAAAACACAGGAAAGCACTCGACAAAACTTGCAAAACATGTTAGATAAACAGATTTGGCGTTCATGTCTCGCAGCAAATATCGACAAAATGGAGTTGCAGAAAGCACTCACATTGCGCATGAACACCAAATCTGTTCTTGTGTACCACCTCCTTCTGTTAAACAACCATGACATACCCCATTTTTACAAAGGCAAAACAAGATCACAATAACAGTGACAGAGGACTGAAGAAAACTCAAAATGGGATGTATGTCATGGCAATGCTTGAACCTATACTTGCATAGTTATATTCAATGCATATAAAATAAAGCTAATAAGAACGAAATCCGAATGAAAATGATGTCTATGTTTTAGAGGAGAAAGTGAGAAAAACCAGCTGGGCATGGTAAAGATATTAACCTGTAGCCTAGCATTACTACCAAAGAAAATGGAGCCACTAATCATGTCAATGGAAACATACAGAGAGTGTTTTACTTATTTTCACCATTGATTCTTCACATTTATGTGCTTTCCAAATAAAAGGTACATTAAAGCCTTGTGTCTTATGAAATCATCATGACACTACAATTCACAAAGCTTTATATGAATCACAGTAATAAGGCACCATCCAACCATACGAAAAAGATATCATCAAAGCATGTGAAGATAGCTACATCATTTTGTACTTTAAGAAGAGGATTGTCATGATTTGTCAGTCTGAAACATATGGAGGAAACAATCTGGGGAAATGTCCACCTGGTTAAGAAGACATACCTAGTAACTGGGAATCATCTAATGATCTAACCACCACTAGTGCTGACGATGCTTTACCCTTGCAAGGAACAGTCTGCATAGGAACCTGAAGAAAACCTGACAAAACAGTATAGCTAAGTGTGGGAAACTGTAATTTGCATGTAAAGACATCCTCAACAGAGACATGATAAAATATCAGTAGATAAGTGACTAATTGGTGCGCTGATGAAACCAGGAACACACCCTCTTCAATCCCCAAGTCCTCACCCTCTTCCTCGGCCAACCATCCTGGCTTCCGGCCGCCGTCGTCGATCCCATGCTCCCTGACCCATGCTCGGTGGTAGGCAGTGGGGAAGTGGAAGAAGATGGATCCAGGACTGGATTGAGCCACCATCAACTGCCAGGTCACACCTGACCTCGCCGGCGCAGGCCGGTGACCCTCTCCTGTCCGCCGCCGGGCCTCCCTCCTCGCATTCCTTCTCTCCCTCTCTCCCATCTTCTCTGCCTGCAGGTTGCCGCCGTCGCCGGAGAGGCTCGCCTCCGCGGCCGCACACCTTGGATCCGGCTGAGGCGGGGGGTGGAGGCTGCTGGGCAGGAGTGAGGGTGTGGCGTCTCGTCCATTGGGGGCTAGGGCTCGTGCGGGGGGAGGGGATTCGGTGCGAGGCGTGCGGGAGGAGGGGATTGGGTGCGGCGCGTGGGAGGGGTGGACCGAGAGGCAGCGCGACTCGTGGGACGGCACGCTGCGCACGGGCAAAGGTCACCCAGCGAAATTTAACCCAGCCAATAGGGAGAGACACTGAGTCCACGAGTCATGGACCTCAAAAATCAACCGCAAGGTGAAAATCACAGTAAAGATCAGACGGACCTGACTACTCGGTTGACCAGATTCAATGCGATCGGATGGCCAGGAACATCCCAATCCGAGGGACCTTCGTGGAGGAGGGTTGGCTAGCATCCTTATATTTAAATAAATTCTATTCTATGTATCCCAGTGTGAAGACCTGAGCTTGATAGCAGTTTTATGATCCTTTTTCGTGTGGTCTGCATTCATTTGGAAGGAACTCAAAGGAGCTCGTCTACCCTTGTGGCTGGCATCTTCAACATCCAAAAAAATATCATATATGTAGTGGAGTACGTAATTTTACAGTAGGCCCAAAAAGAATATGATAATATATTTCTTATATCTATATATAATACATATGTCATCCAGTAAATGAACCGGAAAAAACCCGGATACTGAACACACTTATATAACCTAAAAGGCACTATAATGACGCCATCTTCACTAATTTCTCTGCAGCTTTGTTTTCATTACAGATCACCTAAAAGTTTACTATGGAAAAGAAGAGTCACATTGTTTAGAATTGCAATGGCTCCACATGTCAAAGATAGTTCTTCATTTCTTAACCATCCAAAGAAGATTCACATATGATCAAAGGCTGCAGATAAAAAGCAAGACAATAATTAAGGCGAACCGGGCTAAGAAGACAACTATGGCACACCAGCATCCTGATGATCATTGTCTACACCACCTGATGATTTTTACAGAAGTATATATGATATTGAAGAATTATAACAGCAAAAAGTAATGAAAGTTCTCTAATGATTTGAAAGATTATCATAAACTATAATATCAACACAAAGATCTTCACAAAAAGGCAATCATCCTTTTAGAGGAAAATAAAATAAAAGGGCAACTTTTAATCAGAAAATGCAAATCCACGGCAATGCATCAAAATTACAAAATACCTTCTAAATAAAAATTCAGCCAGTACATGAATAGGAAATGACAATTAAGAATTTACATAAGCTACGTAGCTACTCCCTTGAAAGAAGAGTAATCCATGTTAATCTCTCTGTACACTTACATCTTCAGTAAAATGGACGTAAAAATATGCCAGAGGGGACCTGTTGTGGCGCAGAAACACCTAGCTGCAATTTGGCAATAAATGTAAAATGGGAAATCTATATTGAAAGGGGGGAAACATAATAATCAAATACAAATTGCGAAGATCAAGTTACTAATACAACAGATAATAATTTGAGTAAACTGCTAGCAGATAATGAAGAATATGCTTTGGTAGTTTGTGAGCACACAGACGTTGTCACACCTGCTTCTGTAGTTATTCGAGATATATGGGAATTTTTTGAAGTGATTCGCCTTACCTGCTGACTGCAGTATGATTACTTGTAGAGCAATGTTGAAACATGTCCAAAAAACTATAAAACAGAAAACAATACAATAGTTTGAAGCATACGTATATGAATGCAGGGTGAGGAAAATAAAACAATGAATCTAGTGTCGATTTGCATAATTAGCACCATTGTCCCTAAAAACATAATTAAAATGACAAAACACAAACTCTTATTAGTTAGTTTTTTAGTGAATCCAGATCTTCACTGTGGCTGGGGACATCTAGTAAAGAAAAGTTAATATTTAAGGTTTGTATCATCATAGATGAAATCAACTTTTCACAGCACATTGACCTGCCAGTTTCAGGGAAAAAAAGAATAAGTAGAAAGTTGAGAGATGCATGAGAATTCTGCAGAACGAATAAAGCATGCCATCCCCACCAAGCATCCTTTCATCAGCCCCTGGTTTTCACATCCCGCATGAATCTAGCTATTGAAACCATGTTGACACAGATTAATTAAGAACTAACCCACACCAAGCTATCTTCACTGTTACTGATAGAGCTACGTTGAGGAGGCAATGAAAAACACAGGCCATGGAGCAGGGATACCAAAGCAGCGCTGCCTCCAAAACTGATTTATCGGCCGTCTCCTTCATCTTCCTGCACGCAACGCATAGTATGTTGGCTGGTACAATACCTCAAATATACAATGCCTGAAAATGAGAGTTAGTGGTGATATTAACCAGATTGAAAATTCAGAGCTTTTCATATAGCAATTCAGATAGATGAAAAGGAGCAGCACGGCCTCGTCCATCTCTTCCTTGGTGTGTCTGAATTGCAGAAAATTCAGATAGATAAAAGAGCAGCACGGCGCCACGGCCTGCTGATGTTTGTTTATCACGGCTGGATCTCATCTGCAGAAAATTCAGATAAGTGGAAAAGAGCAGCACAGTCTGCTGCTATTTGTTCATCACCGCTGGACCTCATCTGCATCCACACGGACTGGCCAGCGAACGCCTGCCTCCGCTCCCGTGCAGTGCAACCATGGCGAGCCGCCACTGGTCGCCTCCTCCGGCATTCCGACAAGGCCAGCGCCTCCACCGGCATTCCGACAAGGCCAGCGCCTCCACCAGCCGCCCCGAAGTCTTCACAGCCCGTACCTCCCCTAATCCTTCGTCCGTCGAACTCGACGGAGCGGCGCTCACACGCGAAAGTAGCAGCAGCTCGCCTAAGGCCGCGTCTCCGCCGCCGCTCCCTTTCCCTTCTCTCTCCCATCTCTCTTTAAATCTCGCCCCGCCATGTTCCCTTGCAGGACCTCACCGAGCAACCATGGCGCCACCCCGAATTCTGGATCCGGCGCCCCCAACCTCATCGGCCTTCCGCGCGCCTCTTTACCCTCCTCCGCCTGAATCCGTCCGTTGGAAGCCGCCTGTCGCCGTTCTTCGGGGTGGGAGGCAGGAGGCGGCCGGTGGCGCGCGGTGAGGCGGGATGGGGCAGGAGGCGGCCGGCGGAGCGCTGTGAGGCGGGGCGGGGTGGAGCGCCGCGAGGCAGAGGCGGCCGGCGGAGCGCGGTGAAGCGGGGCGGGGAGGAGGCGGGGCTGGGTTATTTTTTTCCCTTCGTACCGGTTCGGGTTGACTTATGATGAGGAGTGCGGGTTCAATACCAGAAAACACAGGGACTTTTCTGCAGAATTGCCACAATGACGTACGACCCGAAGCAACAAACGCTTTAAAACAGATGAGATGATGTGACGAGTAATTAATGAGGAAAGAGAGACATGTGGTAACATAGCTAGTTACGGTAACATCACACATATCAAAACAAGATGAGTCTACAACGTAATAAATGAAGTGTTACATGACACCCACATATGTTACTCTCCACTATAGAGATAGTAACATAGACCAGTAACATATGACTACTCTAAGTTACTACCCATTGTGACTAGTCTAATACTATTAGAAGAAAGATAAAGCTAACCATGATGACCTTTTCCAAAAAAAACTCCCGTGAAATGCTGCGCTCTGGTGAATCGGGGCTATATTTACCGCTCATGGACCCACGTGTAAGAGAACGTGATGTGCTGGGCCGTATGGTTGAGGGAAACAGAGAGACGGAAAAAACGACAACCCCTCTTGCCATTCATTCTCCTCCCCGCTTCTCCCGCTGCCGGCGCGGCGCCGCCACCGCCCTGCTCCCCTTCCTCCACCCCAACTCCTTCCCCGCCGTCTACTGCGTCGTCGTGGCTACCTTTGCACCGCCTCCGCCTCCGCCATCACCTCTCTACTGCAGCACAGTACCGCGCGGCGTCTCCACCCTCAAATCTCATCTGCTCTTTGCGCGACCTAGAACGAGGGGGCGCCAGGTACCCGTCCCCTGCCTCTCTCCATCCATCGCGCTGGAAGGAGGCATCCGCCTGGGTCGTCACGCTCCCGGTGTCCGCTCCCGGCTGCCTCCACCTATTGCTAGTTACGACGGGAATGCCACCGGTTAGCGCTTACTCACTTCGATTTGTTTCTTTCTTCCCCGATGAAGCGACGCGTGCAGTCAGCCCGCCCCTATTATCGCTCATACCCTCCTCTTAACCCTAGCGCCGGCCCGCCCCCGTCAGGTTGTCTCGCAGACGCGCCGCCTCCTCTCTCTCGTCTCGGCCATCGACCCGCCGTCTCCCTGTCGTTCCCGGCTGCCTCCATCTGCACCTGGTGTGCCGAACGGGGCCGAGCTCCTCGCGAGAAGCTAGCGCGCGGAGTGCGGCGCTGGAGCCACAGATTGCACCAAGCCGTGTGGCTTCCGAACAGGGCGTCTCGCGGTAGCGTCTCCGCTCCTCCCGGCCGCGCTCCCGTCTCTCCTCCGCCGCTCCTCTCCGCACAGCTCACCTTGCGGCCGTCGCGGTGAGCCTCCGCCTCATGCTATGGCGCGGCTGCCGCTGTCGCCATCTCCACCGGCTTTCACCCCCGTCAAGGAAGAGCCCGACGTCGGCACCACCGCTGCCGCTCGCACTTCGCGCCCACCGCCCCGCAAGAAGCGCCGCCGGGACAACCTTCCGGTAACCCCAACCCAGCCGCTGCTCACGCCCCAAACTATTCTGTCCGGGATTTCGAAAGCCGATTCCTTCGATGTCAAGCGATGCGGGGAGCTGGACCTAACGCCGACGACCGTACCCACCTCCATAAAGCACGAGCCTGACGCCGACGACGGGGCTGGCAAGGATGCTGGAGGGGAAACATTGCGCGCACAACCGCACAAGAAGCGCAGCCGGCACTGCCTGCCGGCAACCCCAATCCAGCAGCCCCTTTTCACTCCCCAAGCTACCCCGCCAGGCATTTCAAGGGCCGATTCCTCTGTGGATAAGTGGAGCGAGCAGCCCAGCGCAACACCAACTGCTACTGTCAAGGGCGAGCTTGATGCAGACGCTGGCAAGGATGCGGGAGGGAAGGTGGTCCGGAGACGACGGCCCTACCCGCGGAGGCCCATTACAGAGCAAGCCCCCACCATGTGGGCCAATCGTGGATGCCTCGGCCGTCTCCTCCACAATCTAGTTCGCACGCACCAATGGCGAGATGCTGCCGGGGTCTTCTCGGTGCTCCTACCTGGCATCCAGCGCCCTGACTCCTTCGAGGAGGTCCGCAGCATTTTAGTGGTAAGCAGAACATGCAGGGTGTAAAGTTTAATGGGTAAAGTTAGTGTTTTCTAATGAAGGCTTGTTGCTTGATTGAAGGATGCGATGGATGTTCATAGACGCCTTGTTCAGGACAGCGGTGGCAGGAGAACCTACTACCACAGGACGCAGAAGGTTTTTGATGTTTGGATACAACGGCTAATGTGGTTGCCTACTTGTGCAAAAGTAAGTTCCTAATTTGTTGTCAACTTTAAGACTGATACAATCTTAAGTTAGTTAATTATCGTATTGTTATATATACTATGATTAAATTTATTAATACAACCATATCTGAACAAATCCCTGAAAATGGAGCCAGGGGTTTGTTATAATCTGTATTGTTACCAATCGGTACTATTCAGAGCCTAATTGGATTAAAAAGAATCTGGGAATAACATTGAATTCCAAA
The DNA here is from genome assembly GCA_011799875.1 of Thinopyrum elongatum. NCBI lineage: Eukaryota > Viridiplantae > Streptophyta > Magnoliopsida > Poales > Poaceae > Thinopyrum > Thinopyrum elongatum. The sequence goes on from CM022303.1 coordinate 206,744,770, forward strand.
TCCAATAGGAATTAGCACTGTTCATTTGTTTGGGTATAAGCATATCAAAGTTCCTCATTGTACCTTTCGTTGGGTTGTTGGATGAATTTTATGGGGAAAGGGCATTTGCTGTGAAGTCTGGTCAGAAATCTTCTGCAAACGAGTGTGTATAGGAGTGGTACCGTTGCTATAGTCGAGGTGCGCATTGCCCTGTAACCTGCACAACTGTGAGCTCTGCCTTTCTGATGCACCTATGTTTTGTTCCTACCTGAACTGTTTGCAGTTGCTCAACACCGCCGGTATTTGATAAAACCATGGGTGGTCCTTCAGTAGAACAACGTAAACTTAGGGTGAGGTAAAAGCTGACACAGGGCAAAGGAATCGAAGTGTATTGTAGTACTCCTGTTTAGGTTCTTCAAAAGCATACTGCGTCTATTCCTTTATTTTGTCATTCTTATATTCCAAACGTTCCTCTTTTTGTTGATTTCAAAATCACATATGCAGCTTTGTGCACGTGTGTTTTTATTCCATTGTGGCTTGCTAGTATTGTATAGTTAGGTTGGTTGCAATTTAAACCCCTGCATGTCATGTCATGGCTAAATTGTATTCAGTGGATCAGAAACATCGAATCATAACTTCGTATGTTCATAGACTCACTGGTTGTACATCACCTGAATACTAAGGTCAGGGGATTATAGGTCAACAAAAAGATCGTGTTGTACATCATAATCTTCAGTTCTAATTGTGTTCTGTTTTCTGTATTACCCCTGATCTAATCCTTTTTTATGATACATTAATAAATGCACAAACATCATGCTCCTTTGTATTTGCTTAACCCTGTTAATTTCTTTGGCAGAAACACATGGTTAAACTCGAACTGGCTCTATTTTATCTTTCACAAAGCAAGATCGATGATGCACACAATGCAACAAGAGTGTGAGTTACGAGCGGTCTGTTAGTATTTACATTTGTCGTGTCTTATATACAATTTTTGATATATCGTTTCTGGGGAATTCGCTGATCTGTGATAGGCCTATAGCCATCCCATATTGTTGGTTGTTACAATTTACATGCCTAATTCATTACTTCTTTAATGAAACCAAGTATCAGTCTATTTGTCAAATCCAAAGAAATTATTTTTCCACATGTTATCAGGCAATAGACATTATTACCTGTGAGGTACTAGGTAACTTCTCATTAAGACTTAAGAGTACAATCCATTTTGGTCCAGGTATTTGTTACATAGTGACAGGTTGGGCCACCTTCTTGTTTTTCGTCACTTATGAATCAGATTTTGCACAAAACATTCCACTTTGAACCACATTTTACCATTTCAGGTTTTGAAGTGGTTCTGACATGATTGCCCCATCTGCCAAGCTTTTGGATAATTTAGTTTCTTATTTTAATCTTTTTCTTCCACAGACATGTCTTCTCAGCAGTCAGCACTGAGATAAAAGAATTAAGAACTTCTATTCCTTTTTTCAGCCTCATCGCGAAGGACTGACTAAAGATGGAACCAACTCTAAATCTGATACATGGCTTGATATCATATGATAAATGGTACTCTGGCTTGCCCAAAGATATGCAACTTGAGAGATTTGATGTGTACAATGAATCATGCAAAATTTCTGTGTCATCGAATGCCTGTGGAGAAAATGGTCTCCAGGATAGTTCAGATGACAATTGCAGCATTGATGTTGATGATGCCAGTTTTCCTGCTTGCTCTTCAGAAAGTTCTATCAATAATGGGAATATAGAAAAAAAAATGCAAGATTCCCGAGAAATCTCGTTTTGTTTATCCTGTTAAGGAAAATGATTCAGTAGATTCACAAGTGAAAGAAGAAGTGGTTTCTGCAGATTTTCGAAGCGTATTTTTTAATACCTCTGATGCCCCTACCTGTGGTTAGTGACATTCCATCTACTTCAAGATGTTCATCTTTTTTTTCCTTCCACTAAGTACTAGGTAGTTTAGAATTCTGGGTTATCTGTAGAAAAATGATACTGAGTGATTACATTACTGGAACATCTAGAGCAATCATAAAGAACCACTGGTTTGATGTGATATACCTTCTAATACATTTTGTTCTTCTACCATCCACTTCAGCATGCAATACTGCAACCAGTTTTAGCCTTCATTTACTTTCATTTGATACATCTGGATCTAAAATATGAGACTATGACATGAATTTTCAAAGAGTGCTGAGCAAGCGAGGAGTAAAATCATGAAGAGTCCGTAGGTATATAAACAATGCTTGACAACTCTAAGGTTTGTTACTTCTTTTTGCATGCGGCAAGTCCGAAACAGCTTTTGATGAAGGTGCTGGAAGCATTGTGTAGATTTATCCTTCTTTTTTGCTAGAGTAGGACCAATCCTTCATCCTTGGTAGCAATGTATTGCATGTACATTGTAGCTTCATGGCTGCCCCTCATCAGATCAACTAGCCTCATTAATCTGAGCAACCGTTTGTTCATTACTTTTGTTATCTTTATCAAGCTTGTTTTATAGCTCCGCATACTTATGTATTAACATGTTAGATGTTTATTGTGGTACTTGAAGGATTGGAACAAACCTTGTTGCCGCTACGTCTAAAGCATGCTGCTGGGACTTTAAGTGATTGCTTTGATTCGTACTGGAAGTACAAGTCAACACCTAATACCTTCTACACAGATGCAGAAAGATGTCTAAGAGTGGCTCTTCATTTGTTGCCACCAGTAATGGCAGCCTTATTACCATTAATACAGGTACTTGTCAATGAAACCGGTACTCCATGTTCTGCATATAACCATACAATGTATTGTATGGATTTTGTTTTCATCTGTAGACCCATTTTAGCTACCTTTACCATGATGTAGATTCTCCTGCTTGGTGATAAACTGAAAGATGCACTTTGTGAACTTGAGAGGACCTTTCGCAGTTCTACTACAGAGCTTCCTTTCAGGTTGTTATAAGCCATCATGTCATTCGTTATCATTTAAAGCAATTTGTTATCTTAAATCTCATCTCTCATTTGATGTTTCTAAAACATCTTTTGACTATGGTAGTTTCTGTTTTTTGTTCCTTGTCCGTGCTTAGACAAGCTGTTGTGAGCTAAGTGGCTGAAGTTTAGTTCTTGTAATGCAGATTGCGAGGCAGACTGCTAGAGTATTTTGACCAAAACCAAGTATCAACTATATCTTCTTGCTACGAGGAAGCTTTGCAGAGAGATCCTACATGTAGCTACTCGGTTGAGAGGCTAACTGAAATGCACAGAAAAGGTTTTGGCTGAAGACTTTTCCTCCCATGGTGCTCTACTATTTGATCGATTCTAGTTTTGTAGTTGACTCCTTACATTAGTACTGCTATGTGCATTCTAGAAGAAAAAAATGATATCAGCAAAACTGGAGTAATGTAATGAACTATTCTGAAGTCCATATTTCCCCTGCACGTAGGCCATTTGTCAACGGAATAAAATAAATAAATGGACTATTGAGGAAAGAAAAAGTGTTAAATCCATGTGTCACTATTACTCGACAACACCTACGTTCCACATCACTTAAACCTATTGTATGGGAATTATAGTGGTTTAGGCTGAGGTGTTTACTTGGACTGGTTTCATCAATGTCAAGGTCTAAAGCAAGGGTTTTATTAGAAGTTAAGGGTGGCTGGTTGGCACTATAACTACTCACCTTCTGTTGTGGCACTAAATTCGGTGGAGAGTGAAAATATTGCTATTGTGTAACTATGCTCATGATTTCATCACTGGAAAAGTAATTTGAAACTACATTCCTAAGAAACCGAGTTATTCTTGCCTGTTGCATGTCAAGTATTCTAGTCTCAAACAACCCATACAGTTATTACTGATACTGGTCATTTTATTAGTGAAGTTGAAATCTCATTAGTTTTTATTAACCCTACGAGTTCCATGCTGTCTTCGCTGCTAGTATTTTACAGGACATCGTCGAATGTAAGCCATTTTTGTGATCATCAAAACAGAATATTAGTAGTGATATCAGAAGAAAAAATGAACTTCAATGCTACTTGTGGTTTCACAGTTTCCAAAGCTATTACAATTGCTTATCTATGTGAACTTCAGAAATGTTAATGGTTTGATTATTTTGCTTGTGGCAATGGTTACATTTACATTTTCTTAACCTGTTGTTGCTCCCCCCCAGGATATTATAATACCGCACGACTACTTGAGAGAATTGCTTTGCATCTAGACTCTGTGAACGGGAAGCCTTTCGTCTGGGCGGAGCTTGTATCATGCTTTCTTCGGCTTTTTTCTGATCGTACTATTGACTACGAGGATTGTATTTCATGTAATGTTGAAGGAGAGGCATCGATCAATGCTTTTAGTAGTCTTTCTTCAGTCTTCTTTGAGCAACGTACAAGGGAATCATGGAAGCTCCGATGCAAATGGTGGATGAACCGTCATTTCAGCCAAAACATCTGTATGTTAGAAACAGCGAAAGGTAACTTTGCTTGTTCCTCGAACTCAGTTATTGCTGAAATACAGTCACGTGGTGCTCCCCTTCATTTGATTAACTTTGTCAGATAGTAATTGCCATCAAGATGACGTTGGTAATAGGGCAATCACTAATCTATACTTTCAGATATTGGCATTTAAACTCGTGGTTTTCTTGGCAGCCCATGTTTTAAAAAAGGCAAGAGATATCTTTATAACGTGGACCCTGGTTGGCCCAATTTAATATGAGTATTAGATTTTATTGGTTTATAGAACCAGCATACCTTATTACAGCTGGATAAGGCTATCACTCGTTAAAATATTTTTTAGGTAGCAGCTAGTAATTGCCAGCCGTATGGTGCAATGCCTATACCTTGAAATATCATCGCATCATGAGGTTCTCCTTCATGGAACAAGATAATGCTATGGAGCCAAGTGCACTAAATTTTTGCCCTCGTGTTTCCCACACCGATAAAGAGCTGGCTACAGATATTAACTGTAATAAAATCTGCATTGTGCAATATAAAAAATGAAGAGATGTCAGCTACACCAGAATAGTGTGCTCACTAAATTCTAGACACTCACGATTTTCTGTTTCTTTTTTGCAACTCCCGTTTTCACGCTCAGTGCAGCAGATGCATATGTTCCCCACTTGGCATGGTTTCAGTTCCACTGCTGTGTTTTGATCACAGATAACGAGGTTTTCCGTGTTGGTGCAGGTGATTGCAAGCTCCTCGCTTCCAAGGCATCTTGTGCTTCTCACATGCTTGGGCCTGGATTCCCATATGTCAAAGCAGCTAAAGAGCTATCTTTCCAAGCAAGAGGCCAAGGACGAATCCAGATTCTTGTCCAGGAACATGGAAAATTCTGTAAAGTTATTACAAAGTTTGGAGAAACTAACGTGATGGCTCCGTTTAGTTTAATCTCTTCTTTTTGATAGGGTAGTTTATGTTGTTGTATAATTCGACATGATAGTTTTAGCGTCATTTGTGAGGTTAGTTTTTGTAGAGCGGGAGATCTACAGCAGTGCATCCCAATATTTTGTGTATTTGGTGGTGGTGAGAGACATGAGTATCGACAGCAGTGTGTCCTAGTAATATATAGTGTACTAGTATTTGGCACTGGTAAGCCATTGGTCAACAACTTCCGTTGTCCCCGGTACCCTATTTGGATAATTAGCAAACGAAGTCAATTTCACTCCCAAGGCATAGAGAATTTTTGTGTGTCAAATGTGAGAGCAGAGCAGTGCAGTAAAGACAGAAAATGATGGAGGTGAATGCGGAGTTTTTTTTTTTTTGAAAGGAACACTCAGCATTCCATTATAAAGCAGTGCTGGCAGAATCTCCAGCTACACAATCTGATACTCCCTCCGTCCCAAAATAAGTGTCTCAGCTTTGTACTAGCTCTAGTACAAATTTGTACTAAGCTCAAGGCACTTATTTTGAGATGAGGGAGTACAAAGGATGGAAATTTGTCAAGCCAGATTTCCCATGTACTCCTACTCATGGCTGTGCCATGTGCAGCTAGAGTGTGTGCAGCAGCGCAGTAAAGACAGAAAATGATGGAGGTGAATGCGGAGTTGGCAACGATGGAGGAAGGCCTCGCCCTATCCCTACATTGGTCACCCCTGTTGTTGACGTTGGAGACCGACTGTTCTGAAGCTATATCCATCAACCCCTAACACGTCGCAGTATTCCTCTAGGGTTCAGATATTTGTGAATTTATATAGGAAAGAGACTAGCATATATGCCCGTGCGTTGCAACGGGAGAGATTTTTTTGCGAGAAGCATCGGAAGAGATAATTGATGTGTCCATCAAAACGTTCCCACAACAATGGCGCGACAGAGCGGAGAGCTGTGGTGTTCTCGTGGGTCATGTTTGGTCCGCGAGATGTTTATAGTAGTGAGGTTGGTCCGAGTGGTGGCCACTATACAACTCGTGCCTTTTTTTTTCCTTCAGGTCCACCTCCTTGTCGAGGTTGTGGTGACCTCCAGATTTTTTTTAAAAATACGAGCATTTTTTTTAAAAAAGCATTAATTTCTGGAAAAAGGCAAAAAAAAACTTGAAATAGGAAGATTTTTTTAAATTCACAAACATTTTTTGAAAACAGGACCATTTTTAAGGCGGAGAAACGGACATTTTTCGAATTTGTGAACAATTTTAAAATGGAAACTTGTTTTGAACATTCAAAACCATTTTCAAAAATGTGTTTTTTATCACGAATATTTTTTTGAATTTGTGAACATTTCAATAAAAATAATATTTTTAGAAAATCTATTATTTTTAAAATGAAATTTATATTACGAATCTCGAAAAAAATTGTAATTTTTTGAAAAAATGCGAACATTTTTTGAATTTCAAGAAAAATTTGAACGAAAATAGAAATAGATTTAAAGTTCCAAATATTTTTTTAAATGAGAACAAAATTTGAAATTCTAAGATTTACGAAAATTATTACAAAAAACTAAATTTGGGAAAATTAAAAAAATAAATTTATGGGAAAAGGAAAATATAACTTGGAACGGAAAATTGAAAAATAGAAAAAAGGAAATGGGCCGGCCCAACATTGGGCGACAGATGGGAAGCTCCAACTATATGTCACTCTGTGCGACAAATAAGGTTCCCCAGCAGCGTGCGCAGGATATAAATGTGTGTCTTTTTTGGGCCTTAGCGCGTGCAGTCCATATACGAAATTCTGGACAAAACACTTTTGTTTTCTTTTCTAGCAGATGGACCACAAAAATTTAGTACCACCTCGGATATAAAAAAAGTATTTTCGATGGTGAACGGATGAAAAAATTGACGAAACACACATTGCTTATTAGTAGGTATAGATATAGATATAGATATAGAATAGATGTATATATTGTTAAGATAAACCGCAAAGCCAACTCTGTGAGTCACGGCTTAGCAAAGCTATGTAGAGAGCAGGTGAAAGCGGCAGTGTGGATTCGCAACTTTCCACAGGAAATTGCCTCTGCTATGATCTCTGATTTGATAGCTAACAGAAATACTCTTTCCCTGCAAAAGAACAAGAGAAAACACAGAGGGCTTTGTGCTTGACCAATTTCTTTTAGATAAGAAGTGCGCGTAAACCGTTCAGATCACAATACCAGACAGGGAGAGCAAAGAAACAGAGGAGTACAAGACATGTATTCGTACTGACCACTGAAAATTTTACGCCCGTGTCCCAGTGGTTTCGATAAGCACTGCAGGTCAGGTAATGCGACGACAAGAGCTAACCGCTCGCCAAAGTACAGCCGGCTAATCTAAGGTTTGTTTAAGCGTCCACAAACAATCTGATCCGCGTCACTGATTTACTGGGAACTCATGCCAGCCCAGCCGATTCGCAGCCACCAGCGTGCTCTCTACTTCTCTAGTTAGTTTGCCACCGCCGCCGGCGGCGCCGCCTCCTCCTCCTCCGGCGCCATGTTGTTGGTTCCGCAGCCAGGGCATATGTAGCGCTTCTGGAGCTCCTCAGCGAGTGAATTGTGCACACTCTCCAGTTCGGCCACACGCTTGCGTCGAGTCAAGGAAAGCTTCCGCGAACACACACGGAGGAAGAAGCAGCAGGAACATATGTATATATAAATAATAGTTGAGCCAACGAAGTGATTTCTAGACAGGTGAAAAGGATATCCTCCGAGCTCCTGCAACTGCTTCGTCTCTTTCATCACAGCCTCCATAAGAGCTCTCTTTGCTCGGACATCAGCCAGTTCATGACGCAGCTGTAAAACAAGGCAACAGTCTTGAGAGAGCTGTTAAAATTCATGTCCATATAAATCGTCAGACAATGCGCATTCCTGCAAAAGCAGCGAACTGAATACATAAAAAAAAAAGCAAGTACTACTATATTCTTGTTAAAATTATGAGAAGCGCTGTAGCTTGGAACTAGTTCAAACTCCAACAATGCAGCAACAGCATCTGCCTCAGTACCTGCATGTTAGCCGCAACCGGTTGGAATTATGATGGTCCTAGTGTTTATCATACAAATGTCTTTGGAAGCATTTAGCACAACAAATATTTATCAGCATAAACTACTATATTTTGCACCGTGATGAATAGCATCGGCATTATTTTCTTTGACTTTTGAAAAGGATAGTGCAGATAATACACACATGTCTAGCACATTAGTTCACAGCATGTAAAACTAGTTGAGTGATACACGGAGGGTTTTATCTGTTGTTCAGATATGCTGTGTCCCTCACACAAGTTTTTTATCACCAATTTTCTTGTGAGCAATACAATCAAGAGAAAACCAAACAAGTGTATCGCATCCATTGGGTGAAAGAATGGAGAGAAGAACCCTTTCAAGTTCAAGCAGGTCCTTTTGATACTCTTCCTCCAATACATGCACCTCAGCATTCATCTTGTTCATCTGATCAACCGAATCTGTCAACATAGCTTCTGAGTCCATAGTTTCATTCATGTCGCTCCCATTTTGACCTGCCAAGGTGAACATTTCAGTCCAAGAGGAAACAAGAAAGTAGCAATATAGAGCACAGTACTTTATGACAGGAGATTCATAAGAGCAAATGAGAGAAGTATCATGCAGCTCATATCCTTAGCACATTGCAGAGCACATACTAGTTAACAAAATGATCGCAGAAAAACAAAGCCGACAATAGCTTGCATTACAATAACAGAAAGTATATGTACAACACAGAATGAAACACATTTCCAGCTTACACAACACCGAATGGAACACATTTCAAGATTCTTTATCTTATTAAGAAATCACATATTTATCTTATTATGGAGGATAGAATACAAGAGCAGCTTATCAGCCATTACATTATTATATGCACCCTTACTCTTCTAAGCCACAACAAAGACACAGATTGATCTAGCTAAAAAAAACAAGCTTTTGGGTACAGACATAATAAAGAACAGCACAGAAGTACAACTTATAACTCCAATTATCCTTCAAACTATGCAAAAGGAATCAAACAGAAATAATATGGGAACCGCAAAATTACAGGAACCCTTCTTAAGGTATTCAGGAACCGAAAGTGTTATGTATGCACTGCGAGTTGGCGTGCTTACCCTCTGCTGGCTTGCCTTGCTTACCATCTGCTGATGGCGGTCCAGAGCACCTCTCTGCTAATTCTGCAGAAGCCTTCTGTTGAAACTGCCTGCAGAGGAGGAATGAAGTTTATCTCGAGATAATTAGCAAATAAGAAACTTCTGATGCAAGTTTCAGCTAGCAGGCAAAGAAAATATACCAAGTAGACATAATAAAAAAAAGAAAAGGTAGAAAAGTGATTCTGTTCGACTATTTTGAAGAATTAAACAAAACTTAGTAGTATCTCTTGACACCATCTTCATAAGGTTATAGCAAAGGATCTTAATAATGCTGTCCAAAATTAAAACATGTCAAAATATCACATGATTACCCTTACTGCAGGTTAATGTGTTAAAACATATTCAATGCTCTACTTCATGCATCACTGTAATTTCGAGATCCACATATATCCCTATTCGAGCCCTCATTGCAGTTTGAACAGACATAAGTGAAGTACAACACCAGCAACGGCCATGGTATTTTACAGTATCAAAGCAAACAAGAGATGCAGCCCAAGCCACAGCTGAATAGCTGATTGCATATCCAGGGAACGACATGTAGTCAGTGCTGCCAAACCAAAAGAATAACACATACCTTATCCTTGCATTCATTTCAAGCATCTGTCTCAAGAACTCCTCTCTGAAACAACCAGCGCAGGCGCATGTGTAAATTAGTTGCTATGTACTGGAGCACAATAGACAGAGTCCATCCCACTCACCTCTCGATGTCCTCCGTGCTCTTTGGAGCCATTACATCGAGCACCAAAAGCGCAGCCCCGCCAGTTCCAATTCCAATCACACACACACACAACACCAACACACAAAGCGCGTCATATTTAAGCAACAACAGGCCAGGACCCTAACTGAACCCGCTTCGATTTTCAAGATTTCTGACCTTAAGCGCCTCCAGTTCAGAGCCCAGCTTCGCGATCTCCTCCTGGAGATGAGAGATCGTCGCCTAAACGCACCACGACAACACGTCGAAGTCGAACCAAAATCAGGCGAACTGGCAGTAAACGGAGACACGATTCACACGTTTCGGGGCCAGAGAGATGGGGGAAGACCTCGAGCGCCTGAATCGATGCGTCTGCGATGGAGGCCTGCACCTCGCTCCCGCGCAGCTCCGTCTCCGCCGCCTCCCGCTGGCGCTTCGCGGCCTCGAGCTCCGCCGTGGCCGCGTCGGACGCCGAGACCACGTCGTCGAGGCGGCGCTTCAGGCCCGACACCGTGCGCTCTGCGTTCGAAGCGGAGGCGGGCTTGGGTTAGCCGAGGACGCGAAACCCTACGGTGCTATAGGGGTGGGTGCGGCGAGGCCGCGGGGAGGGGGACGCTTACCGCCGTGGGACTTTTCGGCCGCGAAGTCGCGGATGATGGATAGGAACTGCTTCTGGGGCTCGCCGCCTGCCGCCGACGCCGACGCGGCCATGGGGAGGAGAGGAGGAGAGGGCAACGATTGCGGGACGTTCTTCTGGAAGGTTCTGGAACTCGAGAGGGTTTTGAGGGGGGCGGGAATGGAGCGGGCGACTGGTCGTTGTTGGACAACTGGAGTTTTTTTTTTTTTTCGAGACAAGACAACTGGAGCTTTCTATGCACCATCGTGTTTTTTCTGCCTCGCAGCCCATCACGGCCTGTAACTCGAAGCAAAATCTTATTTTTCATATTCCATTTGTATTCCTTTTTTGTTTTCTTTTTCGATTTGTGAACATCTATTCAATTTGTGAATATTTTTTGAAATTGTGAACATTTTTTCAACTACATGGACATTTTTTTGAACCACGAACAATTTTTTACAAATTCGTGAACATTTTTCAAATTCACTAACATTTTTTGAAATTTGCATACATTTTTTAAACACATGAACATTGTTTTTGAATCGGCGAGCATTTTGAAATTCAGGAACATTTTTGTTTTTGACAAGCATAGTAAGATTGCACGTGCAACGCACATTATAAGCTTAGCAAGAAATTTTCTCAGGCCCCTCTTAAATATTTTCGAACTAAATCAGCTACTAATCCCTCTTAAATCAGACCAATGCTCCCTTGATCAATTGAACTTTTCTGCAAATTCGGTGCAATGAGTAACTACTGAGGGTACATTGGACTTATTACATATCTTCTCTGAATATAAAATGTATATCTTTGTAAAAGTCTTGTAAGCTGTAAATCAGCTTCAGGTGCACCTATTTCCTAATGTTAGAAGCAATCGGACCATTACTGCACAACAACCTTGACGACAATATTCATTATATTTATCGATTGCTCACCGTCTGTGTCGCCACCATTGACGGCACCTTCGCCACACTGCACTAACTCTGGCAGCCATGAAGGCGACGGTAGATTGAGCAAAATCTTGCAATATGTAGAAAAGGAGAAAAATATGATGGATCAAAAAAGTAATGGGAAGCTTTATGACATTTTGTGTCGCCTACTATGAGTCAAGGAAATGGAAAAGGTATGAAAGGAAAAATTATCCCAACTTGCACGATCACACACAACACACACATCGAAAGGCAACCGTTAACTCGAATCAGTTTAGTGTTACATAACATGGCAACAAAAAAGGAAGCATACTATATGTGCAGATTTCTCAGAATAATAGTAAAAATGAAGTGCATAACTAAAGTTAGAGAGCTAGCCTCGAGAGTATGTTTCCTCAATACATGCTTTCCAGAGAGAACACACATAGTAAATGGACACGTGTATGTCACTCTCAACAAAGCAAAAATTGTAGGAATCTGAACACTTGCCTATTAAGTATTAACCAATCACTTTTGCAAAAGCATGACAAGCCAACATGACCTTTACTTGCAAGTACACCAACGACCACAAAAATATATGGCATGATTTCTAGGTCTTTGTTCCTGTATTCTGAACGATATGTGCATAAGAGGCCAAGGAACACCAAAAGATGGACAATAAGCAGATTACACATCTGAAAAAGAAAAGGAGAGTATCTTGAAGATTACCTAGGCAGTCCTTCAGAAAAATAAGAAGCACCTGAACTAACACGGGAGAAAGGTGTCCTGAAATAGAATCCCAGATATAAGTCATTAGCATAAATTCCATCAAGTATGTCGAGCACATAATATTTTTCATCTAGATATTAAATCCAGCACCTCAATAAGTAAGAAACTGACATTAGATGCATCTTCATTTCACATCCATTCATGGTGAAGCTGCCTAGTAGGATTTGAAGATTAATAGTACATGCTATTCTTATTTTAACAAACATGGCCTGCAATTTTGAGAGTTGGAGACATCAATGTAGATACCACATGTCTAGTAATAAAGACTGCACAAAATATTAGAGGACGGTGAATGGAGATTCATAGAGGGAAAACCAAAGACCTATTAATTAGCATGAAAATTGACAAAGAAGGGGGCTGGTCAATAAAAACAGAGCTCCTTATGCATCCTTCTTCTGCCCTTCGTGTGCCAAAACTGCAGTTTTCATGAACATCAGTAGGCCGCACCCTAGCTCGTCAGGCAGGTGACAAAAAACATCAACACGTCAGTTCACCTCCAAATTTGACTAATTCTGGTCGTTTTGATACAATTTTCAGCTCTCGTAATTCATCAACCTGAAGAATGCTATGCTTCAGAAAACATTAACATCTAGACGATTTCGAAGCCAGGAAACACCGGTAAATTACCAGCGGTTGGTGACAAAAATACTCGTGGTCGCGGGTGGACGTCGTCGTCGTCTTGCTCGATATTGGCAACGGCCGCTTGCCCGAGGTTTGGCGATGTGGGCAGTGTCGAAATCTCAACTCTGTCGAAGTGCGAGTGCGGGACAGGCAGTGAGGGTGGAGAGGAGGGGACGGCAGGTGACGGGAGCGCTGGGGGGTGGCACGGGAGCGGCGGCGCGGCGGATAATGCTCCCTCATCTGCGGCTCCTGCTCCCTCGGCTGCACGGCGCGCGGTATGCAGCGGGCGGCACGTCGGCTCCTGGTCCCTGTGCGGCGGGCAGCATGCTGTAGGCGGCACGAGGCCGGGGGCGCGGCGGGCAGCATGCTGTACGCGGCACGAGGCCGGGGGCGCGGCGGCTCCTGCTCCCTGGGCGGCATGGCGGCGGCGGAGAGGGAGCGTGGGGATCGTGTGTTATGTCGAGCTAGTGCGTGATTACAGGGATACGTTGCATGATTATCTGAGGATGAGCAATTTCCATCCGACTCATTTTTCTGCCTTGCGTGATTACCGGGGGTGCATTTTACGGGCGTGAAGTTTCCTCTGCGGTGGAATTTGTTCAGTCAATCTAAATTACTAAGTGCACACAAGAGAATGAATTAGATTAACACAAGCCGTTAGATTAAGTCTAGTGGGCCTAAACATACGGTGATAATCGATCGGTGTACATTTTATGGCATGTGTTTAGAGAAGTTTATGTTTGATCTTCTATTAGTAAGTAGAGATTTGTTTGAGTTCATGAATACTTTCTGAATCCGCAAATATTATTTGAATTTTGTGAACATTGTTTGAACTTTGGGAACAATTTTCAAAATTCCTAAACATTTTTTGAATATCGTGAACATTTTCTAGAAACTCATGATTTTTTTTTATTTGTGAACATTATTTTGAATCCATGAGCATTTATCATTTTGAATATGCAAACATTTTTCGAAGTCACGAACATTTTAGGATTTCCCGAACAGTTTTCAAAATCATGAAAAAAAATTGAATTAAAGAACATTTTATGATTTTTACACTTTTTTCAAAATGCGCAATTTGTTTTGAAATTCAGAACTTCTTTGAAATCCTGAATTATTTTAAGAAAGGAAAAACACGTAAGAAACAAAAAATCAAAATGAAAAAAAAGGTGGGCATCCCGCCTGTACGTGGGCCGGCCCAAAAGGGCATGAGGGGAAATGGGGGTGTACGCTTGGTGTCTTTGCAGCGCGTCATGCACCAAATAGGAGGTCCCCCATCGTTGATAGCGACCCTCCCCCCCCCCCCCCCCCCCCCCTCTCAAAAAATGCTACTTGTCTGAAAAATGTCCTGGATATATATTGTGCGGCATCTGAACGAAGGGTAAGTGTTGAGAAGCAGAATATATTTTTCAGTCCAAGTACAAATGTGGAGAGAGCAGGTGTGCACCATACTTGATTTTATGACCGAGGCCATGAACAATAAATGTTTGGGCTTACCAACTACTGTACGAGGTGGTTGTTTATGTTTAACGTTATCATTGAGAGACTGGACCTGAGAGAGATTGATCTCACAGACATGCAATACACTTAGCTGAACAATTTGGAGAATCCAACATATGAGAAATTGGATCGGCTTCTAACTAGTGTGGAATGGGAACATAAGCTTCTTTCCGATCGCACTCCTCTCCTTGTTGACTCGGGGAATGCGACCCACGTAGGCAAAAAAACATCTTCTCTTTGAATTGTCGTGGTTCGAGAGGAAGGGTTTCCTCGATTTGATAGCCAGTGAATGGGCAAAAGAGAATAGGGGGCGATCGAATATTGAAAGACGACAATATAAGATTAGACACATGCCACAGTTGTTGCGGCGCTGGACAAAAAATGAAAGTGGCATTTACAAATTGGGAAAAGAAAGGCTTCTTAATCTCATTAATGATTTATACTTAAAGGCCGAGGTCAATATGCTAGACACGATTGATCGTATTGCTAAGCGGGAAGCCAAAGAGAAGCTACGGAAGCTTCTTAGAGAAGAAGGGATGAAATGGGCACTTAAAGCTAAAGTTTGACAGGTGGTTCAGGAGGATAATAATACCTAGTTTTTTCATATGATTGCCAGTGAAAAACACAGGAAGAAGAAAAGTATCCAACTCAGAGCCCAGCTTCGCGATCTCCTCCTCAAGATGAGAGATCGTCGCCTAAACACACCAAGACAACACGTCGAACCAAGTCATGCGAACTGGCACTAAACGGAGACACGAATCACACATTTCGGGGCGAGAGAGATGGGGGAGACCTCGAGTGCCTGAATCGACGCGTCTACGATGGAAGCTTGCACCTCACTCCCGCGCAGCTCCGTCTCCGCTGCCTCACGTGCGTGCTTCGCGGCCTTGAGCTCCGTCGTGGCCACGTCGGACGTTGAGACCACATCATCGAGCCGACGCTTTAGGCCCGACACCGTGCGCTCTACACTCTAAGCGGAGAAGCACCTGCGTCAGCGGAGGACTCGGAAGTCAAACCCCTACAATGCTATGGGGTGGGTGCGGGGAGGGGACGCTTGACTTCTCGGCGACGAAATTGCAGATGATGGATAGGAACTACTTTTGGGGCTCGCCGCCCGCTGCGATCCCGACACAACCATGAGGAGAGGAGCGAGAGGGCGGCGGGTGCGAGAGTTCTTTTGGAATATTCTGGAATTTGCGAGGGCTTTGAGGTGTGGCGGGAATGGAGTGGGCGACTGCCCGTGTTGGACAACTGGAGCTTATAAACCGTCGGCAGCAATGTAGGTGGACAAAGTGTAAGTGGGCTTTTCCACTCTATGGACCATCATGTTTTTCAGCTTCTAGACCATCACATCCCATAACTCGAAGCAAAATCCGGCAGAGGACCATTCCCCTCAATCAATGAAAAATCAAAAACATAAACCAAGATTCATGGTAGTTTCGTAAGTTAGATTTGAAAACTATTTTCACACAAGGTTGGAGAGAGGAATGCAAATGCTTTTGTGAGGCGTTGTCGACATTTTGCCAGGAGAGAGAGAGAGTGCGGAGAAGAATCGTTGCATGCGTTCTCTCTCCATGTACAAAAGATAAGGACATGTTTGGTTACCCGCGTCGATTTTGCCTACATTGCATGTGTGTATCTCTGGTGAGCCTGATTGAGAAAAAAGAGGCAAAAAACCACCATTTGCACATCATTTGGTTTCCCGCATCTAGACTGCCTCCATTAGGGGAGCAGTTTTGGCATGGCGTTTGGTGTCCTGCATTGGCTCGGCCCATGCAACTACATGGTGTTTGGTTGCGTACACGGGATATGATTAAGAGTTAACACTTGCACTTAACACACAGAGTTACACTAGAGTGCCTCGCGATTGCGGTGGATGATGACCGTGTCGCCGCGTCCGACACAACAAGCACGAAGTCACGGGAGAGCGTTCCTGTCGGCGTCATGGCGAACTAGTTGCTATCGTCGTCGCCACAGAGAAAGTTTGTGCGGACGTGCGCCGAGGCAGAGGACGGGGAGGAGAAATGCAGTGTGGGCACCATGGCGTCGTCAATGTAGTAGGATGCAGGAGAGGAGGCCGAAAGGAAGGACATCAGCGACAGTGTAGTAGGACGTAGGTGAGGAGCCCGAGAGGAACGACGCCGACAACAATGTAGTAGGACACGGGCGAGGAGGCCGAGAGGAACAACGCTGGCTATGGCACCATGTAGCAGGACGTGGGAGAGAAGGCCGAAGGGAACGACACCGACGACCGCGCCAGTGTAGTAGGACATGGGAGAGGAGGCCGAGATGAACGACGATGACGATGACACATGTGCGGTAGGATGCGAGAGAGGGGGCCGATAAGAACGATTAGAAGGGCCTTCGTAGGAGATTAGTGATTGTCATTAAAACAGCCCACACATGCATATGTATAGTCACGAGTAAGGTGTAGATCTACTCATCTACGATCGTCACAACAGAAAACGTGTAACACAAAAGTCATTTGAAATTGCGAGATGAAGCTACTGGTCAAAGGAAATTTCAAAACGGTCGATTGTGTCAAATTCGTCCAAAATAACCCCAAACATGAACATTAAATTAAACATTTACGATCGACGAAACTACAAATCGATCGTCTGAATGGAACCATAACATCGATGTGCATCTTTTGCCGATGTGCATCTTTTGCCTATCTCGAATCCAAACATTCGTTGTGTAGTTTTGAAGGGAGATTAGAAAGGAGATTAATGGGGTAACACGGCAAACCAGGTACATGGCCTGTACTAGCTCGCATCGCACCATGCGCTCGTTGTGGCTCAACTCGGCATGTCTGGCTGAAACTGTCGATTCGGCAGTTCCTAGCGGGTCTGGCTGGGAGCTAATTTAAAGTCTGCATGATGCAGGCCCAACACTGAATGTAGGCAACAAAATAATCCACTTTCTTCCCGCGTGTGTCTGGTTGGCCTATATGCAGGCAACAGAACACGTCCTAAGTACTCCCTCCGAGCCAAATTAATTGTCGCTATTTTAGTAAGCAACAATTAATTTGGATGAGAGGGAGTATTTAATTTTACAAGTACTATATTTTGAATGGTTGATATTTTAAAACCAAATATCTATTTTTTAAGAAAACGGGAAGACCCTCGGAACACCGATATATTTGAATTGATTGCATTTTATTCTTCCAATTATAGTTCAAATGATTAATAAATCATTACATTGTTCCATATAAAATGTTTTTAACAGAATTTCGCGTGAAAATGAATTTATTTCATTATCTTTACATTTTCATTTTTTGAATATTTCACTGTTTCAGAAAATAGTTTACAAAAAAACCTCCCAAAATTTAATCATCTATTTCATATTTCAGATAATTTCATAAGTCACAAAGATTTCTCACCGTTTTAAAAAATAGCAACACACTATTTAAAAAAAATCAAATATGATGGTGGCTATGAAAATCAAACCATAAAACTCCTTTCATATATGAATTCAATGGTATTAGTTTTTATGGCATACATCTCATGTGGTACTTCCACAAAGGTTTCCCGTGATGGTTGCTCAGGTCTGGCACTCTGTCAACCCTGATTCACACCCTTTTCGGCATATCTTCGATAGGCTAAAGCATATTATGCGTCGCCCTCGGAGTTGGAGCGCCAGAATGATGAGAAACATCCCCATCTAACTCTGTATCGCTCTCCTAGGCTCTTCCCAAGGCTTGCAACCACTCTCTCGTCTCGAGTCATGGTTGCGCTGCAAGCTCAAAGGAGCCTACCTCGGTCTCGCCTCGCTCGAGCGATCCATTAATTGTTCTCGGTTTGCATGTTTGTGAGATGGGAAAACTAACCCCGCCCTCTTATGAATCCATTCCACCCATCACAAGCAAAAGAACTGGTCATATTTTTGGTCAAGCTAGGGGACACGGTCATATACGACGAGGCATCCATGGAGAAGGCTTGTTTTGATCACTTCTCTAACATCATCAACTCGGGGGATGATACGTATCCAACGTATCTATAATTTTTTTATTGTTCCATGCTATTATATTATCATTCTTGGATGTTTTATATACACTTACAAGCAATTATATATCATTTTTTGGAACTAACCTATTAACTTAGTGCCTAGTGTCAGTTGTTGTTTTTTGCCTATTTTTGGTTTTTCAGAATATCAGTACCAAACGAAATCCAAACGTCCAAAGCTTCTGAATTTTTTACACATGATTGATATATAAATTATCCATGTTTTCCTAAGTTTTCAGAATTTTTGGACTTACAGAAGTATAGTCAATGTTCATATTGCTACAGACTGTTCTGTTTTTGACAGATTCTGTTTTTGATGCATTGTTTTGCTTGTTTTGATGAAACTATGGATTGTATCAAGGGGTATAAACCATGGAGAAGTTAGAATACAGTAGGTATAATGCAAAAATAAAATATGAATGGGTTTGCAACAGTACCTAAAGTAGTGATTTGCTTTATTATACTAATGGATCTCACAAAGGTTTTGTTGAGTTTTGTGTGATTGAAGTTTCCAAGTTTTGGGTGAGATCACGATGGATGAAGGAATAAGAAGTGACAAGAGCCTAAGATTGGGGATGCCCGAGGCACCCCAAGGTAATATTCAAGGACTCCCATGAAACTAAGCTTGGGGATGCCCCAGAAGGCATCCCCTCGTTCTTCTACCAACTATCGGTAATTTTACTTGGAGATATATTTTATTCGTCACATATCATGAGTTTTGCTTGGAGCATCGTGTATTATATGATTCTTTGCTTTGTTTGCTTTTTAGTTTGTAACAATCATCTTTGTTGGACACACTTATTTGAGAGAGCCACACGTTTATCATAATTTGTCAGAATACTCTATGTGCTTCACTTATATCTTTTGAGCTTGGCAGTTGCTCTAGTACTTCACTTAAACCTTTTTGAGCACGGTGGTGGTTATATTTTGAAGAAATATTTGAACTCTCATGATTCACTTAAATTATTTTGACAGTTGATAAGACTATATTTTGAAGAAATATTTGAACTCTCATGCTTCACTTAAAATTATTTTGAGAGTTGATAAGATTAAATTTTGAAGAAATATTTGCACTCTCATGCTTCACATATACCTTTTTGAGAGTTGATAATAGTAATGGTAATTTGCACAAGATATGTATTTGGTCCCGAAGTGATGAATATTCAAGAGGGATATAGTAAAAACTTTCATATAGATCATTGGATATGATAAGTTTGATTCCTTGCAATAGTTTTGCGATATGGAGATGATAATATGTGAGTCATGTTAGTGAGTAATTGTGATTTACTAAGAATATTATTGTTAAGGTTTGTGATTCCCTATGCATGCACGTAAATTCAATAGTTATGCAACGAAATTATATCCTACTTATGATGCATTATTAGGTGTTAGTTATGTTTAATGCATGTTTATGACCATTTTTGCTTTTTGGTTGGTCGCTTCTCAATCTATTTGCTAGCCTTCATTTGTACTAAGTGGAAATACTGCTTGTGCATCCAACTCCTTAAACCTAAGTTGTGCCAAATGAGTACACCATACCTACCTATATGCAGTATTTCTATGACGTTCCAAGTAAATTTACATGTGCCAACTCTAATCTTTCAAAATAACTTTCTGTTTTGTGTGCCCGTACCGCTCATGAAGCGGCAGGGGGTGGCCAAAGTTTTCCATGATAGGTGTGTTATTCTCACGATCATTGTTTATTCACTTGTCATTGCACGAGAAAGTGGCAAGATAATAGGGATGCCTAGTCCCGAAATGAAAAAAATGTTAATAATAAATTCCTTGAAAAGTGTTGGTATGGAAGGACCCCGTGGATACGGCTAGCCATGGACTGCGAAAAAATGGTGGAAAGGAAATAAACTTTATTTTTTGTTTGGGAACCGCCTATAATGTGTCTAGCATGGAAGGTATTGGGAATTCTCAGTCATTTTGGTTGACAAGAAAAGCATGTCTCTCAAAATAATATTATCTCTCTAATTTAAATCTTGAGCTCTAGCACCTCTACAAATCTATACTTCCCTCTGCGAAGGGCCTATCTATTTACTTTTATGCAATTTTTTATTTTTATTTTGAGTCTCCATCTTCTCTTACAAAGCACCAACTAGAGAGCACTATTGTCATACTTGTGCATTGGATGTAGCTAATATTGAGTGTGTTTCATGAATGGATCAATTATTGAGCATGATGGGCTAGGGATATCTTTCTTTAGCGTTGATATTTTGAAAGGCATGGTTGCTTGTTAGTATGCTTGAGTATTTATATCTTTATGTCAAATTATAGACTATTGCTTTGACTCATTCAAGTCCAATTGTCCATGCTACAAAAGAAAAGATTATATGATGAATATGATAGCTAGCATTCCACATCAAAAAATTTGTTTTTATCATTTACCTACTCAAGGACAAGCAGGAATTAAGCTTGGGGATGCTTGATACGTCTCCAACGTATCTATACATTTTTATTGTTCCATGCTATTATATTATCATGCTTGGATGTTTTATATACACTTACAAGCAATTATATATCATTTTTTGGGACTAACCTATTAACTTAGTGCCTAGTGCCAGTTGCTGTTTTTGCTTGTTTTTGGCTTTCTAGAATATCAGTACCAAACGAAGTCCAAATGCCACGAAAATTTTTGGAGATTTTTTTCTGGACATAAGAGACCCTGGAAGCTTCGGGAGAGGGCTTGAAGATGGAGCAGTGGCCCACGAGGCACCAGGGCGCGCCCAGGGGGGTAGGGCGCGCCCTGGTGGCTCGTGGGGCCCACCATGTGGCTCCGTTTGACCTAATTCCACCTCTATAAATTATCTAAAATCGGGAAACCAACAGAGGAGTCCACAAAATACTTTTTCTGCAGCCGCAAGCCTCTGTTCTCGAGAGATCCCATCTAAAGGCCTTTTTTGGCACTCCACCGAAGGGGGAATCGATCATAGAGGGGTTGTACATCAACCTTGCTGCCCTTCCGATGATGCGTGAGTAGTTTACCACAGACCTTCAGGTCCATAGTTAGTAGCTAGATGGCTTCTACTCTCTTTTTAACCTTCAATACAATGATCTCCTCGATGTTCTTGGAGTTCTACCCGATGTAATCACTTTTTGCGGTGTGTTTGTTGGGATCCGGTGAATTGTGAGTTTATGATCAGATTTATCCATGAATATTATTTGAGTTTTCTCTGAACTCTTTTATGCATGATTGTTATAGCATCGTATTTCTCTTCGGTCTATTGATTTGGTTTGACCAACTAGATTGATTTGTCTTGCAATGGGAGAGGTGCTTTGTAATGGGTTCAATCTTGCGGTGCTCAATCCCAGTGACAAAAAGGGACATGACATGTATGTATCGTTGCTATTAAGGGTAAAAAGATGGGGTTTATACATGCGTGAGTTTACTTTGTCTACATCATGTCATCTTGCTTATGGCATTACTCCGTTCTTTATGAACTTAATACTCTAGATGTGTGCTAGATAGCGGTCGATGTGTGGAGTAATAGTAGTAGATGCATAATCGTTTCGGTCTACTTGTCTCGGACTGATGCCTATATACATGATCATTGCCTTGTATATCATCATGATTATTTGCTTTTCTATCAATTGCCCAACAGTAATTTGTTTACCCATCGTATGCTATTTTCAAGAGAGAAGCCTCTAGTGAAAACTATGGCCCCCGGGTCTACCTTTATCGTATATTAAAAATCCTAAAAATACCTTGCTGCAATTTTACTTTATTTATTTTATTTTGTATTTTTGGTTAATCTATCTATCTATCTACCACCATACAATTTAATCTTGCATCTTACCGTCGAGGGATTGACAACCCCTTGTTCGCGTTGGGTGCGAGGATTTGTTAGTTTGTGTGGAGGTGCTGCTAACGAGTTGTTGCTTGATTTTCCTACTGGATTGATAACCTTGGTTTCATAACTGAGGGAAATACTTATCTCTACTGTACTGCATCGTCCCCTCCTCTTCGGGGAATTACCAACGCAGCTCACAAGTAGTAGTGGACAAGAGTTTGTTCTCCTTGGATCTGAACCGCATTGAACATCGCATCTTTGACCTCTCTGATCTGGACCGGCCATACTTTGAGGTCGAGATCTGGGAGGGGGTGCCAGCACCTTCTGACTACCTGATGAGTGATATTTTTACACTCATCTACCATTTGTTTAAACCGAGATATTCGCTCTGATATTGCCACTATTGACTAATGAATGCATAAGATTCCACAAATCCTCTCTTTACTGTGTTTCTATAGGAAATGGGCTAAAATGGAAGAAATCAAGTGAGAACATTCAAAGGAGTGAAGGAGGAGATAGAAAAATCAGGAGGAGGCGCACCAGAAGAAATAGTGCACAAGATGGCATTCCACGCGACCGTGATACGTCTATTTTGCCTAATGTTTTCCTACTGTTATTTATAGTGTTTTTATCATTATTTCACTTTAGGATGCAATTCTAATGCATTTTCTCTCTTAATATACAAGTTTTACATGAAGAGGGAGATTGTCGGCAGCTGAAATTCTGGACCCAAAAGAGCTACAACACAGATAGCTATTCTCAGGAGCTCCAATTGACCTGAAACTTTACGGAGATTTTTTATTGAATAAATGAAAAATACTAGAACAAAGAACCACCAGAGGGGGGCACCAGTTGCCCACAAGGCAACAGGGCACGCCTACCCCCCAGGGCACGCCCTGATGTCTTGTGGGGCCCACAGAGGCCCTCCGGTGCCTTCCTTCTGCTATATGAAGCCATTTGTCCTATAAAAAGGGATTTATATTTCTGTGCCCCTCATTGCTTAGTCCTCCTTAGTTTTGCCCAAGCAACTTTTTTTGCTCACTTTTCCCCTGCACCGCGCCACCCACCCTCACCAATGCCCAAACGGGGGTTTGCCGTTGGTCAAGGGAGTTGACTATTAGCCACCGCTGTTACTGATGAGTGGGACACACTGTGCCATGTGGAGCTCTCACAATCGGCCGGGTATGTGCCTGCATGCATGTGTAGTCACATCATGGTCACGTCGGCATTTTCACACCACACGGTTTCCCATGCGAGGAGTCGCATCGCCGGCGTGCCCGCAAGGCGACTATTAATGCATTTTATAGCCACGCGGCGCACCGGCGTTCACCCACTCATGTCCCAATCCCCTCCTCTCCCCTCGCTGCCACACAACCTTATCCATCGTGCGCCTCCACCAAACCCTAGCCGCCTCCCCCTCCGCAGCCGAAGCAATGGTCAGCCATGGTGGTGGGGTAGGAAGCAGTAGTCAGGAGCGCCGCTGTGCGATGTTTGTTTCGGGCATGCTGTGCACCCTCCGGGTCGACGAGGTATCGTTCCTCATGCGCTACAGCGTCATGGTGCCGCCGGACACGCGCCTGCCGTCCGGATGGCACATGAGCTTGGGGGGATCACGGTGGAGCATGTCCCCACCGTCGGCATGCCGGCCATGTCGCGCATGATACGCGCGTTTCGGGAAGGCTTGCCGCCGGAGAAGCGGTCCAAGCCGCGCTACGCGCTTGGCAGCTAGCAGTGGCTAGAGATCTTGGCAGAGGAAAACGCTGCCCGCATTCAGCACTACGACGGCCGCTACCCAACATCGCGGAACAGCATCGACGAGAGGTATGACTTCTGGGAAGGGCGTACCTTCCTCGATGTCATGGTCGGGTGCCACGCGCAGCTCGGTCTGAAGGAGGGCGACCGGGTTTCGCCATTGCGGCCCACGCCTTGATTCATGCCGCGGCCTATGCCCACATCTGCAGGAGGTGGCGGCGGTGCCAGTAGCAGTCGGGTCCTCCGCGTTCCAAAGTCGGAGCCAGGGATGCTGGGGACGAGCTCTGAAGTGCGTGGTGTCGGCCTGCATCCCGAAGCCGGAGCCGGGGCGAGTTCCCGCGTTGCCCCTCTGCTAGTCCCAAAGCCCGAGCCTGGGACGAGCTCGCTCAACCCCCTGCTCATGCCCAAGATGGAGCCCGGGACGGGCTATGGCGCCCCCTACTTGATCCCAAACAGGAGCCGTAGCCGCCGCTGGTGGCGGAGTACAGGGGCGGTGGTCAGCGAGGCCGGTGACCCTGCAGACATGCCGAGGCTCCTCCTGGCAATGCGCGAATCAACAAAGGGGCCGCAGCGCCACCCCAATGACCTGGTGGACTCGCCAGGCCTGTGACAGGTGGTCGTCGCCTCGGTGGCCACGTCACCTTCGACCTCATGAGTGATGACAAGGACGACGAAAAGCAGGAGGAGGGCGACGACGACGGCTCCTCGGGCAGCGGCAGCGGCTCTGACATGGACGATGACCAGTAGCTAGGTTTAGGGTTTATGTCTGTACAAATTTTAATCTTTTAATGAAATTTGGTGCTGTTTGAATGTCCAAATTGAATGTCAGTACATATGCATGTTTGGATGTCCAATTTGTGCCCAGTACATATGCATGTTTGGATGTCCAATTTGTGCCCTATTTGCTTGTGTGTGACAACTGGTGACCCACTTTTCATGAATTTATTAAAATAATTTGGTGTTTTCAATCAAACATTGCCAAATTTTCAAAATTGTTGTATTTCAAACATGTTGTACTACAAGTTTAATATTTTTCCCACAAACTAGTGCACAAAAGATGGCTCCATGCAAAGGAATTTCATTTTTTAGCCTTTTTTCATAATCTCTCTTTTTTCAAAATGGGGCCAAACTTGAAGTGTTGACCATTGATACAAAAAGGTTTGGAATTCCTACTTTCCAAGTCCCAAGTTCATCCACCACCAACATTGGAGCATAAAATGATTTTTTGCAATTTTCAGCACCAAACTACATCACACTTGTAGTTCAAATTTGGGCAATTTCTGATAATTCACTAAAAGTCAACTAAATGGATGGAATATAGCAATAGTACTCCGACATTACTGAAACTTGGTCAGTGGCCATCCAATGTGACCTACTTTAGGTGAAAAATGAAATGGAACAAATTTCAAAACTATTTGGGGCACTTCCTTCACAAAAAAAAGTCATTTCCAGGACTCGAAAAATGAAATTTTTGCTTTTTATTACCAAATAATTGCAAATTCCTATGGAAACATTGTCCACAATGGTAACACCAATAATTGTGCCGAATTTGGGCAAATAATCATGGATTATGCCATGTATGTTGCCATTTCCATTTGCATATGCCTTGGAATCCACACAAGTTCGTACTAGATAGGCCATTTTGTGAAGTTTTTTTTTCAAACATGTTGTACTGCAAGTTAAATATTTTTCCAAGAAACTAGTGTACAAAATATGGCTCCATGCAACGGAATTTCATTTTCTGAGCCTTTTATCATTTTTCTTTTTTTTCAAAATGGGTCAAACTTGAAGTGTTGACCATTGATACAAAAAGGTTTGGAATTCCTACTTTCCTAGTCCCAAGTTCATCCACCAGCAACATTGGAGCATAAAATGATTTTTTTGCAATTTCCAGGACCAAACTACATCACACTTGTAGTTCAAATTTGGGCAATTTCTGATAATTCACTAAAAGTCAACTAAATGGATGGAATATAGGAATAGTACTATGAAATTACTGAAACTTGGTCAGTGGCCATCCAATGTGACCTACTTTCGGTGAAAAATGAAATGGAACAAATTTCAAAACTATTTGAGACACTTCCTTCACAAAATAAGTCATTTCTAGGACTTGGAAAATGAAAATTTTGCTTTTTGTTTCAAACTTGTTACTTTGCTTGTCCCAAGTTCATCCACCAAACCAATATATTCAGAACTAAACTAATTTTGTTGACTCAAGTGCATCCACCACACCAAATGATTTGAACAAAGGGAAAACAATTCACACCCCCGATGGTATAATACATATAGTGACTGAACGGTGGATCCATTATGCGCTTCCTATTGTAAATAAAAAGGCGGAGAATGTTTCAAAAGACACGTACACATACTGGCCCTTGTGCCTCTCTTTGAGCGTCTGGTCTCGGGTTTGAGTACTCTTCCTGGCTTAATAAGCCACCTCTTTTTTCGCCAATTCTGCAACAAACCACTACGCAAACGCTGACAGATGGGCCCTCCGTTGGTGTCCCATGTGCTTGTAACTGCGCCCACCACCGACGAACACGCTGCCACTGACATGGGTGTCCTATGCGTTAGTGACACCGCCCAGCATCTACGAGTGCGCCCCGCTGACAGAGGTGTCCCACAAGGCAGTATATGAGCCCACCATCTACGAGCCCGCCCCGCTGACAGAGGTGTCCCACAAGTTAGTATATGCGCCCACCATCTACGAGAGCGCAGGCGTTGCCAGGGGTGTCCCACACGCCAGTAACCACGCCAAGTAACGGTCAAAGGCTTTGACCCAAGGCAAACTGCTAACCCACAAGTATAGGGGATCACAACAGTTTTTGAGGGTACAGTATTGAACCCAAATTTATTGATTCGACACAAGGGGAGCCAAAGAATATTTGCAAGTATTAGTATTTGAGTTGTCAATTCAACCAAACCTGGAGACTCAATATCTGCAGCAGAGTGATCAGTAGCACAATGGTATGGTAGTTTGATAGCAATAGCAATAATAGTAACAGTAACAGTAACAGTAACGGTAGCAGCAATAGTTTTGTATCAATTGTGACAGTAGTAGCAACAGTAGTAACTTAGCAAGGAACAATATATGAAAAGCTCGTAGGCATTGGATCGGTGATGTTGGATAACATTCATCATGTAACAGTCATAACCTAGGGCGACACAGAACTAGCTCCAATTCATCAATGTAATGTAGGCATGCATTCCGTATATAGTCATACGTGCTTGCGATAAGAACTTGCATGACATGTTTTGTCCTACCCTCCCGTGGCAGCGGGGTCCATAAGGAAACTAAGGGATATTAAGGCCTCCTTTTAATAGAGAACCGGAACAATGCATTAACACATAGTGAATACATGAACTCCTCAAACTACGGTAAATCACCGAAAAGAATCCCAATTATTGTCACCTTGGGGTATGCGGATCCTAACACATAGCAGGTGCATATAACTTGCAAGATCGGATCAAGAACACAAATATATTCATGAAAACATAAATGGTTCAGATCTGAAATCATGGCAATCGGGCCCTAGTGACAAGCATTAAGCATAGCAAAGTCATAGCAACATCAATCTCAGAACATAGTGGATACTAGGGATCAAGCCCTAACAAAATTAACTCGATTACATGATAAATCTCATCCAACCCATCACCGTCCAGCGAGCCTACGAAGGAATTACTCACTCCCGGCGGTGAGCATCATGAAATTGGCGATGGAGGATGGTTGATGATGACGATGATGGAAGATCCCCCTCCCCGGAGCCCCAAACGGACTCCAGATCTGGCCTCCCGATGAAGAACAGGAGGTGGTGGCGGCTCTGTATCGTGACACGCGATGAAACTTCCTCTCTTATTTTTTTCTTGGGAAATAGGAATTTATAGGCTTGAGATTAGGGTCAGCGGAGCCACGTGGGCCCCATGAGCCACCAGGGCGCGCCCTGGTGCCTCGTGGACAGCAGGTGGCCCCCCTCCTGTGATCTTGGCTCCAGTATTTTTTATTTATTCCATAAAAAATCTCCAAAAAGTTTCATCCAATTTAGAGAACTTTTATTTCTGCACAAAAACAACACCATGGTAGTTCTGCTGAAAACAACGTCAGTCCGGGTTAGTTTCATTCAAATCATGCAAATTAGAGTCCAAAACAAGAGCAACAGTGTTTGGAAAAGTAGATATGAAGGATACGTATCAACTCCCCCAAGCTTAACTCATTGCTTGTCCTCAAGTAATTCAGTTGACAAACTGAAAGTGATAAAGAAAAACTTTTACGAACTCTTTTGTTCTTGTATCTATATATATGCTTAAATAATACCCAGGTTTTCAGCAAAGATTATAACTAACCATGCAAATGATAACTCTTAAAATTATATTCACTCATATCATGTCAGGACCCCGATCCTAAGTCACACCGATCTAGCATAAGACACATCATATCACTTTGCGGCCTCACGCACGGTAACCCACAGCTGCCACCTTTACCTTGGCCGGGACCGTTTGCGTCTTTTGGCTCACGTATATGATTGTGATGCTACCATCCATATGACAGAGAACCCGGGCCGACATGACTAGTCGTAAACCCAAGGTGGCACAAACTTACTGGGACAGGCATACATGACCCAGCAATGGACGTGTCGGTTGATACGTCTCCAACGTATCTATAATTTATTAAGTATTCATGCCATGTTTACAACAATTTTATATGATTTTGGTATGATTTTATTAGAACTAACCCGAGCTGACGCTGTTTTCAGCAGAACTACCGTGTGTCGTTTTTTGTGCAGAAATAAAAGTTCTCGGAATGGGCTGAAAATTTACGGTGATTTTTAATGGACCAAAAGATAACCCCGAAGCACAAGAGTTGGACCAGAAGCTTCACGAGGAAGCGGCAAGGGTAGAGGGTGCGCCCCCCTAGGGCGCGCCCCCCTGCCTTGCCGCTGCCTCGTGGACCCCCCTGATGTGAGACCGACGCTAAAAATTCCTATAAATACAGAAACCCCCGAAAAGAGACCTAGATTGGGAGTTCCACCGCCGCAAGCCTCTGTAGCCACGAAAAACCAATCGAGAGCCCATTCCGGCACCCTGCCGGAGGGGGAAACCATCACCGGTGACCATCTTCATCATCCCGGCGCTCTCCATGACGAGGAGGGAGTAGTTCACCCTCGGGGCTGAGGGTATGTACCAGTAGCTATGTGTTTGATCTCTCTCTCTCGTGCTCTTGATTTGGCACGATCTTGATGTACCGCGAGCTTTGTTACTATAGTTGAATCATATGGTGTTTCTCCCCCTCTACCTTCTTGTGATGAATTGAGTTTTACCTTTGAGGTTTCTCTATTATCGGATTGAATACTATTATGGATTCGAGAACACTTGATGTATGTCTTGCGTGGGATACCCGTGGTGACAATGGGGTGTTCTATTGATTCACTTGATGTATGATTTGGCACTCAACTCGCGGATTCCCGAGGTGACATTGGGGTAATCTATGCATAGGGGTTGATGCACGTTTTAGTCCTTGTTTCTCTGGTAGAAATCTTGGGGCACTCTTTGAGGTTCTTTGTGTTGGATTGAATATTATGAATCTGAAGTTGTTTGATGCTTACCGTATAATTGACCCACGGATACTTGTGGTGACATTGGAGTATCTAGGTGACATTAGGGTTGATTGATGTGTGTCATATGGTTTTATTTTACTACGAACTCTAGGACTGTTTGTGACACTTATAGGAATAGCTCAATGGATTGATCGGAAAGAATAACTTTAAGGTGGTTTCGTACCCTACAAGCAATTTCATCTTATGTTCTCCGCGATAGGAACTTTGGAGTGACTTTTGTCGCACGTTGAGAGATTTCCATATGATCTGATTATGTTATCATTGTTGAGAGAACTTGCACTAGTGAAAGTATGAACCCTAGGCCTTGTTTCCAAGCATTTTGCAATACCGTTTTTGCGCACTTTTACTACTTGCTACCTTGCTGTTTTTATATTTTCAGATTACAAAAACCTATATCTACCATCCATATTACACTTGTATCACCATCTCTTCGCCGAACTAGTGCACCTATACAATTTACCATTGTATTGGGTGTGTTGGGGACACAAGAGACTCTTTGTTATTTGGTTGCAGGGTTGTTTGAGAGAGACCATCTTCATCCTACGCCTCCCATGGATTGATAAACCTTAGGTCATCCACTTGAGGGAAATTTGCTATTGTCCTACAAAACTCTGCGCTTGGAGGCCCAACACGAGTCTACAAGAAGAAGGTTGCGTAGTAGACATCAAGCTCTTTTCTGGCGCCGTTGCCAGGGAGGTTAGTGCTTGAAGGTATATCTTTAGATCTTGCAATCGAATCTTTTAGTTTCTTCTTTTATCACTAGTTTAGTCTATAAAAGAAAACTACAAAAAATGGAATTGAGGTTGCCTCATATGCTTCATCTTTTTAATGTCTTTCGTGAAAATGATGGAAAGGAAAATTGTGCTCAAGTTTTAGAAGAAGAAGTTAATAAAATGTTTGGCACTAAATCTTTGAATGATGAGCATGATTGCAATGTTGTTAGTATGAATTCTTTGAATATCCATGATGCTAATGATATGCAAAGCTACAAGCTTGGGGATGCTATGCTTGATGAAGATGATATTTTTAGTCCCCCAAGTTTTGATGAGAATATCTATTATGATGAAAGCATGACTCCTATTTATGATGATTATATTGATGAAAGTGGGTTTGGAAGAGTGTCAACTCTAGGTATTAATGATCCCACTATTTTGGAGGGTGTTGAATCTTTTCAAATATTGATGAAAGTGGATTTGGAGAGGTCATGACTTTATTTAGTGATGAATCCACTATTTTGGAAGAGGTTCCAATTGACTATGATAAAAAAGTTGATGATTATTGTGATGACATGTATGCTATAAAGAATAATGATAACCATGAAACTTGTCATCATGATTTTAATTTTCAATTGGATTATGCCTCACATGATAGTTATTTTGTTGAGTTTGCTCCCACTACTATTCATGAGAATAAATTTGCTTATATGGAGAGTAATAAAAATTCTATGCTTGTGGATCATGAAAAGAATGCTTTATGTGATAGATATATTGTTGAATTCATTCATGATGCTACTGAAAATTATTATGAGGGGGGAACATATGCTTGTAGGTATTTCAATAATATCAAGTTTCCTCTCTATGTGTTGAAAGTTTTGAAGTTGCACTTGTTTAGCTTTCCTATGCTAGTTGATTCTTGTTCCCACAAATTATTTGCTCACAAACTCCCTATGCATAGGAAGTGGGTTAAACTTAAATGTGCTAGTCATATTCTTCATGATGCTCCCATTATGTTTAATTCTTATCTTTTATGTGAGCATCATTGAAATCATCATGCCTAGCTTAAAAAGGCATTAAAGAAAAGCGCTTGTTGGGAGACAACCCAATATTTATCCCTACTGTTTTTGTGTGTTCACATGATTAAGCTACTGTAGTAATCATGTTTTATAACTTTTGTTTCAATAAAGTACCAAGTAAAGCCTTTGGGATAGTGTGGTTGATAGTTGATTTGATTCTGTGCAAAAACAGAAACTTTTGCATCCAGTACATAAATTCCTATCTTTTACTTGAACGTGTAAAAACTCTTAATTTTTTACATAGGATTGATATACAAATTTTCTATGTTTTTCTAATTTTTCAGTATTTTTGGAGTAACATAAGTATGAGTTTAATTAAGATCTCTACAGACTGTTCTGTTTTTGACAGATTCTGTTTTCGATGCATAGTTTGCTTGTTTTCCAGTTTCTATGGCTTATATTGCTTAATATAAATTGTAGAAATGATAGGGTACAGTAGGCATTGTGTGAGAACAATTTCGAATCTTGTCTTGACAGTACCAAAGTGAATGATTTGTTTTATCATACTAACCCATCTCACGAAGTTCCTTTAAGTTTTGTGTGATTGAAGTTTTCAAGTTTTGGGTGAGATATCGATATGAGGAGAATAAGGAGTGACAAGATCCTAATATCGGGGATGCCCAAGGCACCCCAAGGTAATATTCAAGGAAGATCCAAGCAACTAAGCTTGGGGATGCCCCGGAAGGCATCCCCTCTTTCGTCTCCAACATTATCGGTAACCTCACTTGGAGCTATATTTTTATTCGTCACATGATATGAGTTTTGCTTGGAGCGTCATTTTATTTTATTAGTATTTTCTTGCTGTTATTTAGAGTAATGTTTTTCATCTTTTAGTTCAATAAAAATGTCAAGTATAGCCTTTACCATGCTTATTTTGCAAGTCTATATGTTGCTGTTTTGAAAACAGAAAGTTTTCTATCATTGTCTGAATTCTTATGGAAAGTCAGAACGTGATAAAATCTTGAAATTTTTACACAATTAGTAAAAACAATTTTCTACAGTATGGTAATTTTTCAGAATTTTTGGAGTTAGGGAAGTATGAGTACAATTGCACTCTTTACAGACTGTCCTGTTTAGACAGATTGCTGTTATGTTTGCATTGTTTGCATATGTTTGCTTGTTTAATAATTCTATTTGAGGATAGGAGTATTAAGTATGCAGAGGCATTTAGTATGCAATGTTAAATAATGATTTTAGTGATTTGCTACAGTAGAGAATGGTACGGTTTGCATTTGATTTATACTAACTTTTCTCACAAGTTCTTGTTGAGTTTTGTGTGCATGAAGTTTTTAAGATTTAGGGAAACCGTGATATAAAAGGAATTAAGGAGACACAAAAGATCAAGCTTGGGGATGCCCAAGGAATCCCTAGTTAATATTTCAAGAAGTCTCAAGCATCTAAGCTTGGGGATGCCCCGGTTGGCATCCCACCTTTCTTCTTCAACAATGATCGGTCAGTTTCGGTTGAGCCTAAGTTTTTGCTTCTTCACATGATATGTGCTATCCTTAGAATGTCATTTTATTTTGTTTTGCTTGATGTTTGAATAAAGTACTTAAGATCAAAATTTTCTTTATGAGAGAGAGTCCTCACATAGCTAAATAATTATTTGACTACTCATTAATCTTCACTTATATCTTTTGGAGTAGTTTGTCATTTACTCTCGTGCTTCACTTATATCCTATGAGTAAATGGTTGAATGAATTGAATATCATAAATCTGAATTTATATATGTTTCATATGCTTATACCATGGGGAGTAATGACTTCACATATAAGAAGTAGAGGTGGTAAATTTATTGAAAGTTAGCAAACATAGTATTGGTCACTTGAACAATTCATGAAAGAATATTGAAGGAAGAGAGGTTTCACATATAAATATACTATCTTGGACATCTTCTATGACTGTGAGCCCCATTAATTATTTTCAAACTTGATCAAATTAGTTGAAGTTGGACAAGTAAGACAACATAATGAGTTATGTTTGGGTATATTTGTATAGAAGTTATATTATTATGGATCCTCCAACATGTGGTGCTTGCTTTTTAGAATCTTTTGCTAGCCAAAATTTCTGTACTAAGCGGGAGTACTGCTTGTGCATCCAAAATCCTTGAACCAAGTTTCTTCCATGAGTGTCCACCATATCTACCTATATGCGGTATTTACCTGCCGTTCCAAGTAAATTTGCATGTGCCAAACTCTAAACCTTCAAATAATGATCTGTTTTGTATGCCCGAATCGCTCATGTAGCGACTAGGGGCTGTCTGTATCTTCCATGCTAGGTGGGTTATTCTCACGATGAGTGTTGATTCACTTGTCATTCACGAGAAAGTGGCTGGTAATCGGGATGCCCAGTTCCATGCTCGAAATCAAATCAAAATATAATCATCAAACAAAACTCCCCCAGGACTGTTTTTGGTATGGACGGTACCCGTTGTTTCGGATCAGCCGTGGAGTGTTATTGTTGGTGGAGGGGGAGTAAAAACTTTACCATTCTGTTTGGGAACCTCCTATAATGTGTCTAGCATGGAAGATAGTGAGAACTCTTGGTCGTTACGTTGACAATGAAACATACTTCTCAAAATTATATTCATCTCTGTTTTAAAAGCTTTGAGCTCTGGCACCTCTGCAAATCCCTGCTTCCCTTTGCGAAGGGCCTATTTTTACTTTTATGCAAGAGTCAGTAGTATTCCTTCTCATTCCAATCTACTCTTTAGTTGGCAAGCATCATGCGATGGGGAAAGATCTAAGCATATATGGCCATTCAAATATATTTGATCATGAATTATTATTGTTGACAATTATCTATATGATAAATAAGTTGGGAGGCGAAACATTAAGCCCCTATCTTTCTCTGTGTTCAATGGATGCTATTTGTTCTAAAAATATGCTTTGAGTGGTAGCAATCATGGAAGACTATATGATAGTTGAGTATGTGGGATTTGCTAAATCAAATCTCTTACATAGACCCTTCCTGAAAATAAGATGAATTGCAATTGTTTGATGACTGAGAACCTAGTTTGTTAGTTTTCAAGAAAGTTTATGATCTATGCTTTAACATGTGAATAGCTTGCTACTTGATCATGAGAAGTTTTATGAGATGAGCTACTGTTTATGATATATAATGATGCTAGAAAAAGTGATTGAAATTATTATTGATCAAACTTGTGCACTTGCTAGCATTCACACTTCATAAATTATTTCTTTTATCATTTACCTACTCGAGGACGAGCAGGAATTAAGCTTGGGGATGCTGATACGTCTCCAACGTATCTATAATTTATGAAGTATTCATGCCATGTTTACAACAATTTTATATGATTTTGGTATGATTTTATTAGAACTAACCCGGACTGACGCTGTTTTCAGCAGAACTACCGTGGTGTCGTTTTTTGTGCAGAAATAAAAGTTCTTGGAATGGGCTGAAAATTTACGGTGATTTTTTATGGACCAAAAGAGAACCCCGAAGCACAAGAGTTGGACCAGAAGCTTCACGAGGAAGCGGCAAGGGTGGAGGGCGCGCCCCCCCTAGGGCGTGCCCCCTGCCTTGCCGCTGCCTTGTGGACCCCCCCTAACGTGAGACCGACGCCAAAAATTGCTATAAATGCAGAAACCCCCGAAAAGAAACCTAGATCGGGAGTTCGCCGCCACAAGCCTCTGTAGCCACGAAAAATCAATCGGGAGCCCGTTCCGGCACCCTGCCGGAGGGGGAAACCATCACCGGTGGCCATCTTCATCATCCCGACGCTCTCCATGATGAGGAGGGAGTAGTTCACCCTCGGGGCTGAGGGTATGTACCAGTAGCTATGTGTTTGATCTCTCTCTCTCTCTCTCATGTTCTTGATTTGACATGATCTTGATGTACCGCGATCTTTGTTACTATAGTTGAATCATATGGTGTTTCTCCCCCTCTACCTTCTTGTGATGAATTGAGTTTTACCTTTGAGGTTTCACTATTATCGGATTGAATACTATTATGGATTTGAGAACACTTGATGTATGTCTTGCGTGGGATACCCATGGTGACAATGGGGTGTTCTATTGATTCACTTGATGTATGTTTTGGCACTCAACTCGCGGATTCCCGAGGTGACATTAGGGTAATCTATGCATAGGGGTTGATGCACATTTTCGTCCTTGTTTCTCCGGTAGAAATCTTGGGGCACTCTTTGAGGTTCTTTGTGTTGGATTGAATATTATGAATCTGAAGTTGTTTGATGCTTATCGTATAATTGACCCACGGATACTTGTGGTGACATTGGAGTATCTAGGTGACATTAGGGTTGATTGATGTGTGTCATATGGAGTTATTTTACTATGAACTCTAGGGCTGTTTGTGACACTTATAGGAATAGCTCAATGGATTGATCGGAAAGAATAACTTTAAGGTGGTTTCGTACCCTACAGGCAATTTCATCTTATGTTCTCCGCGATAGGAACTTTGGAGTGACTTTTGTCGCACGTTGAGGGATTTCCATATGATCTGATTATGTTATCATTGTTGAGAGAACTTGCACTAGTGAAAGTATGAACCCTAGGCCTTGTTTCCAAGCATTGCGATACCGTTTTCGCGCACTTTTACTACTTGCTACCTTGCTATTTTTATATTTTCAGATTACAAAAACCTATATCTACCATCCATATTACACTTGTATCACCATCTCTTCGCCGAACTAGTGCACCTATACAATTTACCATTGTATTGGGTGTGTGGGGGACACAAGAGTCTCTTTGTTATTTGGTTGCAGGGTTGTTTGAGAGAGACCATCTTCATCCTACGCCTCCCACGGATTGATAAACCTTAGGTCATCCACTTGAGGGAAATTTGCTACTGTCCTACAAAACTCTGCGCTTGGAGGCCCAACACGAGTCTACAAGAAGAAGGTTGCGTAGTAGACATCATCGGTCCGCAGCGAGTGTAACTGGGCTGTAGCAAGCTATCAGGACTCCGGTAAACACCGCGTGACATTTCCCCAAAGGGACAGACACAGGAGCAAAGAAGGACACATGCCGGTCAATCCATGTGTTCCGGAGCAGTAGCAAGCTACCATGGCTCAGTGGAAGCACTAGGAGGCATTTCCCCATATGGAAGGCTACCAAGAATAAACAACTAGGCGTCGGATCCCACACATACCAAGCATTTCAATAACATACACACAATATGCTCGATATGTGTAAATACAACATGGCATCACAACAAAACTCTATGACTCAAAGTATTTATTTAAGAGGCTCTGAAGAGCAATACATAGCATGATATTACAAACATGGGTCTCATGACCCAACATACAAATCATACAAACAACAAGTACATGCCGAAGCTTATCCTGTCTGAGTACAGACAGCTGAAAAGAAAGAAGGCTAGAAAGCCTGTCTATCTACAAGACCCTCCAAGGAACCAGACCTCTGTCTGGGATTCCCAAGCTAATCGGTCAACGTCGAACTCATCGCAGGAATCTAAAGTGAGACTGGAGTCTCCACTGCAAAAACATAATTAATCAAACGTGAGTACAAATGTACTCAGCAAGACTTACATCAGAACTAACTACATATGCATCAATATCAACAATGGGGTGGTGGAGTTTAACTGCAGCAAGCCATCTTTGACTCAGTGGCTATCCTATGCTATGATTACCAGTATTTTCTTTGAGGTGAGAAAGTGCACACGAGTCCACATATTCACCATATCAATATACCACTATGGATCCTCTCCCGTCTCCCTACAAGAAGGCCATCCATAGCACTCACACTTATCTTGCGCATTTTAGAGTATCCATTTCAACTTGTCTATGAACAATGTAAATTTCCAAGTAGTCCATTTCTGTGGACGCGGCTATTCGATTAGATAATTAACCCTGCAGGGGTGTACTTCTTCTCACATGTTTCCACCACTTAGCGCCTTTACACGACATGTGCTCGGCAGACTTCAAGCAAAAGTCGGGGTGGGTGTAGACCACGACCTGACTATCCACACAAGACTCTAGTACAGGTTTATCGCCTATTTGATTCCACTCCGCAAGGAAGTCCGGCCGAAGTTTCTAGTACGGTCCCAAACGATGAGAGCAGGGTTCCCAAGAGCACCATCCGGGTGTCACTTGGTACACCGTGCCTCGTGTCTCTACCGCATCATAGCCCACCCCTAGTGTCAATGCTACACACGACCACCAACACATATCCTACAAACATCATAAACTAGTTGCGACTCCTGGATAGAGAACATGGCGATCAATAAGTCGAGCGGGATCATATTTCAGGGCCCAATGTGTGGTAGTAGTTGTTCTTGGATCACAAACACGGAACTTAGTTCCTGAGGATGGTCCCAATGAGACAACCTACCCCGTACTCCTACATGGCCTCTGTCGGATTCAGGGCTCCGCAGACCCAAGAAAGGTTCGAACTCTGGGGCGTGTGCGAAGAACTCAACCTATCCAGCCAACCAGCTCGTCGCCCCATGGCCTAGCTCGATGCACACGAACAAGATGAACACGGCAGCTTACCCGAGTTCGGGCCACTTTGCGGTGTAAGACCCTACTCCTGCTTTGTGGTGGATTGGCCTCACGAGGGGCTGAGGATGAACTAGTACAAGGGATGAACAACCTCGCGAGGTCTATGGATGAGGGAATGAGTCGACCGGGGATCGGATCCCTTCTATGTTGGTGGCTAACCTATATTTATCGTGGCCTCGGTCCTCTTCCCCCAAAACGTAGGCAGGGAGGGATCCCACAATGGACAATTTGAAAGGGGACAAGTAGTACATCTTATCCTGACAAAAGGTGGTCTTCGCCTGCAAAGCTTCTGGTCATGATGCAGCGGTGGGCTCGGCGATGACATCCGTCCTGCCGCGCCGGTGGCCTTGGTCTCGTTGCACCGGAATGGAAACCTTTCCCAGATTCCTTGGGAACCCATGTTTGTCCTTGCCTCCTTAGCACCAAAGAGGAAAATGCCTTCTCTGTGCCCGCTGGTGCCCGCCTGCCTCGGTCATCATGGCTTGCGTCATGGTAGCCTCATGAGGCTGGGTACCTGCATCGAAATCTCCGCTCCTCGGGAGGCCGCCTGGGGAGGCCGCTCCCTCGGGAGGTCTTGATGTCGTCCGCCTCGCGAGGCTTGGCCCCTAGCGAGGGTCTTGTCTCGATGGCCTTGGAGGTGGGCCGTACCAGGCCATTGATGGAGCCACGCCGTGGGCCGCAGGCAGGCAAGTCTGGGTACCCTGGTTCCCAGAACGCCGACAGTAGCCCCCGGGCCCCAATCGCCTGCGGGCCAGGCTAATGCGTGGCGCTTGACGGGACGTGGGTGTCTCCGCTTCCCCACGTCGCCTCGGCAACTATCTGACTTGACGACTGCTTGGTGCATGCAGCGGGGTCATCATTACTTGGAGCATGGGAGGCCGTCGATTAGCCTTCCTCTCCTATAAATGGGGAGGGGGGCGGAGCCCCCAGCACATCTTCATCTTCTTGCTGCTTGCTCCTTCTTCTTCTTTGCTGTGCCACCATCTCGCCAGAGCATCCATGGCGCCAGTGAGGAGGTTCTCCACCGTCGAGAAGGGGAAAACCCCTCTGGCAGAGCCAGAGTTGCTCTCACCGAAGAAAAGGCGCGGTTGCCCTTGCGAGACCACCGCAACGCCTATGGCCATGCAACCTTGGCACGAACGCGCCCCGCCGGGTTTCCCCATTGGTGTGGACATCCGTGCGCAAGGTTCCGCTTGCAAGAGCGGCCGCGGGGGTCGCAGAGGAGAAAGCCGGGGAGGAGGACAAGCAGAGACCGCGTGACCACCTTGCCCACAGGCCCATGCTGGCGGCACGGCCCGCGAGTTTGTGGTGTGGGCAACGACACCGCCGCGCACATGGATCCGGCTCCCGTGGTCCCTGGCGGGGGAGATACCGCCGAAGGGGCCAGTTGAGTTGTGGCTGCAACACGATGGCTATTGCTGCCAAGCTTCAGAGGCGGAGGTCGAGGCCGTCTACTCCGGCGACGTCTTCATGACCCGGGGATGGGGCGCGATCGCCCGCGCCTGCAACTCGGAGGGGAGGCACGCCATCCACTTCAAGTACGATGGGGCGTCGACGCTCTTCTTCAAGGTCTTCGGAGAGGACGGCCGCCGACTAGAGTGCTGCCTCAGGGGAGGCGACCGAGTTGGCAACCCCCTTGTGGGCCGGCAAGGCGGTGAGGCCCCTCGCGGTGAACTTGCCCTTGGCCTTGTCCGCGGCTCCTCCAGTAGCAGCGACACCTCCTCCGGACCAAGCTCAAGCGATAATGACTGCTATGGGCCGCCGCGCCGCCGTGCTTGGGCTTGAGGGAGGAATGGTGCTGGCCAGGTGTCATGGGCGACGCTGCCTGGGCCGCGATTCTCAGGAGGTCTTTTCCTTTTGTTTCATTCCTGCGCAAAAATCATGAAGGGCCCCATGGGGGCGTGTAAAGATTGTGACACTTTGCCTTAATATCAGTGTCCCCAACTTATGTTGTGTTTGCATCTCTCACTTGGGCACGGTTCCCCCCTT
This sequence comes from Thinopyrum elongatum, assembly GCA_011799875.1. NCBI lineage: Eukaryota > Viridiplantae > Streptophyta > Magnoliopsida > Poales > Poaceae > Thinopyrum > Thinopyrum elongatum. The sequence continues at coordinate 206,784,852 of CM022303.1, forward strand.
TTATTCTCGCGGTAGCTTAGTGCTCTACGCCGACAGGACCCAGTCCCCAGGCAAGCTTCGGCCATCGCTGGTATTCCAGGTCGCGATGCCGTGGTCAAGGCCAGGAGGTGAGCGGCCCGAGGTCCGGTAAGAGCCCCTAAGGTGCAATGCTCAGGAGGTCCCCTTTGGTGTGCAAGCGGCTCCCGAAGGACTGAAGGGGAGTTTCCTTGCCCGAGCGAAATCGCGAGAGATAAAATGCCGATTTATGGGGTTCGCGCCCAGGTGTGCAAAGCGAGTTATCTTGGCGAGCCTGCGGTGGTTTCCTTGTCGCGAGGGCGAGCTTCTTGTGCGACATTAGGCTGCGGAGGACGTGAAGGACCATGTAGATGCCCTGCTCAAGAAGTTTCTCTGCATCCCCGACCCTGGGGCTCCAACAGCGGAAGCTGGGGGTGGCGGTGATGACGGCGGCAGGGACGTCGATGACGGGCTTCCAGCGACTGGGGTGAGTGGTGGCGATGGCCAAGGCGGTGGTGGCGCTTCCTCCTGACTTTTATTCCTGCAACCATTTACCGTGCCTCGTGGAGGCATAAACTTTCTGCTTGAATTTGTGAAACACTGAGTGTTTTGTAATAACTGCTAGAACTCTGTGATTTCCTTTTCGTGCTTGGTTTCCTTCGCATTTGCCTTAGTGTTCTGCGTCGGCAGGGCCCAGCCCCGCACATACCTCGACCGCCATTGGGGCGTCCGGATTACCAGGACGAGACCAAGGGGCGAGGGGCTACGTGACTAGTGAGGCCCCTAAGTCGCAATGCTCAAGGGTCCCCCTTGATGTACGAATAGCCTCAATGTTCCGCGTCGGCAGAGCCCAGTCCCGCGCATACCTCGACCGCCATTTGGGCGTCTGGATTACCAGGACAAGACCAAGGGGCGAGGGGCTACGAGACCAGTGAGGCCCCTGAGTCGCAATGCTTAGGGGTCCCCCTTGACGTACGAACGGCCCTGATGAAGGAAAGCGAGCAGTCATCCAAGCTAATCCGGAGTCCTCCATACCTTTTCTCACCAGCTTTCACCTGGGGGAACGCGAGAAGACCAGGAGCCTGTACCTGGTAGGGTGGCGTATGCCAGGCATGGCCTAAGCACAGCCCCCATGTCCAGCCCCCTCGTGCGGTCCTGAGGGGAAAGCTGCGGGGGTAGCCAGACGAAGAGCCGAGAGGCTGTCCTGAGGTTGATGCGGCCACGAAGGCGCCCTCAGTTGTTTATTCACCAGCGCGGAGCATGGTGCTTCCACGTTATCGTGGGCATAGCCGCTCCTCGACCGTGTCGTCCGCCAGCGTGGAGCATGGGGCTTCCACTGGTGCGTGGGCATAGTCACTCCTCGACCGCGTCGTCCACCAGCACGGAGCATGGGGCTTCCACTGGTGCGTGGGTGGGAGTTCACTTTGGGGGAGACTCCGGGGTATGTACAACCCTATTCGTACGCGTGGCTAGCATGGCAGAACTGGAGGAGGTGTATCTGGGCACTCGTGAGCCAGCGCGGGACTCAGAGGCCCTACCACAAGGCGGGTTGCGCCTGAATTTTTAGCGCGAGGCACTTGTAAGAAATCTGTGAGATGTTGAGGTGGCCTGCGTCGAGTGAATCTCCGGAGGACATTGCATGAGAAGGCCAAACACCAACAACCCCAGGAGGTGACGTGAACGGGGCCGGCGCACCAGACAGAACTTAGCTGTTGGGTTTATCGACGCTGCAGGGACGGACCCAAGCACAGACGCCGTGCCCAGTCTTCTCATGCAACAATCCTAAAGAAAGACAATCGGCGCGTGGCTCCCGCGGCGGCGAGGCACCGGGTCACGCGTCCTGACTCATCCACCCTCGATTAGCTCATGTGAGAACAAGGCACCAAGGACCACGGGAGGTGACGTGCATGGGAGCTGGCCCGCGAGACAGAGCTCGGCCACTTGGGTTTAGCGACGCTGCAGGGATGGACCCGAGCACAGACGCTGTGCCAGTCCTTAATCATGAGGCGGTCGTAGGCGGGTTTGTGAGGGCGCACAACATTCATGGTGGTGAAGCACCGGGCATGCAGGTTGCAATATTCAAGAAATTCATAAAAGGTGAAGCCAGTTCTGATACATGCACAAAACGATACAGGCTGCAGGGCGGGCCCTGACAGCTTAAGGATAATGCAGCCCGAGGGGCACCCTCAACTGAACAAACCAAAAAGTCACCTGGCACGATCGTTGTAGAAGCGTTGGAGTAGCTGAAGACGCGCGCAGCAGAGATCGCTCCTCACTAGCCGGCCGGCTCCTGAGGCCCGGGAGGCTTTGGAGGTCCGAGGAGCTCGCGAGGGTCCGACACCTCCTCTACCAGGACCACCTGGCGCCTTGCCTCATGGGCCGCCAAGACTCCCTGCATGAGGTGCTGGTACAAGGCGGCCTCGTTCAGCAGGCCGAACGGCATGCAGACGTAGCTGCAGGGGTAGCCCCCACTCCGGCCGACGCAGGACGGCCAGAAGAGCTCCTGAGAAGCAGCCCTGTTGAGGCCTGGGATGTTGACGCAGACGCGCAGCTCGCTACCCATGTCATGGGTGGCAGTTGCACTAGATGGTGCGGGGCGACGCTCACCACGCATGGCTCGCGCCTCTTGAAGCTCCTCGATCGCCTTAGTGATGAACTCCTGAGCGCCTGGCGCCTCGTGCCTTGCACCTTGCTCACGGAGGCGCGCGTCGAAGCATGCCCCCACATGGTGCCCGAACGCCTCCCTCGTGACGCTGGTCAGGTCAGAGGCCCTCTAGATGAGAGCCCTCGAGCCCGTCCTGAGAGGGGCGCCGGGCGCGCCTTCCTATGCGAGAGGGGAAGGCGCCCCAGCAGTGGGTGCGGGGCCTGAGGCACGGTCGGCAGGCGCCTCAGCCTCCTGCCGGCCCCTGGGAAGGAGCTGCTTTTTCTTCTTGGGGACGGCCTCAGGAGGCAGGACGGCACCCTTGTCATCAGAGTTCTCGACCGCCGCATCTTGGTAGGCGCGCTCGAGGGAGCACACCGCATCCTTTTCATCATAGGCGACCGTGATGATGCCGCCACTTCTTGGCATCTTGAGGACGTTGTAGCCGTGGTGAGTTGCTACCATGAACTTGGCGAGGGCCAGATACCCGAGGATGGCATTGTACGGGAGGCGGATGTGGGCAACATCGAAGTCAATGAGCTCGGTGTGGTAGTTGTCACGCTTGCCGAAGGTGACTGGGAGGCGGATCTACCCTATGGGGACGGTGGAGCCATCGGTCACTCCTGAGAAAGGCTTGGTGGGCAGAAGCTGGTCGTAGGGCACTTGGAGCATCTCAAATGTCTCGACGGAAAGAACGTTGAGCCCCGCACCACCGTCGATGAGGGTTTTGGGGACGAGGACGTTGCTGATGGTGGGCGTGCAGAGCATCGGAAGTGCGCCAGCGGTGGCTAAGCACTTGAGCTGGTCCATGCAGTCAAAGGTGATGGTGTGCTTGGACCATCTGAGGGGATGCGATGCGTCAAGCTTGGGAAGGGCCACGTTCACCTCACGAGTGAACTGCTTGAAGATGCGATGAGAGGCGGGAGCCTGAGCGCCACCCAGGATGCAGGCGATCGCACGAGGCTCTTGGAAGCCCCCAGCCCCATCATCTTGGCGGTTGTCATTGTTCCTCCTTGGCGGTGGCGGCAGCTGAGGGAGGCCGGCATTGCCCTTTGGACGGTCCTCACGAGGCTGGTCTCTCCAGGGGCCATCATGAGGCTGGTCTTGCCAGCGGTCCTCACGAGGTTGGCCGCGCCAGCCCTAGCGGGGGTCGCGGTTGTCCCAACGGCCACCACCACGGCCTCCTCCGCGGTCGTAGCCGTGGTCGCTGCGCTCGGGACGGCGGCCAAGGCGCCCATCATGGATTGCCCTGAGCTCCTGGTAGTCATTGGTGTTGTGGCGTGGACGTTGTGGAAGACGCAGAACGGGTGGTTGCCCCTGGAGGATTCACCGTGGTCTCAGCCGCGCTTCATCTTAGGTTCAGCCGGAAGCACAGCGGGGCCCTTGCATTTTACATCGTTAGCCTTGGCCTTCTTGTCTTCAGGATCGACCTCCGGAAGGTCCAGGAGGGAGAGGCGACCTTCCTCTGCCCTCGCGCATCTGGCGGCCATGTTGAACATCTCCAGAGCCGAGCACAAGTCCTCGTGTATGGCGAGCTCCTTCTTCATCTTGATATCCCGGACGCCCTCAGAGAACGCCGAAATGATGGCCTCGTCTGACACCTTTGGGTTCTTGAGGCGAACGTTCGTGAAACGTTGTATGTACTTGTGCAAGGTTTCGCCCGGCTGCTGCTTTATGCGCCGCAGGTTGTCTGCTGCAGGAGCGCGGTCATGCGTGCCCTGGAAGTTGGCGATGAAGCGCTCACGCAGCTCGTCCCAGGAGGAGATCGACCCCACCGGAAGGTTCAGGAGCCAAGAACGCACGCCATCCTTGAGGGCCATGGGGAACCAGTTCGCCATGACCTTGTCGTTGCCGTTCGCCGCCTCGATGCTCAGCTCGTAGAGCTGGAGGAACTCAGCAGGGTCAGGAGTGCTGTCATAGCGTGGAGGCAGATCCGGCTTGAACTTGCCGGGCCAGACGATGCGGCACAGCTCTGGGGTGAAAGCACGGCAGCCTGTCGCACTCACAGGTGCCGGTCGCATGGGGGGAGCCTGATCTTGGCACCTGCGCGCCACTGCCTCTGGTGGCACGCGGTCTTTACGCGGCGGCGCTGGAAGCGCGCATGCTTCTCCTTGGGGCCGCTGCACCACCTGGCAGCTTTCTTCATCGCGTGCCGGCGCCCTGCGCGACAGGTCACGCTGGGGTGCCTCACGCCTGGGCTCGGGGTCCACGCCGTGCAGAGGAGGAGGAGGAGGAGGTGTGCCGTGAGCCACGTCGCCCACCAGGGATGGCGGAAGACGAGGCGAACGGGACGGTGCTGGGGCCTCACCAGTGGCTTTGACGAGCTCGGCAATGCAGCCGAGCCAGTCGTCATAGAGGTCATTGGCTAGACGGTAACCCATAAGCTCACGCGCCATGAGCAGCGCAGCCTGCGCGTTCGCCGGCCCGTGACGAGCATGAGAAGACGACGCCGTGGCTGAAGTGGGTGATGGAGTCGTGGTACGGCCGTCGGACCGCACGGATGGTGGCAGCGACGAATCCTGCTATTCGCAGGCAGCATGATCGGTGGCGGCGTTAGCCACCGGGGAGGTAGAGCGGCGAGGAGCGCCGTTGCCCATGGGTGCCATCTGAGCGACACGAGCGGCCTGGCGCTCAGCACGGACACGGCGAGCGTCAGCCATTGGAACGGTGGAACGCCAGCGGAGCGAATGGTGGAAGAGAGGCTTCGACACGCCCCTACCTGGTGCGCCAAATGTCGGATTCAGGGCTCCGCAGACCCAAGAAAGGTTCGAACTCTGGGGCGTGTGCAAAGAACTCAACCTATCCAGCCAACCAGCTCGTCGCCCCACAGCCTAGCTCGATGCACACAAACAAGATGAACACGACAGTTTACCCAGGTCCGGGCCACCTTGCGGTGTAAGACCCTACTCCTGCTTTGTGGTGGATTGGCCTCACGAGGGGCTGAGGATGAACTAGTACAAGGGATGAACAACCTAGCGAGGTCTATGGATGAGGGAATGAGTTAACCAGGGATCGGATCCCTTCTATGGTGTTGGCTAACCTATATTTATAGTGGCCTCGGTCCTCTTCCCCCAAAACGTTGGCGGGGAGGGATCCCACAGTGGCCAATTTGAAAGGGGACAAGTAGTACATCTTATCCTGACGAAAGGTGGTCTTTGCCTGCAAAGCTTTTGGTCGTGACGCAGCGGTGGGCTCGGCGATGACATCCGTCCTGCTGCGCCGATAGCCTTGGTCTCGTTGCACCGGAATGGAAACCTTTGCCAGATTCCTTGGGAACCCACGTCTGTCCTTGCCTCCTTAGCACCAAAGAGGAAACTGCCTTCTCTGCGCCCGCTGGCGCACGCCTGCCTCGGTCGTCATGGCTTGCGTCATGGTAGCTTCATGAGGCTGGGTACCTCCATAGAAATCTCCGCTCCTCGGGAGGCCGTCTGGGGAGGCCGCTCCCTCGGGAGGTCTTGATGTCGTCCACCTCGCAAGGCTTGGCCCCTCGCGAGGGTCATGTCTCGATGGCCTTGGAGGTGGGCCGTACCAGGCCGTCCATGGAGCCACGCCATGGGCCGCAGGCAGGCAAGTCTGGGTACTCTGGTTCCTAGAACGCTGATACGTCCATTTTGCATCATGTTTTCCTATCATTATTTATATTGTTTTTATGAATAATAATGCTTTTTGGAGTAATTCTAATGCCTTTTCTCTCATAATATGCAAGGTTCACACAAGGAGGGAGAATACCGGCAGCTGGAATTCTGGACCTGAAAAAGCTACGTCAGGCCACCTATTCTGCACAACTCCAAATGAGCTGAAACTTCACGGAGATTTTTTATGGAATATATAAGAATTATTGGAGAAAATAACTACCAGAGGAGGCCCACCAGGTGAGCACAACCCACCTGGGCGCGCCAGGGAGCCCAGGCGCACCCTGGTGGGTTGTGCCCTCCTCGGCCCACCTCCAGTGCCCCTCTTCTGGTATATAAGTCATTTTGACCTAGAAAAAATAGAGGGAGGACTTTTGGGACGAAGTGACGCCGTCTCGAGGCGGAACTTGGGCAGGAGCACTTTTGCCCTCCGGTGGAGCGATTCCGCCGGGGGAACTTCCCTCCCGGAGGGGGAAATCATCATCATCACCAACAACTCTCCCATCTTGGGGGGGGGGGGGCAATCTCCATCAACATCTTCAACAGCACCATCTTCTCTCAAACCCTAGTTCATCTCTTGTGTTCAATCTTTGTACCGGAACCTTAGATTGGTGCTTGTGGGTGACTAGTAGTGTTGATTACATCTTGTAGTTGATTACTATATGGTTTATTTGGTGGAAGATTATATGTTCAGATCCATTATGCTATTTAATACCCCTCTGATCTTGAGCATGATTATCATTTGTGAGTAGTTACTTTTGTTCTTGAGGTCACGGGAGAAATCTTGTTGCAAGTAATCATGTGAACTTGATATGTGTTCGATATTTTGATGGTATGTATGTTGTGATTCCCTTAGTGGTGTCATGTGAACGTCGACTACATGGCACTTCACCTTATTAGGGCCTAAGGGAATGCATTGTGGAGTAGTTATTAGATGATGGGTTGCGAGAGTGACAGAAGCATAAACCCTAGTTTATGCGCTACTTCGTAAGGGACTGATTTGGATCCAAAAGTTTAATGCTATCGTTAGATTTATTCTTAATACTTTTCTCGTAGTTGCGGATGCTTGCAAGGGGGTTAATCATAAGTAGGAGGTTTGTTCAAGTAAGAACAACACCTAAGCACCGGTCCACCCACATATCAAATTATCAAAGTAGCGAACACAAATCAAACCAGATGAAAGTGACTAGATGAAATTTTGTGTACCCTCAAGAATGCTTTGCTTACCATAAGAGACCGTTTTGGCCCGTCCTTTGCCTCAAAAGGATTGGGCTACCTTGCTGCACTTTTGTTACCGTTACCATTACTTGCTCGTTACAAATTACCTTGCTATCAAACTACTCGTTACTTATAATTTCAGTGCTTGCAGAGAATACCTTGCTGAAAACTACTTGTCATTTCCTTCTGCTCCTTGTTGGGTTCGACACTCTTACTTATCAAAAGGACTACGATTGATCCCCTATACTTATGGGTCATCAAACACTGACAGCCTCTCATCGCTACCTTTACCAAATCGCGTTCACACACACTTAGCTATCAACAATAGGACATGTTCACCACCATTCCAATCCATCCCAGATGAATCAGACCTGACACAACTCTAAGCATAGCAGGCATAACAAGCAAGCATGAATGAGTAGGCACATCATGGCTCAAACAACTCCTACTCATGCTAGTGTGTTTCAACTATTTACTGTGGCAAAGATAGGTCATGCAGAGGAATGGGTTCGAATACCGAGAACAAGTAACAGTTGAATCATTGTTGTCCTAATGCAATAAAAGAGAGCAGGAGTGAGAGAGTGGGATTATATCGGAATGCTCAAAGGGGGTTTGCTTGCCTGGCACTTCTGAAGATAGAATTGTGTCTTCATCAATGACATTGATCTCAACGTCGGAAAACGTCTACCGAGAGGGAACAAACACCGGCAACAGAGAAGGAACACAATCAATGCAATGCAACAATATGATGCATGATCATGACATGGCAATATGTTGTTGATTTACCTAATCCAACTAGCAACCAGATTAAATAAAGTTGGTTTGAACCAAAGGTTCAAATTCAAACTCCATATGTGATTATTCAAATGCCATTTATTTGATTTTCCCTAAACAGTAGCCAAAAGTTGCTCTAACATGCATGAAAATAGTACCAATGGATAGATTGGATTTTTCTAATCATTTTTCATATACAAATTATTTCATTTGGAGTTACGGTTGAATTACTATGAATTTTTAAAGTGTAAATCATTTACTAGATTTATTTCAATGATTTACTGCGTCGGCATGACATAATGCTGACGTGAGTGGTCAACAAAGCGGCCCAGGTCAAACTAACCAGTGGGACTCGTGTGTCGGTGTCTAACCTAACTAACTGGGTTAATTAACGTTTAACTTAAATCTAACCTAGGTTAATTAGGGGCCTGGGCCCACATGTCAGTGACCCGGGGTGGTAAAATCCCCGGTCAGAAGGGCCAAACAGGCCGGCGGCTCGACCCCGGCGACTGCAGACACGGTGGAGGGGTGCGGAAATCGCCCTCCGACGATGGTTTGGTGCGCGGAAGGGCTCTACGCGAAGCGCATGCTAGCACGCATCCAACGCAGCATGCGGCGGCAGCAGGGGTGGACCGAGCTCATGGCGGCGGCCGGAGTTCTGGTGAGCTCGGGGTCGACGCTGTGCTGCATGGAAGGAGGAGAAGATGGGTGCTATGGGCTTGTGGGGTTGTGCTGAGCTCGCAGCAGTGCTCGGACGCGAGCTGTGGCTGTTGTGGCCACGGCGGCGACATGGTAGGCGGGGCGAAGCTCTCGGGCACGGTGGCTAGGCTATCTAGGGGAGGTAATCAAGCACGGGGAGGGAAGGGATTGGAGCACGAGCTCACAGAGGGGTCGTTGAGCGTCTCAGCGTGCTCGGGGACGGCTCGAAGGCGAGGGAACCACGGCTGCGATCGCCGGCATCCGAAGAGGAAGATGATGCAGATGGCGGTGTTGTGGTGCTCCAGGGCTCGTGCTCTCTGTGAGAGGATGCAGTAGTGGTCGGCGGAGCTGCTGGACACGGACAAAGGGCGAGGCGGTGGCTCTGAGCGCGGTAGCGGTGAGCGACGACGAGGGTGGCTCTCGGCTATGGCGGTGAGGAAGCGAGGGAGAGCGAAGGGGAAGAGTGAGAGGGGTCGGAGTGATGCGGATGGCAACGAGGCATTCATCCACGCGTCCAGGGGCTTGGCGGCAAGCAGGAGGTGGCAAGGCGCGTGCTCGCGCGCGTCGGGCGCGCGCCCACTGTCCTCCTGGCGAGAGGTAGGCGATGACTGGCACAGGCCAGTGTGGCTAGGCCGGTTCGGCTGGGCCACCAGGTAAGCGCCAGGTGAGTTTCTCTCTCTGTGTCTTTTCTAATTCTTTTCTGTTTTTCTATTTTCTGCTTCTGTTTTGGATTTAGTAAAAATACTAAAACATTTCCATAAATCCTGAAATAAATTGTGGGCACATTTGAATTATTTCCAACAGCCCTCAGCTATTTTCAGGATTATTTGAGCATTTAACATATTTAGTAATTAAATGCCCAAATTCAAATACTTTATGATTTAATTCAAAAATCCAGAGTGACCTAGAAAAATGTGCACCATTTTTGGCAGAGGTTCTGGACCAATTCAAAAATGATGAACTTTTGTGAAGGGCATTTTGGGTTCATTAAAAAGATTTTGGTTAAACCTATTTGATTTAATTTGGTTCTAGGGTTTGGATCAATCCCCAATTCAAATTTAAATTGAAATTTAAACATGATGCAACACCAGATGCTAGTCTAAGTCATTACCAGAACTAGGGATGTGACATATCAATGGCATAATCAACTAACAAGTAATAATAAAATATCTCAAATGCCAACACTTTGTCAAAACAATCATGATATAATATGACAACATGGTATGTCGCTTGCCCTTTCTGAGACTGCAAAACATAAATGCAGAGCACCTCCAAAGTTCAAGCAGTGACTAAACATTGTAATTCATGGTAGAAGAGATCCATTCATGATGCACACAACATTAACTATGCACAATGCATGAGAATGACAATAGTGCTCTCAGGACTGGTGCCTGTTTGAGAAGGTGGTGACTCAACAATAAAAATAAAATAACATAAAAGTAAATAGATGGGCCCTTCAGAGAGGGAAGCAGGGATTTGCAGAGGTGCCAGAGCTCAAAGCTTAAATCAGAGATAAATGTAATTTTGGGAGGTATGCCTTTCCTGTCAACGTCACAACCGAGAGTTTTCAATATCTTCCATGCTAAACAAATTAGTGGCGGTTCCCAAGCGGTAAAGTAAAGTTTACTCCCCCTCCACCAACAAACACAAGCCATGGCTAGCCGAATCCTCGGGTTCCCTCCATACCAATAACTTTCCGGGGGAGTTTGTTTTATTATTTTGCAATTTTAATCATGGGACTAGGCATCCCGATTACCAGCCACTCTCGTGCAAGGACAAGTGAGTAAACACTCATCATGAGAATAACCCGCTTAGCATGGAAGATACTGACCGCCCCCTGTCGCTCCATGAGCGGTACAGACACACAAAACATATGTTCATTTGAATATTTAGAGGTGGCACATGCAAATTTACTTAGAACGGCAGGGTAATACCGCATATGGGTAGATATAGTGGACTCATCTGGAATAACTTTGGTTTAAGGATTTTGATGCACAAGCAGTATTCCCACTTAGTACAGGTGAAGGCTAGCAAATAGGTTGAGAAGCGACCAACTAGAGAGCGAAAATGGTCATAATCATGCATTATGAATAATCAACATTGAATACTAGCATGAGTAGGATATAAGCACCATGAACATAAATATTGTGGAGGCTATGTTGGTTTTGAATCAACTACATGCGTGAACATGTGCCATGTCAAGCCACTTGAAATAATCAGAGGAGGATACCATATCATCATACTACATCACAATCATTTTAATGCATGTTGACACCCAAGATCAATCATTATCCACTCCTATCTACTTAAGCATGGCATGAGCAACTACAATCTCTAATTGTCATCATAAACATGTTTAATCATAATATGTTGAATCATGGATACTGAGTTAAACATATTTACAAAAACAAAAACAAGTTGAGTTCATACCGGCTTTTCCTTGCCATAGTCACTTCATCAAATTTTAGTCATTACTGCCTTTCACTTGCACGACCGAATGATATGAAAACAATAATAGTGCAAGAGTGTCGTGGACTAAGCTGGAAACTGCAAACATTTTATTCATAGGAGAAGACAAAATAATATGGGCTCTTTGTTAGATCAACCATAATGCATATGAGAGCCACTCAACATTTTCATCGTGGTCTTCTCCTTAGTACGACTCAAGAAAAAAAAAGAATTTCATAGAAACACACTGAAATATTTTTTTAGTTTTTAGTTTTTATTGAGGAAAGAAAATTAATGAAATAAAACAAAAATGAGAGAAACTATTTACATGGGAAAGCTCCCAAAAGAAGAAACGAGAAATATTTTTGGGTTTTCTTTTAATACTACAACTAATTTAACTAGAAAGAAAAACCGAAAAGAGGAGATAAATGTTTTTGGATTTTCTCAAAGTTTTTCAAACACACAAGAAGAAAGTGAGAAAATAAAACTAACATGGATTATACAATGAAAAAGGATGAACACCGAGAACTGGAATGAAATGTGAGAACATGAATGTAATGTTGGTGAGAAATATGTACTCCCCCAAAGGCTTTTGCCTAGCTTGGTCTATGGCCATCTGTAGTAGCCCTGCATACGCATCAACTCAGTAGGGCCACAAGACAGCCTCCAAATATGGTGGGCCCCAGTTGTCATGGGGAGCAATCATTATTTTTCACTTAATAAGGAGGCACTTCCTTCCGTGCAAAGATATAGCTGGTGGGTCCCAGCTGTCACGGGGAGGATTCCTTTTTTTCGCGTAATAAGGAGGCATTTGCTTGCGTGCGGGCATGGACCATGTGGGTCCCTACTGTCAGCCTCTCCATGTACATCCCTCTTCCGATATTGTTGTTTGTTGACAACATTGACCATGCCACGCCGAGAACACCAACGCGGTGCACGACGGCGAGACCCATGAAGGGAATGACCTAGAGGCGGCAAAGCCATGATACGTCCCCAACGTATCTATACTTTTTGATTGTTCCATGGTGTTATATTATCATTCTTGGATGTTTTATATTCATTTTATAGCAACTTTATATCATTTTTTGGGACTAACCTATTGACATAGTGCCTAGTGCCAGTTGCTGTTTTTGCTTGTTTTTTACTTCGCAGAATATTAGTACCAAACGGAGTTCAAACGCAGCAAAACTTTTTGGAAATTTTTTCTAGACCAGAAGACTCCGTATGGGCCAAGAAAGTACCAGAGGGGAAGCCCGTGGGGAGCACAACCACCAGGGCGCGCCCAGGGAGGTTGTGCCCCCCACGTAGCCCCCCTACACCGCCTCTTCGCCCTATAAATTCCTAAATATTCCAGAACCCTAGGGGAGTCGACAAAAACACAATTCCAGCCGCCGCAAGTTCCAGAACCACGAGATCCAATCTAACACCATCACGGAGGGGTTCATCATCCTCATTGGTGCCTCTCCGATGATGCGTGAGTAGTCCACCATAGACCTAAGGGTCCCTAGGCAGTAGCTAGATGGCTTCCTCTCTCTCTTTCGATTCTGAGATCTATTTGATGTAACTCTTTTTGCGGAGTGTTTGTTGGGATCCGATGAACTTTGAGTTTATGATCAGATTTATATCCATGAATATTATTTGAGTCTTCTTTGATCTCTTATATGCATGATTATTTATAGCCTCGTATTTCTTCTTCGAATCTTTGGTTTAGTTAGGCCAACTAGATCGATTTTTCTTGCCATGGGAAGAGGTGTTTTGTGATGGGTTCGATCTTGCGGTGTTCTTTCCTTGTGATGGGTCCAAGTGACAGAAGGCGCAGCAAGACACACATGTATCGTTTCTATTAAGGATAACAAGATGGGGGCTATTCCTACATGAATAGATCTCGTCTACATCATGTCATCGTTCTTATTGCATTACTCCGTTTCTCCATGAACTTAATACACTAGATGCATGCTGGATAGCAGTCGATGTGTGGAGTAATAGTAGTAGATGCAGGCAGGAGTCGGTCTACTAATCTTGGACGTGATGCCTGTATATTGATCATTGCCTTGGATATCATCATAACTATTCGATCTTCTATCAATTGCCCAACAGTAATTTGTTTACCCACCGTGTGCTATTTCTTGAGAGAAGCCACTAGTGAAATCTACGGCCCCCGGGTCTATTCTTTATCATATTTGCTTTGAGATATATTTTTATTCGCTTTTATTTTCTGATCTATTATTCCAAAAACCCAAAAATACCTTGCTGCACTTTTTCTTTATTTATTTTATTTCGCGTTTTATCGAGAGCTATTTATCCAATCTATCACAAATATTCTCCCGTCAGCTTGCCAACTTCTGGCACCGTTACCCAGGAGGGATTGACAACCCCTCTTATGCGTTGGGTTGCAAGTATTTGTTCTTTGTGTGCAGGTACTGTTTACATAGTGTTGCTTGGTTCTCCTACTGGATTGATAACCTTGGTTTCATAACTGAGGGAAATACCTACCGTAGCTGTATTGCATCATCCCTTCCTCTTTGGGGAAATATCGACGCAGTTTCAAGCGACATCAAAAGGAATTTCTAGCGCCGTTGCCGGGGAGACATCATCAACATATATTTGTTTCCTAATCACAAATCTCATCTCCTTGCAATTTACATTATTTGCCATTTGCCTCTCATTTTCATCTCCCCCACTTCTAAAACATTTTTGCGAAAAGCACAAAAATATTTGCCTTTTTATTTGCCTTCTTTTTCCATTTGCATCTTTGCTTGTTTGCTATCTTTACTTGTGTTACCATGTGCCTTCTATTTGCTTGCATCTTTGCTTGCTAGAAATCTATTGATATGGATCCTCATCCACTTGCTAATCTTTGTTCTTTGTGTGCAGGTACTGTTTACATAGTGTTGCTTGGTTCTCCTACTGGATTGATAACCTTGGTTTCATAGCTGAGGGAAATACATACCGTAGCTGTACTGCATCATCCCTTCCTCTTTGGGGAAATACTGACGCAGTTTCAAGCGACATCAAGCCACAACAGTGGAGGGATGTGGGTGAGTAGAGGGATGGCCTGGCCAGCAGTGGGAGTAGGAGGGGCAGTGAGGCCTGCGCGGCAGCACTGCCGGCCACGGGAGGCAGGAGCACGCGGTCCCGCCAGCGCTGGTTTGGGCGGTTGGAGCAAGAAAATCAAAGGTTGAAGAAACAGCACGACCGTGGGATTGTCATACAACGGTCACTACTAATAGAATCGTTTGTTGACTAAGTTGACAAAGCCATGCGTATGCGTCAACTCAGTAGGGCCACAAGTCAGCCTCCAAATATTGTGGGCCCCAATTGTCATGGGGAGCAATCATTATTTTTCGCTTAATAAGGAGGCACTTCCTTTCGTGCGAAGATATAGCTGGTGGGTCCCACCTATCAGGGGGAGGATTCCTTTTTTCGCATAATAAGGAGGTACTTCCTTGCGTGCGGCCATGGACCATGTGGGTCCCTACTATCAGCCTCTCCACATACATCCCTCTTCCGATATTGTCATTTGTTGACAATGTTGACCACGCCGCGCCGAGAACACCAACACGGTGCACGACAGCGAGACCCAAGAAGAGAATGACCCGAGGCGCGAAGCCACAACATTGGAGGGATGTGGGTGAGTAGTGGGATGGCCTGGCCGGCGGGGGGAGTAGCAGGGGGCGGTGAGGCCTGCG
Organism: Thinopyrum elongatum; assembly: GCA_011799875.1. NCBI lineage: Eukaryota > Viridiplantae > Streptophyta > Magnoliopsida > Poales > Poaceae > Thinopyrum > Thinopyrum elongatum. The sequence continues at coordinate 206,799,947 of CM022303.1, forward strand.
CGGCAGCATAGCCGGCCATGGGGGGTGGGAGCAGGCGGTCCCGCCGGCACTGGATTTGGCGGGTGGAGCAAGATGATCAAACATTGAAGAAGCACGACGGCTATTGGATTGACATCCAACGATCACTTCTGCTAGAATCGTTTGTTGACTAATAGGCCCACAAGTCAGCCCATTTGCTATTTAACAACCATAGCTGAAAGCAGTATGAGTTTGGCGGTGCTACTTCTTGAGCTTGCGTTGGTTTTTCCCTTCACGGTCACTTGCAAAGGTGAGTCTGATAGAGATAGATAAACAAAAGATAAAATATTTTTGGTTTTTTTTGGTATATAGATCTGAAAACAAAAGATTGCAAAATAGTAGATCGGAAAGTAATATGATGGAAAATAGACCCGGGGGCCATAGGTTTCACTAGAGGCTTCTCTCATGAAGGCAAATAATACGGTGGGTGAACAAACTACTGTCGAGCAATTGATAGAAAAGCGCAAAGTTATGACAATATCCAAGGCAATGATTATGCATATAGGCATCACGTCCGTGTCAAGTAGACCAACTCCTGCCCGCATCTTCTACTATTACTCCACACATCGACTGCTATCCAGCATGCATCTAAAGTATTAAGTTCATAAAGAATGGAGTAACGCTTTAAGTAAGATGACATGATGTAGAGGAATTAACTCAAGCAATATGATGAAAACCCCATCTTTTTATCCTCGATGGCAACAATGCAATACGTGTCTCGCTATCCCTACTTTGTCACTGGGTGAAATCACACAAGATTGAACCCAAAGCTAAGCACCTCTCCCATTGCACGAAAAACCAATCTAGTTGGCCAAACCAAACCGATAATTCGAAGAGAAATACAAAGATAGTAAATCATGCATAAAAGAATTCAGAGAAGATTCAAATAATATTCATAGATAAGCTGATCATAAATCCACAATTCATCGGATCTCGACAAACACACCGCAAAAGAAGATTACATCGGATAGATCTCCAAGAACATCGAGGAGAACGTTGTATTGAGAATCGAAGAGAGAGAAGAAGCCATCTAGCTACTAGCTATGGACCCATAGGTCTGAGGTAAACTACTCACGCTTCATTGGAAGGGCAATGGTGTTGATGTAGAAGCCCTCCGTGATCGATTCCCCCTCCGGCAGGATGTCAGAAAAGGCCCCAAGATGGGATCTCATGGGAACAGAAGGTTGCGGCGGTGGAAAAGTGTTTTCGTGGATGCCTCTGGTGGTTCAGGAATATATGTGAATTTATACGAGGAATACCTAGGTCAGGAGGTCACCGAGGGGCCCACAAGGTAGGGGGGCGCCCCCCTCCCCCTAGGGCGCGCCCTCCACCCTTGTCACCGCCTCGTGGCTCTTCTGACTTGAACTCCAAGTCTCCTGGGTGTCTTCTGGTCCAAGAAAAATCATCATGAAGTTTTATTCTGTTTGGTATTCCTTTTCTGCGAGACTCAAAAACAAGGAAAAAAACAGAAACTGGCACTGGGCTCTAGGTTAATAGGTTAGTCCCAAAATAATATAAAATAGCATATTAATGAATATAAAACATCCAAAACAGATATTATAATAGCATGGAACAATAAAAATTTATAGATACGTTGGAGACATATCAAGCATCCCCAAGCTTAATTCCTGCTCGTCCTCGAGTAGGTAAATGATAAAAACAGAATTTTTGATGTGGAATGCTACCTAACATACTTATCCATGTAATTTTCTTTATTGTGGCATGAATGTTCAGATCCATAAGATTCAAAACAAAAGTTTAATATTGACATAAAAACAATAATACTTCAAGCATACTAATAAAGCAATCATGTCTTCTCAAAATAACATGGCCAAAGAAAGTTATCCCTACAAAATCATATAGTTTGGCTATGCTCCATCTTCATCACACAAAGTATTAAATCATGCACAACCCCGATGACAAGCCAAGCAATTGTTTCATACTTTTGATGTTCTCAAACTTTTTCAACTTTCACGCAATACATGAGCGTGAGCCATGGACGTAGCACTATAGGTGGAATAGAATATGGTGGTTGTGGAGAAGACAAAAAGAAGGAGATAGTCTCACATCAACTAGGCATATCAACGGGCTATAGAGATGCCCATCAATAGATATCAATGTGAGTGAGTAGGGATTGCCATGCAACGGATGCACTAGAGCTATAAGTTTATGAAAGCTCAAAAAGAAACTAAGTGGGTGTGCATCCAACTTGCTTGCTCATGAAGACCTAGGGCAATTTGAGGAAGCCCATCATTGGAATATACAAGCCAAGTTCTATAATGAAAAATTCCCACTAGTATATGAAAGTGATAACATAGGAAACTCTCTATCATGAAGATCATGGTGCTACTTTGAAGCACAAGTGTGGAAAAAGGATAGTAACATTGCCCCTTCTCTCTTTTCTCTCATTTTTTTATTTTTTTTATTTTGGTGGGCTTCTTTGGCCTCTCTTTTTTGTGTGGGCTTCTTTGGCCTCTTTTATGTTTTATAAAGTCCGGAGACTCATCCCAACTTGTGAGGGAATCATAGCTTCCATCATCCTTTCCTCACATGGGACAATGCTCTAATAATGAAGATCATCACACTTTTATTTACTTACAACTCGATACTTAGAACAAAATATGACTCTATATGAATGCCTCCGGTAGTGTACCAGGATGTGCAATGATCTAGCGTAGCAAATGATATCAAAAAACAGACAAGCCATGTAAACATCATGCTAGTTGTCTTACGATATGCAAAGCAATATGACAATGATGGAGCGTGTCATAATAAATCGGAACGGTGGAAAGTTGCATGGCAATATATCTCGGAATGGCTATGGAAATTCCATGATAGGTAGGTATAGTGGCTGTTTTGAGGAAGGTAAAAGGTGGGTGTATGGTACCGGCGAAAGTTGCACGGTATTAGAGAGGCTAGCAAAGGTGGAAGGGTGAGAGTGCGTATAATCCATGGACTCAACATTAGTCATAAAGAACTCACATACTTATTGCAAAAATCTATTAGTTATCGAAACGAAGTACTACGCGCATGCTCCTAGGGGGATAGATTGGTAGGAAAAGACCATCGCTCGTCCCCGACCGCCACTCATAAGGAAGACAATCAATAAATAAATCATGTTGCGACTTCATCACATAACGGTTCACCATACGTGCATGCTACGAGAATCACAAAATTTAACACAAGTATTTCTACAATCCACAATTACTCACTAGCATGACTCTAATATCACCATATTTATATCTCAAAACAATAATAAGGAATCAAACTTCACATAGTATTCAATGCACTTTATATGAAAGTTTTTATTATATCCCTCTTGGATGCCTATCATATTAGGACCAAATTTATAACCAAAGCAAATTACCATGCTGTTTAGAAAGACTCTCAAAATAATATAAGTGAAGCATGAGAGTTCAACAATTTCTATAAAATAAAACCAACGCCGTGCTCTAAAAAGATATAAGTGAAGTACTAGAGCAAAATTGCCTAGCTCAAAAGATATAAGTGAAGCACATAGAGTATTCTAATAAATCATGATTCAATGGTGTCCCTCTCAAAAGGTGTGTACAGCAAGGATGATTGTGGCAAACTAAAAAGCAAAGACTCATATCATACAAGACGCTCCAAGCAAAACACATATCATGTGGTGAATAAAAATATAGCCTCAAGTAAATTTACCGATAGACGAAGACGAAAGAGGGGATGCCTTCCGGGGCATCCCCAAGCTTAGGCTCTTGGTTGTCCTTGAATATTACCTTGGGGTGCCTTGGGCATCCCCAAGCTTAGGCTCTTTCCACTCCTTATTCCATAGTCCATCAAATCTTTACCCAAAACTTGAAAACTTCACAACACAAAACTCAACAGAAAACTCGTGAGATCCGTTAGTATAAGAAAATAAAATCACCACTTTTGGTACTGGTGTGAACTCATTATTTATTTATATTGGTGTAATATCTACTGTATTCCAACTTATCAATGGTTCATACCCCCCGATACTACCCATAGATTCATCAAAATAAGCAAACAACACAAAGAAAACAGAATCTGTCAAAAACAGAACAGTCTGCGAAGATCTGAATTGTTCTAATACTTATATAACTCCAAAATTATGAAACATTAAGTAAACATAGGAAATTTGTATATAAATCCTGTGTAAAAAATTCAGGGTTTTTCCATTCTCCAGTGAATTATTAAAATTCTGTGACTGGACGCAAAAGTTTCTGTTTTTCAACAAGATCAAAACACAAACACTAATTAAAACACCAAAACACAATTACTACATAGGTAATAATGTGTATTTTATTCAAAAACAGGAGAAAAACAAAAATCACAAAAATAAAATTGTGTTGCCTCCCAACAAGCGCTTTTCTTTAAAGCCTTTTAGCTAGGCATTGATAATTTTAATGATGCTCACATGAAAGACAAGAACTGAAGCACAAAGAGAGCATCATAAAGTACGTGAAAAACACATCTAAGTCTAACATACTTACTATGCATAGGCATCTTATAGGCAAACAAATTATCAAGGCAAGCAAATCCTAGCATATGCAAAGAAGAAGAAAGAAACAATAGCAAACTCAACATAACGAGAGGTAGTTTAGTAACATGAAAATTTCTACGACCATATTTTCCTCTCTCATAATAATTACATGTAGGATCATAATCAAATTCAACAATATAACTATCACATAAAATATTCTCAACATGATCCACATGCATGCAAAGTTGACACTCTTCCAAAATAGTGGGACTATCATCAAATAAAGTCATGACCTCTCCAAACCCACTTTTATCAAAAATTTCATAAGACTTATCAATCTCCAAAGTAGTGGGATCATTATTTCCTAAAGTTGACACTCTTACAAACCCACTTTCAATATTATAGCAAAAATATTCATCATGAGGCTTAAATAAATTTTCAAGATCATAAGAAGCATTATCACCCCAATCATGATCATTGCAATAAGTAGCGGACATAGCAAAACTAGCATCCCCAAGCTTGGAGTTTTGCATATCATTAGCACAATTGACATTAATAGAACTTATAATAACATCATTGCAATCATGCTTTTGATTCAAGGATCTATCAAGTATGGGTGCAATAGCAACAATCTCATGTTTAACATAAGGAACTATAGCAAATTCATCTCCATAAATATTGGCATCATGGCCATAGCAAGCACCATGTTCATCAAGGGATATTTCAATCAAATCATTGGAATCATAATTATATATAGATTCATGCATATCATTATTTTCTTCCAAAGCAATGGTCATTCTCTCAATAAATTCTTGGACATAGACATTATGAGCATAGTTTTCATAGCAATATTTAAGTATGTCAAAATTTTCAGATTTGTAGAGAGTAATATCATACTTTTCAATCAAAGAAGCAACTTCATAAGCACCCTTAAAAGCAACAAATTCTTCAATTTGTTCAATATCATAGTAACTATAAACACCCTTTTCATAAAAAGATAAGATTTCATTATCATTAAACTCACATAGGTAGGGAAGGTGTTTTTAGGGTTCTTAGAGCAACAAGTAAAATCACAAAGTTCACAAAGATTCCAAGCATAACTTAGCAAACAATTTATTTGATTCCATAAGAGTCTCCCTTTTTCAGACAAACGATGACGCACAAAATGAGCATGCTCATCTAAAGATTTTCCCTGAACTAAACTAGTTGGGGTTGCAGCACGAGCACATATGGATCAAAGATGATCCAAGTAGAAAACTTTAAGTGGATCCATATCAATAGATTTTTAGCAAGCAAAGATGCAAGCAAATAGAAGGCACATGGCAACCCAAGCAAAGATAGCAAACAAGCAAAAAGGCATATGGAAATAAGGCGAATAAAAAGGCAAATCTTTTCGAAAATCGTTTTAGAAGTGGGGGAGAGGAAAATGAGAGGCAAATGGCGAATAATGTAATGCAAGAGATAAGAGTTTTATGATGGGTACTTGGTATGTCTTGACTTTGCGTAGATCTCCACGGCAATGGCACTAGAAATTCTTCCTGCTATTTCTTGAGCTTGCGTTGGTTTTTCCCTTGAAGAGGAAAGGGTGATACAGCACAGTAGAGGTAAGTATTTCCCTCAGTTAAGAACCAAGGTATCAATCCAGTAGGAGAAGAACGCACAAATCACCAACACCTGCACAAACAATCAAACACTTGCACCCAACGCGATAAAGGGGTTGTCAATCCCTTCACGGTCATTTGCAAAGGTGAGATCTGATAAAGATAGATAAACAAAAGATAAAATATTTTTGGGTTTTTTTGGTATATAGATCTGAAAATAAAAGATTACAAAATAGTAGATCGGAACGTAATATGATGGAAAATAGACCCGAGGGCCATAGGTTTCACTAGAGGCTTCTCTCATGAAGGCAAATAATACGGTGGGTGAACAAATTACTGTCGAGCAGTTGATAGAAAAGCACAAAGTTATGATGATATCCAAGGCAATGATTATGCATATAGGCATCACGTCCATGTCAAGTAGACCGACTCCTGCCTGCATCTACTAATATTACTCCACACATCGACCGCTATCCAGCATGCATCTAGAGTATTAAGTTCATAAAGAACGGAGTAACGCTTTAAGTAAGATGACATGATGTAGAGGAATTAACTCAAGCAATATGATGAAAACCCCATCTTTTTATCCTCGATGGCAACAATGCAATACGTGTGTCGCTACCCCTACTTTGTCACTGGGTGAAATCATGCAAGGTTGAACCCAAAGCTAAGGACCTCTCCCATTGCAAGAAAAACCAATCTAGTTGGCCAAACCAAACCGACAATTCGAAGAGAAATACAAAGATAGTAAATCATGCATAAAAGAATTCAGAGAAGATTCAAATAATATTCATAGATAAGCTGATCATAAATCCACAATTCATCGGATCTCGACAAACACACCGCAAAAGAAGATTACATCGGATAGATCTCCAAGAACATCGAGGAGAACGTTGTATTGAGAATCAAAGAGAGAGAAGAAGCCATCTAGCTACTAGCTATGGACCTGTAGGTCTGAGGTAAACTACTCACGCTTCATCGGAAGGGCAATGGTGTTGATGTAGAAGCCCTCCGCGATCGATTCCCCCTTCGGCAGGATGCCGGAAAAGGCCCCAAGATGGGATCTCATGGGAATAGAAGGTTGCAGCGGTGGAAAAGTGTTTTCGTGGATGCCTCTGGTGGTTCTGGAATATATGTGAATTTATAGGAGGAAGACCTAGGTTAGGAGGTCACTGAGGGGCCCACAAGGTAGGGGGGCGCCCCCCTAGGGCGCGCCCTCCACCCTTGTCACCGCCTCGTGGCTCTTCTGACTTGAACTCCAAGTCTCCTGGGTGTCTTCTGGTCCAAGAAAAATCATCGTGAAGTTTTATTCCATTTGGTATTCCTTTTCTGCGAGGCTCAAAAACAAGGAAAAAAACAGAAATTGGCACTGGGCTCTAGGTTAATAGGTTAGTCCCAAAAATAATATAAAATAGCATATTAATGCATATAAAACATCCAAAATAGATAATATAAGAGCATGGAACAAAAAAAATTATATATACAATGGAGACGTATCAGGCGGCTGGAGGAAGACGAGACCGAAGAAACACGACAGACTGTAAAAGCAGCAGGAGTACTTAAACAACCTTAACTGAAAGCAGCAGGAGCACTTAACAACCATAGCTGAAAGTAGTATGAGTACTTATACAGGCTCAACCATACAAAGCACGCATCGAATAGTGCTACTTTGCCTACAGTTAACCAAGGGTGAGGTCACCAAGCCCCAGGACAAGGCCCAGGCGCCACCCCGCGCATCCACAACTTTCTGAAAGCGGCTTCATCTCGCAATGTGGTCAATAAATAGGATATTCGCTTCAGAGCCTTGGAAAAGCATGAACATAACCTTCTGTCCTATTCTCCAAGATCGATGGGCCTTCATGATTTGAGACCACCCATGAATAAGTATCTTTTCACCTCTAAGGGAAATGGAGTAGGTCAACATAAACATCATGTTGTGACCAAGCGCAAGTATGACCCGACCATGGTCAAGCATCTGTATAGGAACAATAAAAGTGGGCAGTTTCTGTTTCAAGAAGATCACAACTATAAAACTGTGTATAAGCAAGAGTTTATGAACAACATATATAACAGAAAACAGCTCGTACCATCAGTTTCTTGACACAGTTGCACATGTTCAACATGTGCACCAGTGGCACATATATCCCACGTGGCCTTCCACCATTGAAATGCCCCACGAGGCCCTCAAGACGATCAATAAATTGTAGGAAATGGTGGATGTCGTCCCAATCAACTTCAGTGCCATCAGTAACAGTCGAGTTCTTATCAAATAACAAACAAGTAGTGTCTTGCACTTTGTAATGACCTGCGCGTGCCACCAATTATAAGAAATATTAGTTAGAAGTAGCATCTTCGTGAGAGAAGGGAATCACAAATTGTTGCTACTTCTAAAGTCAAAGTGTGATTAGTTAGACAGAATAGTTGGATTAAGAAGTAATCGAGGCAACATGCAAGAACCAGATACAAAACTAACATGGATGAACTACTGGAACGACGTCGGGGTGGAAGGTCACAGGGAAGATGAGACCAGGTTCTGCTATTTCCATCAATATTCCTGTGCCAACTTTCAGTCTGTAACACTTGAGAAAGTTTATCCAAGTTCGGCCATAAAAAAGGAGCAATCTTCTTGGTTAATGAACCCAAATGTGACCTTATATCCATGGCGTGTCTCCAATGTGACCATTAAACTGGTGTATTCAGTAATGGCATGGCCGACCTTCTTGAGTACATGTGTTCTGGCAGAGCATGGGATGCACTACAGGAAAAATTATATGAGAACACAATTTATTTGCTATCCAAATCTAGAAATAATTTCCTCTTTCACGTCAGTGTTGACCATGGTACTAGTACCTTTTATCCAATAGCAACCCAAATTTCCAAATTAATCGATAGCATGTTCAAAAAACCCAACGCTCCCGGATAGAAAAGAGGATTCTAGGAACATACTATGCGCTTTTGAAAATCCTATGTTAGGATGAGAAGGAACAAGTCTGGTGCCTCACCAAGGGCGCAGAAACCTGTAGGGTCCTCACACTTTGGGCACTTCAAGGAAGAAATATGCATCAGCGGCGGCGGTTGCCATCCTAGTATTACCGGTGACTAAGGGACTAGGATTTATCAGGGATGGATGAAGAATTCGTACCTGGTTCTCCATGAGAAAGCCCTAAGCAATTGCAGAGAGGTGGTTTTCTCTGAACAAGCAGACGAGGGCGAAGGGGATTCAGGCCAAGTAAAATATTGCTGCTTCGTCCGTCCAGCTTATGCTACTACTGGAAAGGTGGGGTTTTGTGATTTGACACCTCATTAGGCATTTACTGCGGCACTACGACGGGGATGAGTCTACCGTGCAGTTGTGCACTCTAATTTGGTGCATGGCACGTGGACCCCGTTGCTGGATGCCCCGCATATCAGCGAAAGGAAGTAGAAAGGCAGGAGTAACTAGTCACACATAGATATATTTTTGATACAGAGATACTCCCTCTGTAAAGAAATATAAAAATCTTTTAAATCACAACTTTATACATAAGAAAAATCAAGGGGAATATATATACATAATATGAGGTTCATATGAGAATAAAATACACAGATAGGCTGACGGGTCTGGACTTTGGGTCAATGGCCGGTGGGCCTGTATGTTTGGCGGCCCATGTGCTCTAACTCAGTGCAAAATATTGCATGTGATCGGTACGACGCTGGTTTTAGATGTTGTCGCAAGGTGAATACAGAAAATTAAATAAAGCATGATAGCTGTTAGAATGAAATCGAACGACAGTTCCTAACCAGCAATCAGAGTTACAATTCTTTCATGATGTCCTACGTGATAAATACTATTGTAGTACTACTTATACACACAGGACACTTGTTTCACCATGCCATGCCATATTACATCAAAAGCTCTCGGAGGATAGATCAGTTCGGCAGTTGCGTGCTGCTACTGAAGAATTTCAAAGTTGATTAGGACCAGCTCTCCTTGCCGAGAAAGTTTGATTTTGACATCATCCCCAACCGCAAGATTTGATCGAGTTTTGAACCATGACCATCCTTTAGCATCAATCATCATGTGACCATCCTTTCTACTTATGGTATATTGTGCAGGTTCATTCACACCAAGGTGGCCCATGGTAAGAGAAACTTGGCCACGGTCGCCTGGATTGTTGAAGGACTCCCTCGTTGCTCTAGGAATTCTCTGTTTGCAAACAAGAAGACATATACAAACAGTTAGATCAACACAGGGAATCATGTGAAACAACATGGAAAGAAAAAAGAATGAAGCACTTGGGCTGCCAATGCTTACCAAGAAGGTGGAGATGTCGATTTTTATAAGGCTTTGGTATATGCAGTGCGAACTACAGCCCAGTCTGTTGCCGGTGCATGTGCTGGTTCTGTTGCCGCAGCACGGGCCGGAGTAGATGCAAGTGGAAGTTCAAGTGTTGGTGCAGCTACCGGAGCCGTTGCTGGTGTCCGTGGTGGTTCAACTAGTAGTGTTGCTATTGCTGCCGGAGATGGTGCTCCATGTGGAGCTGGTGCCGGTGTCCGAGCAGGTGCCCGATCCTTTGGTAGATTAGCCTGATCCACTGACGCGATCGGTGCCCAATCTTCTGGTGGATCAGATAGAGCTGCTACCGCTATCAGTGCTAGAGTCAGTGCCGTCGGAGCAGGTGCCGGTGCTCGATCCGATGTTGGAGGTGGTACCGATGTGCGAGACAGCAGCGCTTGTCTCTGGTCTGCTATGATTTCAGACTTTAACTTTCTAACTTCTCTAGGCTTCGTGACCTAGATCCAATCTTTTTCTTTCCTTCTTTTAAACGTGAGAAGGACTAATTCTGGCGTGTTTGTTAAAACAAACTACAGTTGATCAGAGGGCTTCAGATTGTACTCAGACAACAAACTAATCTAATTGTGTCCAGTAATATAAGTGATGGATAGTGCCTTCGTTATTGACACATCATAAGAAGTGAAACCTGCTAAAATAACCATCATAGAGCAAACCAAACAGTTTATTCTGTAACGAATGTGACATGGAAAAAACTGCATCGTAAAATTCCAGCAAAGGTAAGAAAATATGACAGTAAATCAATGAGATTTGCTTGATGTGACACGAGTGAATCCTTAGCAGGATATCACTACGTTCAAGTTCTAAATTGAAGGTTGATTGTCCAATTATGGGTGGCATGCAGGCCCCCCTACACCCACAAGCAGGATAGTCCAAAGGTCGTGACAACTCGTATGGAGCGAACATCCGTGGGACTGGAAATCCTGGTGGGTGCGATAAACCCTGCAATGCATACATATATTGGAGTATAACCATAATTGATATACTATCCCACCGTCCTCACAAAAAAGATTATCAGGATACTTCAAAATATACAGACTGAATTGAGTGGACAAAAATTTAACATAGACTGTTCTCAGGATTCACCACACAACAAAAGCGGCAGTACTAACCCATACAGGGTTCACACACACACAAATCAAGTACTGAACAATATTACTTACTACAGACAGGCAAAGTTGCACTAATTAAACTCTGCAGACTATTTCTTGCCACCGACCTACAGTATGTGCCCCACATAACTGACCAGGCCATGGACTTCATGAGAGATGTCTATTGGCACCTTCGCCATCTCGTCAACCTTGGAGAACCTAACAGGGTGGTCTTTCCACTCATAAACATGACGATGAAGATGGTCCGCATCAGATTTGTCGGGAAGCTTTGCAAGAATCACACCCTTCGTAATTGAAGGCACAGGTAGGAAATTGTTGTGGTGAAGTACACCCTCGAGAACACGCCTGACAACAATGCTACAGGAAAACACTTGTTCATGACATGTGGCTACAAGGACACATCAGCTGGATAGTTTAGTAGCACACATCCTCAGGGCTTCCAGTTCACACGGCATGACTTTGAGAACTTCATATCCATAGCGGACCTGGTTGTAATTCAAACAGAAACCAAATATTTTATTACTACCTTCGTTCACAAATATAAGATGATTTTTGACATTTTACTCCGTATAAGACTATATATACGCACAGAAATGTGTAAATAAAGACACTAAAACATGTATACATGAGATGCACAAAAAAGTTAGAACATCTTATATTTGTGAACAGAGGTATTACTTACAATATCCATAACACAAGTTACTGAGGCTACTATATTCTCTTCCAAGGCATGAGAGCTAAAATCTTGCATTTCCTATAGCTAGCATTGATGTTCATAAATTAGGTGAAAGTAATCTATAAGAAATCAGTGTTATGTGCAAAAATCATTTGCATGTCAAACTCTCGCATGTTTTGGTCAAAAGAGCCATTTAGAACCGTCATTTAGCACACAAAAATCACATGTAAGATCGCCCAGAAAGTTGTACTAGTAGTACTGCATGTACATTACACAAACCTTGCATATTAGCAAGCACTTTGCAAGTTATTAGATGAAAAAACATGATCAAGATCGCCAAAAAGATCGTCAAGAAGAGATATTACCTGGACCGGCTTAACGAGGGATCCCCGAGAGGGGGCCTTGGACAGGGCGATGGCCTTGAGATTGTCTGTGGTAGTCTCGGCGGGGTGCTTGCACTTCTTCGTACCCTGAGCCTCGACGGTTTTGGCCAGAACCATAGACATCACTTTGGCCGGTGCTCCAGGGTCCATCAAGAAACTGTCAAATAGAAATAAAGGGAAAGAAAACCATAATCACAAACCCAAAAGAAGAATAGAGAGGGAGTTAGGATCGATCGCTGGGTTGCAAAAGATGACGGGGCCTTAGCCACAAGCAACACCATTGATGCGCTTACCTTTCCTTCTTTGGGAGAGAAGAACAATGGTAGAAGCACATTGGGGTTTTCTTGAAGAAATGAGGAACAAGTTGAGGGAGAAGCGAGTTGGGGTTTTCTTCAAGAGAGGAAGATGAGGGAGAAGAGTGAAATGATGGTTGCTTCATCAGTCCAACTTACTGCTACAAAATTGGGGTTTTGTGATTTGACGGCTCAATGGGCATTACTTCGGCGCTTTGACTGGGGTAGTCTACCTTGCAATTGTGCACTCTAGTATGGAGTAATTTTGTGTTGGCAAGTGGACCCCGATGCTGGCCGTCCCACACGTTGGCAAAATTGAGTAGCAAGGTTCCCGACGGCCGTGGAGGAGGATCCGAGCGGTAGAGCGTGTCCACTACTATTTCTCAAAAAAAAATTGAATACAACAAGTATTTCTACTCTTACGACGGAGGAGTGCGAAACACGGTAGCCACTTGAACTTAAACTACTAGTACTCCTACTACTAGGCATGTGCAGTGGTTCATACGTTAGTACTAGTATAATCTTGCTGATAGTGTAGTAAGATATGACGATAAAAAATGATGTCTAGTACTCTAAGTGATTATAAATAAATCTGTGTTGAGGGATATTGTCGCGAGTGTTTCAATAGATTTTTGGTTTACATAGCGCTACTATTCATGAATACGGTCCTAGGTGGGTCCCTGCATGTACGTGCCTCCCATACCGTGCTACCTCGGCGTACAGGTGTCCTATGGTAGAAGTAGAATCAAGCGATGGAGGCGGCAGCTACTCCGGAAGGGTGTCTCCGGAGGATTGACATTCGTTGACATGTTGTGCGCATGTCAACTATGAACAGTAGTGTAACATGCCCCTTTTTTTACTGTCCGGTCAAGAATGAACGGCGAGATCAATGTTAACAGTACTAGGTCTATAGTGGACGGAGAGTACTATGCTACAGTACTCCACCGAACAGGAACCATATGAAGCACAAACCTATATTGTGCTTTGTTCTATGGTGACTGATCTGCACCGTCTGAGTTTGATCCAACGGTGATGTTGCGCCGAGACATGCCCATGCAGAGGATGCCTAAACACCACCAAAGTCTCTCTGCTTCTCCAGGCACACGACGGTGGTGATGCAGGCCCGCTCCCGGTCGACGGGAGCCAGCTCTTCAAAGACGGCGCCCAATGGCACGAATGGATTCCGATGACGAAGCCCGGAGAGGATTCGCCTGGCAACGGCGGCGGCCGCCCACACCCCCTCGTTGTCCAGCTCCGCCCCCACAACCGCACGGAGACGGCTCAGCTCCTCGAAGATATAGTGAAGAAGGATACCAGGTCAGGAAGCCGCAGCTCGTTGAAGTCAATGGGGTGGTCGAACGAGTTTAGCCTGACGGTCGGCATGGTCGCGCTGGCACGACAGTAGACATCGCACAACTACAACATGTGGGTGGCAACATGGTCCAGCAAGTGGTTGGACCGATCCTGGACCTCGTCACGATTGGCCCGCTCACGCTCCAGCCGGCTTGCCTGACCGCCTATCATATCTCCCGCTTTCTGCAACAACGCCGCTGACGCCTCAAGCATCTTTGTGGTGGACTCCTACCGCTTTTGAAGCTCCATGAACTCCCGCACATAAAGGAGGAGCATAGCACTCCTCTCCTCCCTGAGCTCACGGAGCTCCACATCCTTGGCCCTAAGCTCCGCATCTGTTGGGGATATAACCCCATGGTGTGACCCGCCCAGGAGGGGCTGGGGTACACTGTTGGTGACTCATAAGTGAAAGCATAAGTAGGCCCAAGAGGCCAAGACCTGAGAGACTGGAGGCGGCTTACAAGGCGGGCCAGTTGAAGGCCCAAGACACGGAGATGGCACGTAACCCGGAGGTGTGAGCCACCCAATGGCGACTTGCCTAGCAAGGCAAGGCGACTTAGAACCAGGGTCGTTCACGTTTGTATGATCCAACCTGGACTCTTGTAAGCCCAGGGCCTCGACCTGTGTATATAAAGGCGAAACCCTGCGGCCGGTAAAGAGAGGTGACAATCGATCGATAAATAGGTTAAGCGATTCCGCTCCCTTGTAATTGATATTCAATCAATACAACACAAAGCAGGAAGTAGGCTTTTACCTCATCGGTGAGGTGCTGAACCTGGGTAAACTCGTGTCTCTCGTCCCGTTCAACCCCTTTAAGCTAATCACCGTAGCCATGGCCTCACACCTAAGTTCTTTCACGAGGGCATCTGCCGTGACAAAACCACGACAGTTGGCACCCATCGGGGGGCCAGCGCACGGTGGTTTTGAGTTCTTGAAGGGCTCTTTCCCAGGGATTGAGGGATACGCCATTGGCAGGATGACCAAGAGTCACCGCGGCAAGCTCTACATCGACGACGCTGGCTGGGACCCCGAGGCCGACTCAATAGAGTACGGGTACCGGGTCCCCTTCGGTGGGATTCACGTCTTCATCGGCAAGATTGGTGGATCAGGGCCTGAGCGGGACACCTGAACCAACATCATCGAGCTGGCTCGGCGTGCGCGACCCGCCAGGGTTCAACCTGGCCGGAAGCGTGTTTTTGTGGGATTCGCGCATGGCACGGATCTTGCAGAGGATTCCGTATCCGAAGGAGAGACTCTCATCTACTTAGGTGATGAGCCCTCGACCGAAGAGACGGAGTCAATTTACCAGCTTCAAGACGGCGGGCTTGGGGGCTATTCCGATGGTGACAGTATTCCAGACCCCTATGAGCCGCCGCTTTGGGCTGCTATCTTCATGGCTGGAACAGGGCCGGCTCTCAATTCGTCAACAACTGCAACAATGACGTCTAGTTCGGCGGCTGCGGTGGCTGGGGCTTGTGGCTCAGTTAGGCCACCGACTCAGGTTTTGTCGGATCTCTTGGGCACTTTGACAACCCTGTTAGCAACAGAGGTTACTGCGGTGAATCAAGCAGAGCATAATGCAGAGATTGCAAAGGTGCGTGATGAGGTAGCCAAGGCTCAGGAGGATCTTAATGCAGAGAATGCCAGGATGGCAACGGAACGAGCCCAAATGGATGTTAAGTCACAGCGTCTAAAGGCGGAGGCCTTTCGCTTGAGTCTGGATCAGAACGCGTCCAATGCTGTTCTTCGAAGGAGACACCAAACCCGCCTGCCTTTGCAGTATGAGGCGCGGAATCTTTTTAACACGCCTGGGGCGGGACCAAGTAACCCGCCAGGTACAACTCGGGCTGCAGAGGTGCCCGAGGGTAGGACGACGGCTCAACCTTGACTGTCAGACCCGCCCCGTAGGGATCAGACCCCACCTCAGCGTTTTTCGACACCGTCTGGCCATTATTCTAACCCGGTGGATAACATGTTAGTAGCGGCAACCCGGCTGGCGGCTATTCCAATCGAGGGCGAGTCACTGGCTGCGGTGGAGACTCGGAACGCCGTTGAGCTCCTTCAGACGGTTGTTGCGCAGCAGGCGGCTTACTCATACAGTCGTGATCGTGTTCATTCGACTCCTTGCCCAAGTCAAAGTTACAGCCAATGCGTAGAGTCGCCCACAGTTTCCAGCAGTGAACGGCGTCATAACCCGCCCTGTGATGCTAACCCGCCTCGTGATGATAACCTATTGGTCAATGCTCATGCAATTGTGGATGATGCTAGAGCTCGTCGTGAGGCGGCGACGGCTCAGCAGGGGGCTTATCAGCAGCCTCCGGTGACCCCTTCGGCTTCAGTAGGGGCTGGGACGATCTCCAGGACAGTTGGAGTGCCGTGTTTAGTACCGGCTTTGCATAATAAGCGTCTGCCAAGGATTTCAAGGGCCCCCGCAAGGTGCCTAATTATACAGCTGGTCTCCCTCCCGAAGGTTGGATTGAGAGTTATGAGTTAGCCATGCAGATGTTGGATGTCATTGATGCGGTTTGTGCCAAGTAATTTACTATGATGTTCGATGGACCAGCTCGTACATGGTTGAAAAGTTTGCCTGCTAATTCCATCAACTCATCGGCAGAGTTGAAGGCATGTTTCATCAAAAACTTTCAAGGCACATGAAAGCAGCCTCTGACGATTATTGATCTGGATAATTGCGTGCAGCGTGAGGATGAGTTGGCCCACCATTGGGTCTGGTGGGTCTCCGCTATCATTCACTCGTCGGATAGTATCGCGGCGGGTCAGGCAGTTCTGGTCTTAGAGAAGAACTATCACTTTACCACTTAATTAGAAGCTTGGGCGGCTTAAGTGTTATTGCACGAACATGGGTGAGCTCATGGCGGCTCTCATTAAGTATGCAGATTCTGATAACACAAAAGACCCTGGATCTGATGACGAGAAGTCCAATAAGGTTAAGAAGAATGGCAATGGTAAGGGTCGGCAGCAGAATGTGGCAGGGCATAATGGCAACAACCAGGGCAATGGTGGTAATAGCAGACACCCCGATGGCGGGTCAGATCTAGTAGCTAACACCAACACCGGGTATAAGAACCAGCACCGCAATGGTAATGGTAAGCCGCCCTTTGGTGGAGCAAAGCCTTTTAATCTTGAGGCAGCGCTTAATGACCCATGCCCAAAGCATAGTCTTCCTAATAAGCCATCCACTCATGCTTGGAAGGATTGTTAGGTTATGCGAGAGTTTAGGAATTACAGCCTTAGTTAGAATCATGGTAATAATAGTGGGCCGCCCGGCGGGTCAGGATCCGGTTCACAGGAGTCCGGCTTTGGTGGCGGCGGTTCAAATTCCGGCTATCAAGATCAAGGTAACCAGGGTGGTTATAACCAACAGTCTGGTCATGGTAACCAGCAGCAAGGTAATCAGTCAGGGTATTAGAGTAATCCAAAGCAGCTCAATGGTGGCCAGTACCATGCTTTCACCACAAGTCTTTGCAAACAAGATCAGAAGGTCCATAAGTGGGCGGTTCATGCGGTGGACCCGGCTGTGCTGCAGTATTTGAGATGGTCTGAGCACACGATATCATGGAGCAGGGCGGATCACCCACCACAGGTTGATAACCCGGGTCAATTAGCCCTTGTGGTGGCCCCTCAAGTTGGTGGTTATAAGTTTACTAAGGTGCTTATGGACGGTGGCAGTAGCATCAACATCCTGTACTATGACACTTTTCGTCGGATGAATTTAACTAACAAGGATCTTAAACCGTCTTCCACAGTCTTCCATGGTGTGGTGCCTGGTAAGTCAGCATATCCTGTCAGAAAAATTGCCCTGGAAGTAGCCTTTGGTGATGACTATGATTACAGAGCAGAGACGCTGTGGTTCAAAGTGGTCAAAATCAAGAGTCCGTATCATGCTTTATTCGGACGGCCGGCTTATGCTAAGTTCATGGCTCGCCCTTGCTATGTCTATTTACAGCTCAAGATGCTAGGGCGAAAGGGCACAATTACGGTCCATGGTGATCGGAAGGTCGCCTTGGAATGTGAGTAAGGAGACGCGGCATATGCAGAGTCAGCTTGTGCTACTGAGGAGCTTAAGCTTTACAAGGATAATGTTGACCCGGCTGATATGACCCCTCTGAAGAAGCCCACCATAGAGCAAGACCCTTTGTTGAGGTTTAAGTCGGCTGATGATACTAAGCAAGTTGATTTTGTCCCTGGTGACTCATCTAAGCAGTTCACTGTGGGGGCTAATATGGATCCTAAATAGGAAAGCGCACTCATCGAGTTCATCCGTGAGAATCTGGACATCTTTGCATGGAAACTGTCGTGGGAAACCACGGCCACCTATGGGGCCATGAGCCCCTTTTGGTTCGGCGGGGGGATAGGCACGTTGCACAAAGAGCGAAGAAGCGTAACACAGTGCGGCAGAGATCACACGAGCAATTTTACCCAGGTTCGGGCCGCCGCGAGGCGTAAAACCCTACTCCTGCTTTGGTGGATTAATGGTGGAGTAGCGCAACGCTCTTGCCTGGCAAGGTTGCCTCAAGGTGAGAGTGGCTACGCGCGTATGAGTGTGTGGGGGTCCGAATCCTTTCTACGGTTGCCATGGGCCTCCTTTTATAGATTAAGGGGTCACCACAGAGGCAAATCAGTCTTTACATACCAATTAGATAGCAAACAGTGCTATCATACCTAACTCTACAGGCTGACAGAGCGCATTAAATGCGCCGCTCAATGTCACATCACGGCTCGCCCGGCAGGCCCTGCCGGGCTGGTTTGCCAGCTTCGCGCCTGCTTGCTTGACACGTCTCAGGACGGGTGTTGCTTGGAGGTATTTTCTGTAGAAAGTGGCTGCCATGTGGCAGGGGGCAGCCACTTAGTCACTTTGCGGCTTGACACCGCATTGATCGGTGACTTGTGTCGCTCGTGAGGTGGAGCGGTTCGCCTCCGTAAACCCCGGCAGGCCTGCCGGGATGTTCTGAAAGCTTGCTTCTGGGGCAAACCCATCCTCGCCAGGCTCGCCTGCCCGGCAAGGGAGGTTCTTCCCTTAGCAATATCTTGTTTCCCTGGCTTGTCGTGGTCTTCTTGATCTGCACTTTGGTCCTTCGAAGGACTGATCTCTTGTGCTTGGATCTGATCTTGGTGTAGTGATCTTACTCTTGGGCCTGTGCACAGTCTGGGCAACGGACCCAGGGTTTGTTGCACCGACAGGAGCCCCCGGGCATGGCACGAACACGCTGCCGGGCGTCATCGGGGTAGGCCCTAACTAGTGCATAGGCAGGAGCGCAAGGGTGGCTCCGCCCCTTTGAGATCTTCTTTGTTTCTTCATTAACCCGGGCCCAATCCAGTTTCTGGTTCTTCCGCACATCGCGTAACGCCAATCGTGGTGGGGCCACTCTTGTAATGGCCTGTGAATGACTTTAACGCACGGGCGAGTAACTGCCAATTCACTCTTCCCACCACGCCCTTATCCTTAGCCACGTATGCTGCATGCATCAAGTGGGGTAGGTAACGGAGGCGCGTGGTGCGGGGGAGCGTCAAGGCAGGGACCTGGTCTTCATGGATTGGTGGAGGAGGACGGCGGTTACCCGCCGGAGAATTAGCCCCCATCCCCAGCTCGCCTATAAAAGGAGGAGCGGGGGAGGAACGGAGGCATTCATCCTCATTTCCATCTTCCTCCATTCTCTGCTTTCTCCTGGGATATGCTGAAGAGGAGAGCCCGGGGCCAAACCCCGGGCCCTAGCTTGGAGCTGATGATGCCTAATGCCCGTGCTGATGCTTGGGGAGTGAGTCTGGTCCAAGTTCAGAGGCAGTGCGGTGGGCGAGCCATCCGCAGTGCAGGAGATATCAAGCTTTCCCATTATGGTGAAACGCTCGCCTCCTCTGCCTTGGCCGGCCGTCCGATGCGGAGCACGGGACCTTGTCGTGAGCTGCTGCAGCTCGTCGGCCTGGCGGCCAGGTTCTTGGAGCCTTCGATGCTCGTCCGGGGTGCAGGGCTCGGGGTCGTTGGTAATCCCAGCACTGCCCGTTCCGATGGAAATGGGGCCGGCGCTGACGAAGAGGGCGCATTCCTGCCCGCCAAGGTGGGGAGTGGCGCACCTCGAGCGCCCTGGCCATCTTGGCCGCCTGCGTCTCCTCGGGGGAGGCGCTAGACCATGAGGTTAGTGTTTCCCTGGAGTGACGGTGATGGAGGGAAAATGAGGGAAGACAGAGAAGGCGGGTGGCAGGGCATCAGGTCGGAGTATGATGGCACCGACGCCTTCGTCTCCTTATGGCGACCTGCCGCCTCGTCTTTCCGCTATTCCCCTCCCTCCTCGACAGCATCATCACCAGTCTCTTCAGGTGATAGCTGGGGAGGGATGTTCCCTTGGTGCCTTCGTCCCCCTCCAGCAGTCTTCCAGCTGAGCTCTGGTGATTGATCCCACTGGTGCTCGAGCTGGGGCTTCCTGCTAGTCCTGGAGGTGGTAACCAGGGCACCGCTGAGCTGCTCCTTCCGTCTTCCTCCTTCGCAGCCTCGCCACTCTCGATCTTGTCAGGCTGCGCCTGGCAGGCCCTGACGGGATCGAGGTGGGCTCCTGCTCGGGTGCCCCCTTTAGTCCCCTTCTGTTCCCACCGTAATACCTGGCAGAGGGAAAACGAAAAGAGGAGATTACGGGGCACTTATCTTTTTTCAATCTTAAATCTACGGGCACTTGCCAAATTTTAGTTCAAATTACGTAATCTCTTTAATCCATGTTTGTGTCCTGTAAGGTCTGTACTTGTTTGATCAGCATATTATTGAAAAAGATAAACCTTGCCGGGGACTCGTGCATGTATACGTCCATGCAGAGGTGGGATGCCTCTATACTATTAGGTAAACGAGTTTTCCCCGGCAGGCTATCCTGCCAGAACCCTTAGCTTTGTTGCCGTGGAGCTAAGCCTACCGGGCACAAATCACGAAGAGGGGCCAGCCCCCTGCCAGTCCTTTTCCATCAAAGGCCACTGCAACCACCCCGGACCAAAGCAACGTTCGAGTCGAAGGGTGGGAGCACCTAAGTTTCAAAGGGTAGCAGGGTTTTCTTATGCACAAGTCTTTACTTACAGAACACGTATGGATAAGAGAAGAACTTATCTGTTTGGCTTGTCGAAGACCGCAGTGTAGGCTCATCTTTCCATCTCCTCTTGGAGGCCAAGTCCTCGGCCGGGGCCTGCAGTTTATGCAGATGAAAATGATGCCAGATGCGATCTTATCTATATGAACATGCGATGCTCATGATATGCTTATGCATGCATGAAACTTGTTGGGGCCCCCCAGAGCTTCATTTATTTCTCTGTTGCTCAGGGTCTGCGCCTGGCTTTGTACAAGGGGTTACATGCAACTGAGGCATGGCCTGTACAAAAGGGTGGCTGCCAGGCAGGGCCTGACAGCCGCGCCTTACGGGTAGAACTTGCGGAGATGCTCAATATTCCATGAGTTTTGCAATTGAATGCCATCTCCGGTCTCCAGACGGACTGCGCTAGGTCTAGTGACTCATACTACCCAGTAAGGGCCTTCCCACTTCGGCGTCAACTTGTTTGCACCCTTGGCGGACTGAACGTGCCTAAGGACAAGGTCGCCTTCCTCAAAACACCGGGCATGAACCCTGCAACTGTGATAGCGACGCAGGGCTTGCTGGTAGCGTGCAACACACGTAGCAGCCCGGAGACGGTTCTCCTCGAGAAGCACAGCGTCGTCACGCCGGTGCTGATCTTGCACTACTTCATCGTAGGCATGCACTCGAGGTGACCCGTAAATGAGTTCCGTGGGGATAACTGCTTCTGCCCCATAGACTAGGGATAAGGGAGTCTGCTCGGTAGCTCGATTTGGTGTCGTTCTGAGGGACCAAAGAACCACCGGCAGCTCATCGATCCATCGCCTGCCACACTTCTGTAGCTTATCAAATGTTCTCGTCTTGAGTCCTCGCAAAACTTCAGCGTTCGCCCTCTCAGCTTACCCATTGCTTCTGGGATGTGCAACAGAGGCAAATGAGATCTTGCTTCCGAGGGCATGAACATATTGCATGAAGGTGTGGCTCGTGAACTGGGTGCCGTTGTCGGTGATGATCCGGGCAGGGACCCCGAAGCGGCACACCAATCCTTTCAAGAACTTGATAGCTGACTGAGCAGTCACCTTTCCTACGGCTTCTACTTCCGGTCACTTTGTAAACTTGTCGATGGCAACGAACAAGAATTCAAAGCCCCCGGCAGCTCATGGGAAAGGGCCGAGGATATCGAGCACACAGATCGAAAACGGCCATGACAAAGGGATTGTCTGAAGAGCTTGGGCAGGCAGATGGATGTTCTTGGAATGGAACTGGCAGGCTTCACATGTGGTGACTAGATCGACCGCATCTTGGAGGGTTGTGGGCCAATAGAATCCTTGCCGGAATACTTTCCCAACCAACGCCCTTGATCCAATGTGGGAGCCGCACATGCCTTTGTGTATTTCTGCCAGTAGTTCCTTTCCTTCTTCCCGGCAAATGCACTTCAATTTCACACCGTTGGGCCTTCTTCTATATAGAGTGTCATCGACAAACTGATACATACTGGCCCTCTGGGCTACTCTTTCAGCTTCTTCTTACTCTTCGGGAAGTTCTCCGGTTTGGAGGAAATGGACTATGCGCCTTGCCCAAGTTGGAGCCTGAGGCTCGGCAACAAGGACTAACGGCACCTCCCCATTCGCAGGGGTGCGTTCCTCGATCGCGGGGGCCAGTGGCCCGGCAGGAGGGTCCAGCCCGGCAATCGAAGGGGAGTTGTTTCTGGCAGGGTCCCTGCCAGGAGCCCCGAGGGGTTCTACCGGGAGAGGCTTACCGGAGTCCAGTTTCCTCCTCTTTTGGGCCATTGTTGCTGGGGATACGGAGGGCTGAGTAAGATGGAGAACAAAAGTCCCTGGTTCCATAGGAAGCTTTTGCGCAGCACACTTTGACAGATGATCAGCAATGTTGTTTTCCGCACGGGGTTCGTGCTCTGTTTGCAATCCGTCAAAGCGCTCCTCCAGTCTTCTCACTTCCTCGACGTATGCCTCCATCAATGGACTTTGGTAATCCTTGTTAACTTGTCTCACCACAAGTTGTGAATCGCCTTGAATGATCAGCTTCTTGATTCCCAATTCAGTGGCAATCCTGAGCCTGACAAGGAGCCCTTCATACTCTGCTATATTGTTGGTCGCCTCCTCCCAGGGAAAATGCATCTAGATGATGTACTTCAGGTGCTCTCTAGTGGGAGCAACGAGAAGCATGCCAGCCCCTGCACCTTGTAGGGAGAAGGCACCATCAAAATACATGATCCATTCTTGGGGTGCTTCCTTGCCGGGAATAACTGTTTCCAGCACTTCTTCATCAGGGGTTAGCGTCCATTCTACAATAAACTCTGCCAATGCCCTGCTCTGAATTGTTGATGTGCTTTCAAATTTCAGGCCAAAGCTGGATAACTCCAATGCCCATTCCACTATCCTTCCGGTAGCCTCAGGGTTTCAGAGTATCCTTTGCAAAGGAAAACATGTGACAACCGTGATCTCATGGGCTTGGAAGTAGTGGTGCAGTTTCCTTGAGGCCATGACAAGGCCAAAAATCAACTTTTGCACACCAGAGTACCTGGATCTAGCTCCCTGCAATAGGGAGCTGACAAAGTACACTGGGCGCTGCACCACTTTCTTCCTTGCCGCGTCCTTGGGGTTGTCTCTGCTGCCGCACTCTTCTTTGTCTTGATCCATATCTTCCCCTGTCGGGCTGTTCTCTCTCTCTTCCCCTGATGGGACACTTGCTGAGGCTGCTGCTTCTTCCACTTCCCGCTGTGCCACTAGTGCTGCACTCACCACTTGATTAGTTGCCGCTAGGAATAGCAGCAACGGCTCTTGTGGTTTGGGAGCGACCAGAGTGGGCACAGAGGACAAGTAGGTCTTCAAATCTTGTAGTGCTGTATCTGCTTCCGGGGTCCACTTCATGGGTCCTGCCTTCTTCAAGATCTTGAAGAACGGCAAGGCACGCTCGGCAGACTTGGAGATGAATCTGCTAAGCGCGACAACGCACCCTGTCAAACGCCTCACATCCTTAACTGTCTTAGGTGCCTGAATCTGCTCGATGGCCTTGATCTTATCGGGGTTGGCCTCTATCCCGCGATGGGACACAAAGAAACCAAGTAGCTTGCCAGAGGGAACGCCAAACACGCACTTCTCCGAGTTCAGCTTCAAGTTGATCTTGCACAGATTGGCGAACGTCTCTTCTAAATCCTGGATGAGGGTTGATCTGTCCTTGGTCTTGACCACAATATCATCCATGTAAGCTTCAATGTTCCTGTGCAACTGTGATTCAAAACCAATCTGAACTGCTCTTGCAAAAGTGGACCCGACACTCTTCAGCCCAAAGGGCATGCGCACGAAGCAGTATGTGCCGCATGGGGTGATGAATGAGGCCTTCTCCTTGTATTCTTTGGACATGAAAATCTGATGATATCCAGAGTATGCATCTAGAAAAGAGAGAAACTCACATCCTAAAGTGGAATCCACAATCTGGTCGATGCGCGACAAGGGAAATGGGTCCTTCGGGCAAGCCTTGTTAAGATCTGTGAAATCTATGCAAAGCCTCCATTTTTCGTTAGCCTTGCGTATGACCACTGGGTTTGCTAACCACGTTGGATGCAGGACTCCTCTGACCAAACCAGTTGCCTCATGTTTCTTGATCTCTTCTGCAATGAATTGCTGCCGCTCCAAAGCTTGCTTTCGGACCTTCTGCTTGACGGGTCGGGCATGTGGGCAGACAGCAAGGTGGTGCTCGATTACCTCCCTGGGAACACCGGGGATATCAGATGGTTGCCAAGCAAACACATCGATATTCGCCCGTAGGAAGGCAATGAGCATGCTTTCCTATTTGTCATCAAGGGTGGCACTAATAGTAAAGGTACCATCAGCGCCAGCCAGCCCTGCCGGGACCTTTTTCATAGGAGGTGCAGCAGCTTTGGATCTCTTGCTGTTGGAACTCTCCGGAAAGTCATCGACTGGCGCAACACACTCCGAAGAGGTGCGCTCCCCGGATTCCTTGCTGGTGTCCCTGCTAGCCTTCTTCTTTCCTTTGATTTCCTTGGCGGGAACTGCGGCTTCCGCGGCGTCTGCCTCGACTGCGTCCCAGTACATCTTATCCACGCAAATAATTGCGTCCTTCTTGTCTGACAGAATGGAAATGACTCCCACCGGCCCTGGCATCTTCAATGTGTTGTAGGCATAGTGGGATGCCGCCATGAACTTTGCCAGAGCTGGGCGTCCAAGGATTCCATTGTACGGCAGGGGGAGGTCGACCACATCGAACACAACCTTCTCAGTCCGGTAGTTCAACTCTCCTCCGAATGTCACAGGCAACATGATCTTTCCCTTAGGATGACCCCTACCGGGGTTAATTCCTTGAAACGTGCCTGTGACCTTGAGTTCTTCCTTTGCTATCTGAAGCTTGCTGATAACCTTTGGGGAAATCAGATTCAACCCGGCCCCACCGTCAACCAACATCTTTGTGACTTTGAGGTTGCAGATCGTTGACGAAACCAACAACAGCAAGCATCCTACCGCAGTGGTGCGGTCGGGATGGTCCTCTTCGTCAAAGATGATGGGCGTGCGTGACCATTTGAGTGGCTTCCGAGACTCTACCGCTGGCTCCATGGCATTCACCTCACGCGCCCACCATTTAAGTTGGCGGTGAGAGGAGTGCAGAGATGCACCCCCGTCAATGCACAGGGCGTCAGTGGCCTTCTGGAATTCCTGCTCGTTCGTTTCCTCTTCATCCCCTCCATCACTTTCATCATTGCAACCTTCTTTCTCTCGGCCCCTGGCGGGTTTTCCTTTGTTCCGAAGAGCCTTGCCGGGGTGATTTGCTTCACTGCCTCGGCCCTTCCCGCCAGCGCCATTCTGACCTTTTTCCTTATCACGCTTCTCATATTCAGCCCTCTGCTTCTTGACGAGCTACTCAACCTGATGACACTCTTGGAGATCATGGCCCTTGGTCCGATGAATCTTGCAATATGGCCCATCACCTTTCCTAGCCTTCTAGGCAGCCGCAGCCTCCCGACAGTCAGTGCACGCGGCAACTTCCTTGTCGGGGACTTCGGCCTTAGCCTTCTTGCCAGTACTAGGTGTGCCCGATCCCTCAACGGTCAGTACTGCCTTATCCTTGCGCTTCTTGTTGCACTTCTTATTCTTCTTCTTCTGACTGGTGGCCTCATCGTCGGGGGAGGCCGTGGTGGGCCAGCTCGCTGTGAGCCTCCAGCCTCGGCGAAACCAATCAGCCTCTGAACGGTGGCTCTCCACTCATCCATCTGATCGATTGCCGGCGGAAACCTCAGCAGCAGTTGGGCCCGTGCCATGGCCTCCGTGTAGGGGAACGCAGCAGAAAACAAAAAAATTCCGACCTACGCACCAGCCCAGGACCACTATGGAGACTGCATACAAGGTTTGATCTTTTTCGTTACCGACTCGTAGCGTAGCGGAAGTAGAGTCGATGACGATCGGTGGTGCAGATCCCCGCAGCTAGGATTTTACAACCTCCCAACCGCGAGGATGTACTCCCTCATCTGCCCCTCGGACAGCCCTCCGGGAGGCGGTCGGACAGTCCCTCGGACAGTGTCACGGACAGCCCTTCGGGAGGACCCTCAAAACTCGGACGGTTACTCGGACAGCCCTTCGGGAGGACACTCGAACAACCCCTCAGGCAAAAGGACAAAACTACAACCTCTCTATGGGGTTGCACACATACGGTGTCATCTATCCGGTAGGGCTTCGCCGTCCAGAACTAGTTCCCACCGGAACCCAGACAGCCTTTCGGCACTATGAAACTATTTCGTGGGAGGGAGAGAGAATGCCAGATCATGCATGGCTTGTGTGAGAAAGTTGGAGTGAGTATGGAGAGCTCCTCTCCACCTCCTTATATAGTGGTGGAAGGGGTGAGGGGGGGGGGGGGGCTGAAATTCAGCCAACAAAACATGCACCCAACAAACAAGGAAAACATGTTCCCACCAAAAATGGAGAAAACATGTTCCCTTGTCCATGGTGTTCCCCCATGGGGCCCCACCTTCCTCCCAACACTCTCCACCATTTGTGGAGGCTGCCCCCCACCATGGGCCCCCCAACACCTTTTGTCCAGCCACAAGGGGCTGCCCCCCAAAGGGGAGGCGCCCCAAAACAGCCCCCACGTATCGTGGGATCATGTCCCCTCACGCTGGGACAAGATGTTTTCCGTGACTATTACTTCTAAAAAATTCTGAAAAGTCCTAGAACATTTCCAGCACCCTCTAAAATTATCTGGACGCGCTCCAGAACATTTCCTGTATGGTGGTTTAATTTAAAACCATCTTTGTTTACTCTGTAAATAATTCTGGCAGCTCCGAAACTTCTTTTCGGTTTTTTCTCCGGAAAAATTCCAGAAGTTACCAGACCAATCTGGCAACCTCCAAAACATTCCCGGTGCTTGCTGAAACCTTTTTGGATCAATGGTTTTATCCGAAACAACTTTTTGGTTTTACCAAAACTTTTTCGGTGTTCTCTTTGAAACTTTTCCGTTGTCTTTGAAACTTTTCCAGTGACTTTCTCTCGGACTCCTTGTCTAGTATTCAGTAGATAGATGACCCTTAAGCATGTGACCCTATAGGTTCGATGAAGTATAGACATGACCGGAACACTTTCTGATCAATGATCAACATCGGAGCCGTGGACACCCATATTGACCCCTATACCCACATGAACGAATATTCGAGTGAACCTCCAGTTGCCATGTGCTATTCCTGTTGCTTCGCGATATGTTACAAATACTCGAGGTGAGACATGTTGGCATCCTCGTGGATCAACAACTTGTCCACTAAGCCAGTTACCTCATTACCGGTATTGTTCTCTTTTCTCGTTCCCGTGTTCCGGCATCCCTGTGATCAAATCACATTGTGTCTGGCCAGACGATGATGGATACCATAAGACCGAGAGGGCCCAGCGATATCTCTCCATCGTCAGAGGAGCAAATCCCAATCTTGAGCTATCAAGTTACTTGACATACTTTTCCATGAACCCGTAAGCCGCCGTAATAGCCACCCATTTACAGATGACGTTTAACAAACCCCAAATTTCATGAAGCAAGCATGAAGAAACTCGATACTCTCATGGTCTAAGAATCATGCAAACATTAACCATCTCTATGTTGTTAACCATTAACTTGTGACGAATGTATCTCATAGCATAACATCAATTCGGGTCGATTCAACACAAATGTTCTTCTAACATTGTGCCCTCAAAGTTGCTGGCATAGACATGCCCATGATCAGGAAAACAGAACCATCATGCAACACTTGAGCTAGTCTTAGAGGCCAGACTAGGAATACATTTTACCGTTTATTATTCCACACGTGCATATGAGTCTTCCTCCGAGCCTCGTGGTTATTGTAGACTCGAGAACCATAGCAGTTATAGCATGGAACATAAACATAATTATGAACAGGGAGATAATCAATAACATTTATTATTGCCTCTAGGGCATATCTCCTACACTCCGAAGCGGTGCTTGGCATTGGTGATGAGGATGTAGACCGCAGCATCGCTCGGCTCCTGATGGTGCCGACGGTGGCTGCGCCGGGCTCCCGTCGGCGAGAGCCAGTCGCTGGGATGGCGTGGTGACGAGGTGATGGCACGCATGGGCCAATGACTCCGTTCGAAGCATTGGTTGGGCCAGCTTGCTCCGGAGGCGGTGCATGTCCTGCGACCGCGCCCGCAGCGGGGGCGGCCGTAGGATTGCGAGTCATCTCGGGACGAATGTCACCGCCATGGCTATGCCCCTCGGCTAGGCCGGGAGGGACAGAAGGAATAATTTCTCTTCTCGTACCTCGCGGAGCATGGTCGCCAGGATGTTGCTGATGTTGTCCTTCTCTGGTGCCTCCCGCTCTTGCTTCGGCCGCGGGGGAGGTGGTGACAACGCCGCCTGTGCCGACCACGTCCCCCGCAGCGCCCACATCCTCGTGCGCCTCCGCACTCCCTGCAGCGTCGGCGGTTGCGTGCGGCGGGGCCTTCAAGGTGGACAGGTGAGCTGCGGAACCGGGCTTCTTCTTGGGCGCCATAGTTGATGGAGCCGTCGATGATGAAAATGGCGATGAAGATGACGCGCTGCTCATGCCCTCGGGTTCGCGCAAGTGATCCCCCTACCTGGCGCGCCAAGGATGTCGTGGGAAACCACGGCCACCTATGGGGCCATGAGCCCCTTTTGGTTCGGCGGGGGGATAGACACGTTGCACAAAGAGCGGAGAAGTGTAACACAGCGCGGCATAGATCACACAAGCAATTTTACCCAGGTTCGGGCCGCCGCGAGGCATAAAACCCTACTCCTGCTTTGGTGGATTGATGGTGGAAAAATGGTGGAGCGGCGCAACGCTCTTGCCCAGCAAGGTTGCCTCGAGGCGAGAGTTGCTACGCGCGTATGAGTGTGTGGGGTTCCAAATCCTTTCTACGGTTGCCATGGGCCTCCTTTATAGATTAAGGGGTCACCACAGTGGCAAATTAGTCTTTACATACTGATTAGATAGCAAACAGTGCTATCATACCTAACTCTGCAGGCTGACAGAGCGCATTAAATGCGCCGCTCAATGTCACATCACGGCTCGCCCGACAGGCCCTGCCGGGCTGTTTTGCCAGCTTCGCGCCTACTTGCTTGACACGTCTCAGGACGGGTGTCGCTTGGAGGTATTTTCTGTAGAAAGTGGCTGCCATGTGGCAGGGGGCAGCCACTTAGTCACTTTGCGGCTTGACACCGCACTGATCGGTGACTTGCGCCGCTCATGAGGTGGAGCGGTTCACCTCCGTAAACCCCGGCAGGCCTGCCGAGACATTCTGAAAGCTTGCTTCCGGGGCAAACCCATCCTCGCTAGGCTCGCCTGCCCGGCAGGGGAGGTTCTTCCCTTAGCAATATGTTGTTTCCCTGGCTTGTCGTGGTCTTCTTGATCTACACTTTGGTTTTTCGAAGGACTGATCTCTTGTGCTTGGATCTGATCTTGGTGAAGTAATCTTGCTCTTGGGCCTATGCACAGTCTAGGCAATGGACCCAGGGTTTGTTGCACCGACAGAAACCTTCTGACATGCCGGTTGTACCGAGAGAATTCGCTTAGCACACTCTTAATGTGGATCCTAAGTTTAAGCCGGTCAAACAGTTCCTCCGTCGTTTCAATGAAGAGCGATGTAAGGCTATTGGAGAAGAGGTGGCCCGGCTCTTAGCGGCTGGGTTTATCGTGGAAGTTTTTCACCCTGAGTGGTTGGCTAACCCTGTGCTTGTACTCGAGAAGAACCATACATGGCGTATGTGTGTTGATTACACAGATCTCAACAAGGCTTGTCCAGCTGATCCATTTGCTCTCCCCTGTATTGACCAAATCATTAATGTAACGGTGGGTTGTGAGAGCTTATGCTTCCTAGATGCTTATTCTGGTTATCACCAGATAAAGATGGCAATCAAAGACCAAGAGAAGATGGCTTTCATCACACCTTTTGGAGCTTTCTGCTATGTGTCTATGCCTTTTGGGCTCAAAAGTGCTTAGGCGGCTTATCAGCGCTGTGTTCAGAATTGTTTTCACAATCAGATTGGGTGCAACGTTCATGCTTATGTGGATGATATTGTGGTTAAGTCTGGGAAGAAGGAGACTCTCCTCGATGATCTGAAAGAAACTTTTGACAATCTTCGGGTCTACAAAATGATGCTTAACCCGGCCAAATGTGTCTTTGGTGTGCCTGCAGGTAAACTATTGGGTTTCCTAGTCTCAGAGTGGGGCATTGAGGCTAACCCGGAGAAGATAAAGGCCATCACATCGCTTTCTAAGCCGGCATGTGTCAATGACGTCTAGCGTTTGGCGGGTCGTATCGCGGCTTTAAGCCGGTTCATAAGTCGCCTGGGAGAGAAGGCAATTCCTTTATATCAGATGATGAAGAAGACAGATCACTTTGTTTGGAGTGATGCTGCCAACAAGGCGTTTGAAGTGCTCAAGAAACAATTAGTTGAGCAACCCATCCTTGCTGCTCCCATTGAAAAAGAGCCTCTGCTCATGTATGTGGCTGCTAATAACAAGGCAGTCAGCGTGGCAGTTGTTGTGGAGCGCAAGGAGGCGGGTAAGGAACACCCAGTTCAGCGGCCGGCTTATTATGTCAGTGAGGTATTGACTGAGTCCAAGCAGCGATATCCACATTGGCAGAAACTGGTGTTTGGGGTGTTCATGGCGAGTCGCAAGCTAAAACATTATTTCCTTGGGCATCCTATTATGGTGGTCAGCTCTGCTCCTTTGGGGGATATTATTCAAAACAGAGAGGCCACAGGCCGGGTCGCTAAGTGGGCAATTGAGCTTGAGCCTCATAATTTGAAGTATGTGCCAAGAACAGCCATTAAGTCTCAAGCTTTGGTGGATTTCATCAATGACTAGACAGAGTTGCAAACACCTGAGGAGAAGCTTGATAACACATATTGGATAATCCACTTTGATGGTTCCAGGCAATTGGAGGGCTCGGGGGCTGGAGTTATTTTGACTTCCCCACGAGGTGACAAATTCTGTTATGTTTTAATGTTAATGTTTCCTTGTACTAACAATGCAGCTGAGTATGAAGCTTTACTCCATGGGCTTCGTATGGCCAAGGAGATGAATTTAAGCCGGGTCAGGTGTCTGGGCAACTTAGACTTGGTGGCTCAGCAAGTCTCAGGCAAGTGGGACTCTAAGGACCCGCTCATGGCGGTTTATCGTCAGGCGATTGAAAGCATTGCTGGTCACTTTAAAGGTTACCAGGTGGATCACATTGATCGACGAAAGAACGAGGCGGCTGATGCGTTGTCCCGTCTTGGGTCTCAGCGTAAGCCGGTACCTCCTAATGTGTTCCTTGATGTTGTACATACTCCTTCGGTCAAGTTACCATCTGAGGAGGATCTTGCTATACCTGACCCGGAGGGTCAACTGGTGGCAGCTCTTCATGCTATTCCAGACTAGACACTGCATTATCTGGCTTATCTTACTCGTGGCGAGTTACCAGAGGATGAAAACTTGGCGCGTCAGATCACCCGGCATTCTAAATCCATGACTGTTAAGGATGGCGAGTTACACCGATGCAGTGTGACTGGTGTTTTTCAATGTTGTGTTTCTCCTGTGGAGGGCCGTGCAATTTTGCAAGAGATACATGCAGGCGACTGCGGTCATCATGCCGGCTCACGATCATTGGTGGCCAAGGCTTTTCGTCATGGATTTTTCTGGTTGACGGCTCATGCAGACGCAGAGGATATTGTTAGTAAGTGTGATGGGTGCCAGAAATTCACAAGACAAGCTCATGTGCTGGCTCAAGAATTGCGGATGATCCCTATCACTTGGCCATTTGCGGTCTGGGGGCTTGATATGGTTGGACCCTTCAAGAGATCTAAGGATAAGAAGACCCACCTTATGGTGGCGGTTAATAAGTTTACCAAGTGAGTTGAGGCAGAGCCAGTCAGCAATTGTGAGGCGGCTACTGCAGTACAGTTTGTCAAGAGGCTGATTCTCCATTTTGGTTATCCTCATAGTATCATCATTGATAATGGGACAAATTTGTCTAAAGGTGCTATGAAAGAGTTTTGTCAACCAGAGCACATCCGGCTTGATGTTTCATCAGTTGCACATCCTCAGTCCAATGGTCAGGCAGAGCGTGCTAACCAGGAGATCTTGAGAGGTATCAAACCCTAGCTCATGGTTCCTTTAAAAAGGACTCCGGGTTGTTGGGTGGAAGAGTTGCCTTCGGTTCTTTGGAGCATCAGGACCACCCCCAACAGATCAGCGGGTTATACACCCTTCTTCATGGTTTATGGAGCTGAAGCAGTGCTCCCCAGTGACATTCGTCATGACTCGCCCAGAGTGGCAGCTTATGTGGAGGCTAACAATGAGACGACGCGTCAAAATGCTTTGGATGCTCTTGAGGAGGAGCGTGACCTTGCGGCGGCTCGTTCAGCAATATATCGGCAAGACCTACGTCGCTATCACAGCAGTAGAGTTCGAAGCCAGACCTTTCAGGAAGGCGACCTAGTGCTCCATTTGATTCAAGACTAGACAGGGATGCATAAGCTTTCACCTCCTTGGGAAGGACCTTTTGTGGTCAGTAAAAATCTCAACAACGGGTCTTACTACCTCATTGATATACGAGAGCACAAAGATTCCCGCAAATCTGAAGAGGAGACCCATAGGCCTTGGAACATAGCTCATCTTCGGCCTTACTACACTTGAGCCATTGGCTCTTATCATTGTATATACCTTCATTGATGTACATACATTTTTATGAGTAACATAATAAAGCCAGCATCCCCAAATTTGGGGCCTCTGTCGTTTCATCTCAAATTTTCTGAGCAAGAGTCTCTGTTCATTACATCATAAGGTCACTTGGGGGATTCCTGCTCTATGAGCATAGCTACATAATCCTCTTGATCGGCTTTTATGCCATGTTATAGGTCATTTGGGGGCTTCCTGCTCTATGAGCATAGCTTCATAACCCTCTTGATTGGCTTTTATGCCATGCTATAGGTCATTTGGGGGCTTCCTGCTCTATGAGCATAGCTTCATAGCCCTCTTGATCGGCTTTTATGCCATGTTATAGGTCATTTGGGGGCTTCCTGCTCTATGAGCATAGCTTTATAACCCTCTTGATCGGCTTTCATGCCATAGGTCGCTTGGGGGCTTCCTACTCTCTGAGTATAGCTTTATAACCCATTTTGACTAGCTTTTATGCCATAACTGAGTTAAACCTGCCTGTTTGCAACTTGCTACTCCGCCAGGTGACCCGCCGTACTTTTGACAGTCAATCTTTTACATAAGACTCTGAATTCATCAAAGTTTAAACGGCGCTTATGTCACGTGAGGGCCGGCTTACAGTAAGCTAGGATAAACTCACCTGTATATTGTAGTCTCTCCGCTATGTGGGCCGTTTGTACTCTTAACAGTTAATCTTTTCGATAAGACCCTGAACTAGTTAAGGTTTAAGCGACGGATTTATGTCACGTGAAGCCGGCTTATGGGATAAAAGGCTTTTCACGCCAATCTTCTTTGAAGCAAAAAATTGAGTTTTTTCAAAAACCAATCTATTTTAGTCGTGCCTTGCAAGCCGGCTTAATAAATATTGGAGTTATACATACTTTATATTTTTGTTTTGCAGAAACCTTTTACAGGTGAGAGGTTGCTGGGTCATACTGATCCAAGTTATATTGCTCCATATTGAGTTTATTATGGTTATAAGTCGCCAAAATGATCTTTTCGCAGACTGGAGATGATTATAAGTCGCCCTGGTTGTTACGTTATCTAACTCACCCTGGATTATTATTATAAGCCGCCAGTTTATACATTAACGGCTCTTTGACGGATTATATAAGCCGCCAAAGTCTTTTGGTAATAAGCAAAAATAGTTGTGTATGATAAGATCACAGAAGTTCAAGCTGTTGAAGCATAAGTTGATAAGAACATGCATGAAGGCATGGCAGAGCGGATAATTGTTTTTTAGCTACCTATTACAAGGCTTCAGCTGAGCCCAAAAGTTTTGACCAAGTGTTTCTGGAGTTAAGTTACTCCATTGAGCCGGTGTCAACGCCGTCAGGGTTTTGGACTGGTGGGTTATTGTCATTTTCGCGCCTTGAGCTTGAAGCCCCCAAATCATCCTGTGTCGACTCTTCGTCAATAACCATCTGGAGATTCGCCGATGTCCAGTCGATGTCGGTTAAAGCTTCAAATGTTGCTTCATCATTAAGTATAACAGAAGGATTGAGATCAGGAGCGAAGATATGATTATGCCTTGGCGGAGTAAGGTCTACAACATCGTGGGATGGCGGCTTAATCTTAGCACTGTTGCTATCATAAGCCGGCTGGTACTTGCTCAGATCCAGCTCCTGTGTAAGCTTGCACGCCAAAGGCCGCACCTCTCTGACGCATCTGTTGAAGTCCTCCTCTTCGAAGATCGACCCCTCATCTTTGAACTCTGGACACCCGGTAGCCATTTCTTCCAGGTCAAGCTCTGATTGCCAAGCTTTGGCCCGGCTTAGAGCAACAATAGCTACTGCACGGGCGACTGATAATTTAAGTTCCTCAATTTGAGCCGGCACTGTTGAAAGCTGATCCAGCACAGTCTTAATGTGGGTTGGAGTTTTTTTTCCATTTGATAAGGCCACAAGGCTGCACAGAGTTCTAGTGTATAATTGCTCAGTCAGTGAATAAGCCGCCTTCAGCTTTAATAGCATGTTCTGACCAAGACTAGCACTTCTGGGGCCTGTTAAGATTTTTGCACAAGAGTCGCCAGGCGGCTTAGAGATCATATATATTGTGAGTTGCCAGGCGAGTTACAGAATTTGACAACAGATGATGAGTTGCATATTACACTTACCAAAGATGGCGGCTGCCATGTGAGAGATATGTTGCTTTAAGCCGGATAACTCTTTAGTCACCGGCTTAAGCTGAGCCTCAGCATCTTTTGCTCTCTTCAGAAGATTAGCCTTCTCAGTTTCCAAGGCGTCTCTTTCTTCATCAAATTTGCCCTTGATTTTCTCAATATCTTCTAATGATGATTTCAGGCTTAATTCAGCCTTGGCGTGCTCACTTTGCTGCGTCTCCAGGTTTTTCTTCAACTCGGCAATGTTTGACTCGCCCACACTCAACGCTTACTGCAAAGGGTGGCACACAATGTTAAAATGGTTAAGTTCATAGTCAACTATGTTATTCAAGTCCCAAGCACATTGCAAGCAATACACTTGGCACTTGGGGGCTAATGTAGGTCATTTCAATTTATAAGACCCAGCTCATCGTATTAAGATAAGTCGGCCCTCGGGGGCTACAAATTTGGTTCTTAGCAATGATTATAAAGACCTAGCTCATCTTATTAAGATAAGCTAGCCCTTGGGGGCTACAGATTTGGTTCTTAGCAATGATTATAAGACCCGGCTCATCTTATCAAGATAAGCCGGCCCTTGGGGGCTACATTTTGGAATTTTTTCACAAGTCTCAAGCATACTCAATATCATTCCTATACTTAAGACTTGGGGGCTACTATGGATATATATGTATGCAAGGCTAAAGAGGGGTTTGAAGTATTCATACCTCATATTTTTGCTTCATCAGCTAGACTAACCCGGCCTCCATGTCCCAGCTTGTGTGAAGGCGGCTTAAATAACCCGCGTACACTTCACCTGCATTGAATGAGGAGTAACTCTCCAGGTCCAATTTTGCCTTGCCCTTCTCCAATGAGGGTATTTCTTCCTTGGTTGAGTGCTTGGTTAGCACTCTAGAGACCTCGGGCGCCTTAAAGGCTGACCCGGTAACAGTGATGTCATCAACATCAGCAGCAGCAAGACTCTTATCAGTGGACTTGGTAGGTGTGGGCGGCTTAGGACTTGGCGGGTCATGACTGGCAGCCGGGTTAATCTCAGTATCCATTGGCTCAAAGACTACAGTGTCAGTTTGCAGTGGCGGATCATTAACAGGTTCTTCGGGGTCTTGGATAGTGGCCTCAGGGATTTCCGTTGCTTGCTTCTCCGGCTCAAAAACTTCGGGGGCTTTGGAAGAATCACCCACTTTCTGCTTCTTGCCCGTCTTGGCCTTGTCCCTATGACAAAAATAGCAAAGCTTATGAGTATATCACCACAAGTCCTTTATCAACAAATGAAAGTACTTACCCCTGAGCAACAATGAAGACAGGCATTTGAGTTCCACTTGAGTCGCCAGATGATGGTGGCGTTCCCTGATAGTTTGAGTCAGAAGAGTTAAGAGGTTGATGCATGAGACCGGCTTGTGGAAGAGATAGAGTCGGGCTATGTGGCACCTCATTGTGACGCTTTCGAGGAGCTAGGGTGTTGGGTAAGCCGGACACAAGATCTTCAGCGCCATCACTCTGGGTCATATGCCTCGATTCATGTTGCTGCTTCTTCAAAAGAAAGTCGGGATTCAAGTGAGCAAGAGGATGAGAAAATCTCACTTTCCGGATGACTCGCTGAGCTTTCTTTCTTGGCAAGGGTTTTGAGTCTGATGAGACAGCGATTACCTCTGCTTCGGGGGCCTGGCTTGTCTCCACATCATCCTGAGAGGAATCAGCATCAATAAGTTGCATAAAAAGAAGACCAAGGGAGTCAAGTTCTACCTCCGACTCATCTAGCTCAAGAAGTTCTTCTACCATTTGTTTCTTACAGCAACCCGTAGCACAGGTCTTCCCTTTAGGCTTCTTGGCTGGAGCGACGGCTTGCAGTTTCTTCCTCCAAAAAGGAGAGTCGGCCTATATACATACATGAGCAATAATTTCAAGGATATGAAGTACAAGAGATAGACAAGCAAAGATGAAGATTTGTTCAGAATACTTACATCAGGAGCCAGGTTAAGAGTGCAGAAAGGATTCAATCCTGCTTTGCTACAATTTTCTAGAGACTCCCCAAGCAGCATTTTAACTGTGTCATTGACCTCTTTATTAGTTAGACGCGTTTGGTTGTAACGATTTGAGTCCTTTGTATCACCGGTATATTGACACATTAAGCCATTGCGCCGGCTCAATGGTAAAATTCTCCATGTGACCCAGCAGCGGACCAGATCAACTCCGGTTAAGCCGTTGGCAATCAAAGCTTGTATCTTTGAAAAAGTGGAGGCATACTGGGCGTGCTCTGTGGCAGTCAATCGACCTGGAAGCACACCGTTGGTGGTGAGCCGATAGGGGCGGTAACCCGGCAAGGGGTTTTGTCTAGCTGGGGAGGTGTCCATGCAATAGAACCAGGTATAGTTCCAGTCCTTTGGATGGCTGGGCAGTGCGGCTGAGGGAAAGGTCACATCTCTCCGCCTCTGGATGGAAACACCTCCAAGCTCAAGACTCGGCTCATCTGACATTTTAGTCTGGCGGTTGATGTAAAAATACTCTCGAAAGAGGTCAAAAGTGGGTTCTTCTTGAAGATACACCTCGCAGAACACTTGAAAGTGGCACAGATTGGAGACGAAGTTGGGACCAATGTCTTGGGGGTGAAGGTTGTAAAAATGCAGAGCGTCTCGGAAGAATTTTGACTCGGGCGGTGAAAAGCCACGGAGAAGGTGATTCACAAAAATGACAACTTCACCCTCTTTAGGTTGAGGAGTAGTTTCAACACCTGGAACCAACCAGTGGATGACATCTTTGGCTGGCAAGACCCCCATGTCCACATACTCATTCAGTGAGAGCTCGGAGACTCTAGAAGCAACCCAATCGCAAGAATTGGGACCCTTACTCATGATTGATCGGGTGAAAAGGCTGCGACCAAGGAGTAACAACGTGGCGGGTTACAATTGCAACAGTAAGCCGCCTAAGTGATTATATGATATTTCAGCAGTAATGAACTAGCAGTGGTTAAAAAACTATATATTACAATGAGCCATTAAGGAATTATGAGCCGCCCTAGCCATGGGTTGGAGTAATTATCAGGCCATAAGAATATGGCAGGTTAAGTTATGAAAGTATGAGCTGGCAACATGTTGGCGGGTTAAGTGAAAGAAGCATCCTTGGAATTCTTGGCGGGTTACAAATTCGTTATTAAGCCACCCGAACAATGAAGGGCGGGTCAATTATCTACGGATCCAAGGTTGTTGAAATTTTGTTAAGTGTGGGGCAAACAAGTTTTACAGATTGCAGCTATATTTATGGATCTACAGCAGTTCAGAAAAAGTGAATAAATTGCTAAACCTATAGCACAACAGTGGAACACTAACAGTTGTGTGTTGATTCTGAAAAAGAAAGGATCTATCCAGGATGCAAAGGAAGGGCTAAAAATTATTTCCTCCATAGTCCTACCCTGTTCTTGGATTGAAATACGACTTCTAGACAGAGGGTGGATGAACTTGGATAAACTTGGATGAACAACGGTGAACTCCATGAACTCAAATGCCCTAATGTGGATCTGAGCAGGGGGAAGAACGATACCTGATGATGTTGGTCAAGAGCGGATAAGCGCCGCAGATCTCTGGTCCCAACAGGTCGATGCAGCAGCCTTGACGGAGTTGCTGGTGAAGCTTGCTGGGGCGGCGGAGCTCCGGTGGCGACGGACGACACGAGGAGGAGGAAGAAGAAGAGAATGGGGTAAAAAGTGAAAAGGCAGGCCCCCGTCCCTATTTATAAGTAAAATATGGGACAGTGAAACAACATGTGCGAAGATCGAGGAGGCATAATAATTACTATAGCATGAGAGGCACCTCGATTTTTCGGAATGGCTGGTTAATTCAAAGATCCGTTGTGACGTCATGAGGTTTTTTCTGAATTTAATAACATGACATCATCTTTTCTTATGGCGGGTCATGAAGATCTGTTCAAGGTCAAGCTTTAGAAGAATTGAAGAAGACTCGCCAACCAAAGGATGAAGATTGCATTGAACAAGTTCAAATCAATCTGGGGCCTAATGTTGGGGATATAACCCCACGGTTTGACCCGCCCAGGAGGGGCCGGGTTACACTGTTGGCGACTCATAAGTGAAAGCATAAGTAGGCCCAAGAGGCCAAGACCTAAGAGACTTGAGGCGGCTTACAAGGTGGGCCAGTTGAAGGCCCAAGACCCGGAGATGGCGCGTAACCCGGAGGTGTGAGCCACCCAAGGGCGACTTGCCTAGCAAGGCAAGGCGACTTAGAACCAGGGTCGGTCACATTTGTATGATTCGACCTGGACTCTTGTAAGCCCAGGGCCTCGACCTGTGTATATAAAGGCGAGACCCTGCGGTGGGTAAAGAGAGGTGACAATCGATCGATAGCTAGGTTAAGCGATTCCGCTCCCTTGTAATCGATACTCAATCAATACAACATAAAGCAGGAAGTAGGCTTTTACCTCGTCGGTGAGAGGCCGAACCTGGGTAAACTCGTGTCTCTCATCCCATTCAACCCCTTTAAGCAAATCACCGTAGCCATGGCCTCACACCTAAGTCCTTTCACGAGGGCATCTGCCGTGACAAAACCACGATAGCATCCTTGGCCTGGAGCTCCTCTGTCAAGCGCCTCACCTCAGACTATGTGATCTCGTGTGCCGCCATGGAACCAGGTAGAAGCAATGGGGAGAGGAAGCAAAGGGGGCAAAACTGCTGAAAGGCAATGCAATCTACGGGAAGGCGGAGGGAGCCAGCGGAGGAGCGGGGTGAATCTTTTGGTTTTCACCATGGGAACCCCCCCCCCCTAGTCGACGCCTTTTCACATCAGGGAGCAGTGGGTTTTACAGGCGGAGTCATCATGACTAATTGCTGCCGCGCCTGCCCCTGTCAAAAAAAATAAAAATCCTGCTGCGCCCAAAGACTAGAGCAACGCAGCGGTGGATATTTAAATTTACCTACCGGCAAGGAGAGAAAAAGGCGTGAAAAAACAAATGAGGCAGCGGCCTAGCTGATCGGTCGCACTAGCCCAACTAGCTAGCCACTGTGCTTCACTGATGTACTCGGCAGGAAAGGTTGGGTTTTGTGATTTGACGACTCATTTACTTGCTTCGGCGCTACGACCGAGGAGGACCCAAAAACTGCGCGATAGGGCGTCCCGCGTCTCGGCAAGGAAGAAATTATGCGTGCACTGCCCGGGAGGACCCAGAAACCGCGCGGTAGGGTGTGCCGCGTCTCGACACGAAGGAAAAATGTGCGTGTAAAAATATACTATATGAGACGTACCTATGGTTCGAACTCGGGACCCAGTCAGTCGGTCGAAAACACCCCACTAGACACATAGCTTCATCATGCTAACGTGGCACGGAGGATAGGTGTGGTTAGCTCCGTCTCGACCAGCCACAATGTCTCTTGTTCTAGGCGATTCATCTATTTTCTTTAATTACAATAACACCACGGCCAGCTGGCGCCGCTCTTCGTGTTTGCCCATGCGTCTAAAGGTTGTAGATGGAGAGGAGAGAGAGATCGCAGACATGGGACCCACCAGTAAGTGAGTCAACGTCCATGCACGTGTTGACGAGCCACTCCCTCTACTCTACTCAACGTAATACAGTATAAAATCAAGTTATGCGACAAAGCCAACAACCATTGTTGTTTCAGGCTATCGACGTACGCTTTGTAGTCTAGGTTGCCGGTTCGAATCTCGTCCTTCTAATTTGTTATTTTTAGGCCCAAATTTGACAAGTGACAAGTGGGACCCCCGTGTGTTCTTTCGATCTTTCATTGTATGAGGTTTTTTTTTGCACAAACACTTTGCGTGGTTAGATAATAATAATGATGTTTCTATTTCTGATGCTGAAACTCAATCTGGTAATGAACATTCACCTAGTGATAAGGAAAAAGATAATGATGATGTTCATGAAGACACTCAACCAGGCAATGATAAACAACCAGATAATGATGTTGAAATAGAACCAGTTGTTGATCTTGATAACCCACAATCTAAGAATAAAAGATATGATAAAAGAGACTTTGTTGCTAGAAAACATGGAAGAGAAAGAGAACCATGGGTTCAA
Source organism: Thinopyrum elongatum (assembly GCA_011799875.1). Taxonomy (NCBI): domain Eukaryota; kingdom Viridiplantae; phylum Streptophyta; class Magnoliopsida; order Poales; family Poaceae; genus Thinopyrum; species Thinopyrum elongatum. The sequence continues at coordinate 206,841,605 of CM022303.1, forward strand.
AAACCCATGCCCTTTCCACCTAAATCAACTAAGGAAAAAGATGATGAAGAATTTGAACGCTTTGCTGAAATGCTTAGGCCAGTCTTTTTGCGCACCCGCTTGACTGGTTTATTAAAGATGGCCCCTTATGCAAAATATATGAAAGACATCGTCACTAATAAAAGAAAAATATTGGAAGCTAAAATCTCCACCATGCTTGCTAATTATTCTTTTAAGGATGGAGTACATAAAAAACTTAGAGATCCGGGAATACCAACTATACCTTGCTCCATCAAAAGAAATTATGTCAAAACTGCTTTATGTGATTTAGGAGCTGGTGTTAGTGTTATGCCTTTCTCCTTGTATAAAAGACTTGATTTGAATAAACTCACACCTACTGAAATATCTTTGCAAATGGCTGACAAATCAACTTCCATACCTATCGGTATTTGTGAGGATGTGCCCGTTGTTGTTGCAAATGTTACTATTTTAACTGACTTTGTTATACTTGAGATGCCCGAGGATAACAACATGTCGATTATCCTTGGTAGACCCTTCTTGAATACTGCAGGGGCTGTTATAGATTGCAATAAAAGCAAGGTCACTTTTCATATCAATGGTAATGAGCATATGCTGCAATTTCCGAAGAAACAATTCCAAGTGAATGGTATTAATGTTATTGAAAAATGTCTAACACTCACTATTGGAAGTTTTCAACTACCTCTACCTACAGCCAAAAAGAAATATGAAATGCTTATTATCGGGGACATGTATATCCCTGTTGAGGTAACTTAGTGTTTTACGAAAGTTCTTCGGTTTCATGCTAATCAAAAGTGATTGTTAATAAGACTTGATCAACCTTATTAATGGATCATTTTTTAGAGGTATGGAGTTGAGGAATTTAGTAAGCACAACCTTCTGCTCCCAATTTTTACTTTCTATTTTTCTTAGTTAAATAAAAAAATGCCATGTTTTGTCTGTTTTCTGAATTTCCCGTGTAATAAAAAAATGACCCAAAAATAAAAGTTCTCAGAATGCCCTGAAAATTTGATACGATTTTTTCTGAATATTTCTGAGTTTATAGTGCAAATAACATCAGAGGGGGTGCACCAGGTGGGCAGAACCCACCTGGGCACGCTAGCAGCCCCAGGCGCGCCCTGGTAGGTTGTGGTCCCCATGTGGGCCCCCTCACTTATTTCTTTAGCCCATGTCATCACCTACCTCCAGAAAAAAATCACCATTGCTCTCTCTCTCTCGTGTTCTTGCTCTCAAACCCGTGGATTTCGATCTCTTTGCTCGAAGCTCCGTTTCCAAAACTGTTTTGGGGGATTGCTACTTGGTATGTGACTCCTCCATTGGTCCAATTAGTTTTTGCTTTAGTGGATTATATTTTGAATAATTAGCTACTCTTGGTGCTACTGTAGATGAGCTTGCATGTTGAATTCTTAGAGTTCTAAGTAGTTTGAATGCTTAGGATGGCCTCTATGCATTCCTATGAGTAGTTGCTATCAATCTTGTGAAGTTTTGTTGACAAAAATTTTGTGACCCAAATTTTTTTCTTCAGAAAATTGTACGCAAATATGATGAACCTCTTTGGGAGGAGTTCTTCGAGGTGGAGGTCCTCGGAGGCATCTTCTAGTAGTGGCTCAGCCCGCCAGTCTTATGTTGAACCAAGTGCAAGTTCAATACGGGATGCTGCCACCAAATCATGCTTATGGTCGTGCAACGATTTCATGATGATGGAAGGTATTAAAGAGGAATTTGAGGAATATGTTCACAATGCTGAGCTCGGTCCCTACATTGAAGATAAGTGCAACCAACATCTCAGTCTCACAGAATCGTTTACTAAAGAGTTTAAATTTCATCCTCGTGAGTCTAGAGTTTCATTTAAACTTTATGACCGTCCAATTACCATGCCTCTAGACGCGTTTAGTGGTGTGTGTAAAATTCCATTTTGGGGTTCGCTAGATGAACCACCAAGGTCTGAGTATGAGTCATTTTTGACTAGTCTTTGTTACGGTGAGAATAGAGGGGTGACACAAGGTAGAATAAAAAGTATTCATTTCCCATCAATTCAATACTTTGCACTGTTTAACGGAAAATGCATCCTAGGCAAACAAGACTGTAGTACACTATGTGCTCCTGACTTGAGCCTCATACACACTGCTCTCACCGGTGTTAAATGTTATAACCTTGGAGCGATTGTTGCACGCAGATTGCAACACAACGCTGGTAGTGGATATTTTTGTGGTGGGATTTATGCTTCACGTTTAGCAAAGGAGTTTGGTGTATCACTTTGGCCTAATGACCCCATCCTACCTACTCAGTACTTAGACTTTGAGGCCATGAAGTGCCATAAGTTCCTTAAGGGCGAGATCACTTATTATACTTATAACCTGCTGCTCAATAAAGTTTCCGTTGTGCACACCTTTTTGCCTGCGCCTGCTCTCTTTGATTATCACAACAAAGAAAGTTATTATGTTCTTGAGAGCGAGGCCCGCGCACACAATGCAGAGGTTGTGGCTGCTTGGCGGGCTGAGGAGGCTGCACCAAGAGCCTCCATGAGCTATCACTCTGATTATTACGTAGGCTGCAGACGGTGATTACCAAGCTAGGCCAAAAGCCTAAGCTTTGCGGAGTACGTATTTCCACCGACATTACATTCATGTTCACACATTTCATTCTAGTTGTCGGTGTTCACACTTTTTCATTGTATTATCCATGCTAGATTTATTTTCTTGTTTTCTTCTTATGTGTTTGAAAAACTTTGATCAAATCCCAAAAAATGTTTCTTGTTTCTTTTCGATTTTTCTTTCTAGTTTAGCTAGCTGTAGTATTAAAAAGAAAATCCAAAAAGATTTCCTTGTTCTTCTTTTGCTTGTTGAGAGTTATTTTGTGTAAATAGTTTTTCTCGTTTTTTGTTTTCCCTTTCTCTTTAATTTGCTTCTTCTAGAAAAAACTAAAAACTCCAAAAATATTTCAGTGTGTTTCTCTGAAATTCTTTTCTTTTTATTGAGTCATACCAAGGAGAAGACCACGAAGAAAATGTTGAGTGGCTCTCATATGCATTGTTATTGATCTAACGAAGAGCCCATATTACCTTGTCTTCTCCTTTTGAATAAAATGTTTGCAGATTCTAGCTTAGTCCACGGCACTCTTGCACTATTATTATTTTCATATCATTCGGTCGTGCAAGTGAAAGGCAATAATGATGATATTTGATGAACTGGTTGTGGCAGAGAGAAACGGGTATGAACTCAACTTGTTCTGTTTTTGTAAATATGTTTAACCTAGTATCCATGATTCGGCATATTATGATCAAACATGTTTGCAATGATGATTAGAGATTATAGTTTCTCATGCCATGCTTAAGTAGCTAGGAGTGGATAATGATTTATCTTGGATGTCAACATGCATTAAAACGATTGTGATGTGGTATGATGATATGGTATCCTCCTCCGAATGTTTCGAGTGGCTTGACTTGGCACATGTTCATGCATGTAGTTGAATCAAAACCAACATAGCCACTATGATATTTATGTTCATGGTGTTCATATCCTGCTCATGCTAGTATTCAATGTTTATTATGCATAATGCATGTTCATGACCGTTTTCGCTCTCTAGCCGGCCGCTTCTCAACCTATTTGCTAGCCTTCGCCTGTACTAAGCAGAAAAGCTACTTGTGCATCAAAATCCTAAGACCCAAGTTATTCCAGATGAGTCCACCATACCTACCTATATGCGGTATTACCCTGTCGTTCCAAGTAAATTTGCATGTGGCACCTCAAAAACTTCAAATGAACATCTATTTTTTTGTGCCTGGATTGTTTATAGAGCGACAGGGGGTAGTCAGTATCTTCCATGCTAAGCGGGTTATTCTCATGATGAGTGTTTATTCACTCATCCTTGCACGAGAGGGGCGGTAATAGGGATTCCCAGTCCAGAAATCAAAAATTGCAAATAATTAAACAAAACTCCCCCAGGACTGATGTTGGTATGGACGGTACCCGTGGATTCGGCTAGCCGTGGAATGTGTTTGTTGGTGGAGGGGGATTAAACCTTTACTTTTATCGCTTAGGAATCGCCACTAATGTGTTTAGCATGGAAGATATTGATAACTTTTGATCGTGAAGTAAATAGGAAGGGTGCATTTCCAAAAATTTCATTTATCTCTGTTTTAAAGCTTCGAGCTCTGGCACCGCTGCAAATCCCTGCTTCCCTCTGCGAAGGGACTATCTATTTACTTTTATGTTGAGTCATCATCTTCTCAAATAAGCGCCAGATCTGAGAGCACTATTGTCATCCTCATGCATTGTGTATAGTTAATGTTGAATGCATCATGACTGGATCTTTTCTACCATGAATTACAATGTTTAGTCGCTACTTGAACTTTGAGGGTGCTCTGCATTTATGTTTTGCGGTCTCAGAAAGGGCTAGCGAGATACCACTGTTTTCATATTATATCATGGTTGTTTTGACAAAGTGTTGTCATTTGAGATATCTTATTATTGCTCGCTAGTTGATTATGCTATTGACATGAGTGCTACTTAAGCTTATTTATGTAAACAAGAGCAAAAGAGTTCGTAAAAGTTTTTCTTTTTCACTTTCAGTTTATCAACTGAATTGCTTGAGGACAAGCAAAGGTTTACGCTTGGGGGAGTTGATACATCTCTGTCGTATCTACTTTTCCTAATGCTTTTACTCTTGTTTTGGACTCTAATTTCCATGATTTGAATGAAACTAACCCGGACTAACGCAGTTTTTAGAAGAACTACCATAGTGTTGTTTTTGTGCAGACATAAAATTCTCAGAATGGAACGAAACTTTTTGGAGAATTTTTATACAATAAAAGAAAAATACTGGAGCCAAGAACCATCGGAGGGGGTCCCTGGGGGAGCACAACCCACCAGGGTGCCCCCCCTCCTAGCGCGCCCAGGTGGGTTGTGCCCACCTGGTGGCCCCGCAGACCCTATCTCCGATGCTATAAAATCACATTTTCGGAGAAAAAATCAGGGAGAAAGAATTATCGCGTTTCACGAGATGCAGCCGCCGCCTGTCGGTGCAACAAACCTTCACATATGTTGCCCAAACTGTACACAGGCGCGAGGGCAAGGATACAGCAGGGCCAATCTCCCAAGCCAGAGAGATATCTCTTTGAGGAATCAAAGGGCGGATCAAGAAGACCAAGACAAGCCAAGGAAAGAAGATATCACTAGGAAAAGACCTGCCTTATCGGGCAGGCGAGCCCGGTCAGGTCGAGGCCTCACCAAGGACAAGTCCCAAGATTCCCCCGGCAGGCTTGCCGGGGCCGCCAAGGGTGAATCTCCCCGCCAAGACTCCACCGCTCCACCGCACTGCGACGCAAGTCACTTATCAGTGTGGTGTCGAGCCCCCAAGTGATTAAGTGGCTGTCATTTGGCACGTGGCAGCTATTTGGGAGGGAGATTCCCCCTATAAGACACCCGTCCAGAGGCGTGTCATACAGACAGGTAGAAGATGATTCAGCGGCGCGGCAGGCTTGCCGGGTTGCATCGTCAGCGTGACACCTAGTAGTGCATTTAATGCGCTTTGTCCTAACTGCCAGAGTTAGGTATGATAGCACTGTTGGCTATCTAATTAGTAGATAATGACTGTTTTGCCACTATGGTAACCCCTTAGCCTATAAAAGGAGGGCCGTGGCAACCAAAAAGAGGATTCAGACCCTTGTACACTCATACGCGCGTAGCTGCTCTCCCCGAGGCGACCTTGCCGGGCTTGAGCGCTGCGTTCCCACCACGGTCCTCCCTGTGACGACCCCGGCTTAATCGTGCACTAACCATACACGCAAATGCACATGATCAAGCCTAAGGACTCACTTGAAGATATCACAACACAACTCTAAAACATAAATAAAGTCATACAAGCTTTATATTACAAGCCAGGGGCCTCGAGGGCTCGAATACATAAGCTCGCATACAAGCATCAGCGGAAGCATTAGATATCTGGGTACAGATATAAAAGAGAAACAGATAGGCCTTTAGAAGGTGGGGCAAAACAAAATGCTACGATCGAAAGGCGCAGGCCTCCTGCCTTGGACCCTCCGATCCTACATCTGGTCATCGGCAAGCTCGTAGTAGTAGCCACCCTCGTGGTAGTAGTGGTAGTCGTCGGCGGGGGCAGCTGACTCAGGGGCTCCGTCATCTGGTTGCGACAAAGGGACACGGGGGAAAAAGAAAGCAAAGCAACCGTGAGTACTCATTCGAAGTACTCAGCAAGCAAGGATCTACACTACATATGCAACATTTTCAAAGGAAGGCTGTATATGTGGACTGGGCTAGCATCTTCATCATCTTCAGTGGTCTTGCAGCATTAGAAGAGTGCAGATTAGCATAATGTAAAGTAGTAGTAGTGTCAAGTAACAGTCTCGCCCAGAGATCCTTCCTCGACTCCCTGCGAGGAAGCGATCCCGGAGCCACATATCCAGGTATCATCTCAAGTTCTAGTTGTATCGATCGGGATACAACTCCGAGTGTCCATTACCGTAGGACAGGCTATCGATAGATTGTTTCTTCCCTGCAGGGGTGCACCAACTTACCCACCACGCTCGCTTAACTCCGGCCGGACACACTTTCCTGGGTCATGCCCGGCCTTGGCTAAACAATACGCCGCAGCCCAACCTAAACTTAACAGAGAGGTCAGCCCGCCGGACTAATCCTATGCGCGCAGGGGTCTTGGGCCCATCGCCCTTTGCACTCCTGCATGTTGCGTACGCGGCCGGTGAGCAGACCTAGCAACCTCTTATACAAGCGCAGTTGCGTTCCAGTCCAACCCGGCGCGCGCCGCTCCCTTGCTGACGTCTAGAAAGATAGGCGGATACCACGACGCAGAACGCCCATACTATGCCCGCGTGATAGTTAGTGCTATCGGGCCAGAGGCCCCTCAGATCAAATATCCAAATCGTTAGTGGATTAAGGGCTTGCAGTAATGAGCAGAGACTCATGATCGATGTGACCCCGTCACCCCGTCTCGAGGACTTGCTGCAAGGGCTAAGAATGCCCGACCGCGCCTCGTAAATATCTCACAGGTAACTTCCCATCATTTGCGGGTACCCCTCTGGGTCGACCCGTCTTTAGTAACATGGTTCAGTGTAAAGCCATAGTAACCATAGTCATCGTGTGTCCAACACCAAGGGGAACCCTGAGGAATAACCCTTGATGGAATTCCACCTAATGTTATCATCAAGGTGAATGAAGGAGGAATCACCCTCGAGGTCCACACTTGACATGTTGCACGACGACGTCATTATCGGGGGTGGTGTAGGAGGAATCACCCTCGCTGACCACGACCGATTAACTAACCTACAAGGTTATCATCAGAAGTGCTGACGAGGTATCACCCTCGGCACTCGATAGTAACCCAGTAGTGTCGAGCAACTAAGGGGAAGTGATGTGCGGTGCCGGGGCCTGGTCTTCGATCCCGTTGATTGGGTCTTCTGATAATCCAGCGGGGTAGTCGGGATAATTGAGGTCACTGGTGGGTCTCTACCCAGCCTATACTAAACAGTTTAGGATAAGCAAGTAAGTATCAACAGTAGGTTACAATAAACAGGCTATGCAGCAGTAATAGGATAACAGTAACAGCAACAACTTCTAATGCAAGCATAAGAGAGAGAAGAATAGGCGATATCGGTATGCTCAAAAAGGGGGTGCTTGCCTGGTTGCTTTGCAAACACCAACGGGTCTTCGACGAGGTAGACGATCATCGGGTCATCATCAGCCTCGGGGTCTACCAGGAAGAAAGGGGGAGAAGAAATAATATAAATACTTGGCAACAAAAACAATCACATAGCAAGGCACGATAATACGCAGTGCAGGGGTGTCCTAGTGCTATGCTAAGTGCTACGGACGGAGCGGGAATTTACCGGGAAAGTTTTCCCGGTTCTGGACGTCTGTCAGACAGACGAACCGGAGAGGAAAGTTCCATGTTCAGGTGGTTAGGGGCATGTGACAGGTATGAGGAGGGCATATACGGATTCGTCTTGTTTTTTTGATCGATTTTCATATATAAATTATTTTCATCCGAGCTACGGTTATTATTCTATGAATTTCTGAAGTTTAAATCATTTTCTGGAATTGTTTTAATTATTTAAATCCGAATTATCCAGAACAGTAGAGGGATGACGTCACCATGATGTATCACTGATGTCAGGAGTCAACAGTGCGGTTGACTGGGGTCAAACCTGACAGTGGGTCCAGTGGGACCCACTGGTCAGCCTCACAGTAGTTAATTAGGTATTATATTATCTAATTACAGATTAAGTTAGAGGTGGGACCTAATGTCAGTGAGTGATTAGCGTTTAAACTAATTAATTAGTTAATTCATAGATTATCTATTTTTAATTAAAATCATTTAATCGCGCGGGACGCACATGTCAATGACACGGGGCCACGCTGACTCGGTCAACTGGGCCCGGTGGGACCCAGTGCCAGTGACAGAGCGGTGGGGCCCACGGTGCCACGTCGGCACTGAGTCAGCACCGTCCACCGGAGTGCACCGGCGAGGTTGAGCGGCGGCGAAAACTTCGGCGAGCCCGGATCTCGCGTACGGGTGGCCATCTGCCGCGTTTTCGGGTGCGTTGGAAAGCTGGCGATGGGCCGCATCGGATGGTGGCGGTAGCGAGGCCGAGGACGCAGCATAGCGACGGCGGCAAGCACATCGGCGCACGGCCGGAATCGGTTGCGAGAGAAAAACGGCTAAGCGGGCGCGTTCGAACTAAACAGCTAGGCCAGGCGGCACCTACGTGCGCGGGCGAGCACGATGAGCAGCTGCGCATGACCATTTGGTCACCGGATGGCTGTCGGCAACGAGGTCACGCGGTGGCGAGCTCAGGCGAGTCGGGATCGGGTACTAGCGGTTGAAAACGACGGCGGGGAAAAGGGGGAGAGGGAGGCAGAGCTCACTATGAGAGCGTAGGGTCTGGGCAGCGGGCGCGGGGATGTCCTGTGAGGGAGATTGTCGACGGTGATGCGGCGGTGGCCGACGGAGGGAATCGGCGCGAGCAACGACCTTGGTGCTCCCCGGCTCGATCCAAAGGGCGGAGGGGACGTGGTCGAGGACGCTGCTCCTCCCGGTCAAGGCGAGGTGGTGCGGGGTAGCCGATGGCCGCGAGCTTCACGGATCAACGGCCACGGCGGCGCTCGGGCTCGTGGGAGAGGAAGGGGACGAGGCAGGAAGAGGTAGAAGTGAGGCTTAGGGTTGTCCACAGTGTCCGGGGCCAGCTTATGAAGCCCTCCAGGGCTCCTGTAGCGCGCCGGTGTCGTGCATCGGCCGGCGTCGCCAGATCTGCGCCGCGCGCTGACTGACACGGAGGCGGGAGGTGAGAGACGAGGCCAGATGGGCTAGGCTGCTCTGCCTCCTGGGTCGAGTAAGTGCACAGTGCCTTGCGGCCTTTTTCTTTTCTTTGTTTTTCTTTTCTGTATTTCTTTTATTTATTAACAGAAGCTGTATAGGAATAAATAGGGCTGCCAAAACACTTTTGATAATTATGGGACTAGACCACATAAATACTTTGTGATTTTTGGCGCTGCCACAAAAAGTTTGATGGGAAAAGGAAAAGGTTAGGTATTTTTAGAAATTGAAAAGGACAAGTTAAATGCTACTGGACTACTGTTTTAAAGTCCATGGGCATTTTGGAATTTTATGAGGTTGGTTTCGACTTGACAATTGCTCAGAGGAATATTTAGATTGGGATGAACATTTTTATATCATTATTTGACCAACTTTATTTTTGACTTTAATTTGAATCTTGAATTAGAATTAGAATTTGGTTTGGATAATTTATGTATGCCACTTAATTATGATGATCATGATGACCTGGCAATCTGATTAGCTTGATGACAAAGTTAATATCTGGGGGTGTTACAATCCCTTCAATCCACCAAAGCAGGAGTAGGGTTTTACGCTTCTCAGCGGCCCGAACCTGGGTAAAAACCGCCAGCGTCACCACTGTCGTGCTGTCTCATGGCTTCTGCTCTTTGTGCTACGTGATCTCCCCCTCCCCCCGCTGAACCACAAGGGGCTGATGGCCCCATAGGTGATCGTGTTCCACCACGACATCTTTGGTGTGCCAGGTAGGGGGAAGCGCTTACGCGAACCCGAGGTCGTGAACAGCGCGTCAATCTTCATCATCATCTTCTTCATCATTAGCTCCATCATCCATGGCGCCCAAGAAAAAGTCCGGCGCAACAGCTCACCCTTCCACCTCGAAGGCCCCCTCGCATGCAGCCACTGATACTATGGGTGCTGCGGCGGCGTTGGGGGACACGGACGCCGTGGAGGACATGACCGGCGCAGGCGGCGCTGTCATCGTTCCCCCCATGGTCGAAGCGGAAGCAGAAGATGCTGGAGGAGGGCGGCATCAGTAGCATCCCGACGGCCGTGTTCCACAAGGTGTGGGTGGGGAGAATGTTCAGTCTCCACCTCCCCACCGCGCTGGAGGGCCCAGCCGTAGCGACAACGCCCGCTCTGGTGCGAGTCGCGACCCCTAGCTGTCCCTGCTACAGGCGCAACTATGGGGCACGCGCCTTCCCTAGGGTAGGGTAACCAAGACGAAGCGCCAAACGGGGTCGTCAGTCCCCAGGCACACCCTTCTCGCCACCGTACTGCCATGGCGACTGGCTCGCGGCGACGAGAACACAGCATCGCCACTACCAGTACCGTCAGGAGTCGAGCGATGTCACGATCTGCGTCGTCATCCCTGCCAAGCACTGCTTAGGAAGCCATGGTGTGAGCCCAACTCCTGCTGAGATTCCCGCCAGCGGTCGATCAATGGATGAGTGGAGAGCTACCATTCAGAGTTTGATCAGTTTTGCTGAAGCAGGAGGATCACAACAGGCAGGCCCGCCATGGCGCCCGCAAGCAACAACAACGGCCCGGGCTGCTGACCGTGCTGAAGGGGCCACTCCAACGATGCAATCCCCTCCACGGCAGCCATCACAGAGGCTGCAACTAGAACCACGCGACCAAGAGCCTGACAAGGCGTCAATGGCTTCATCTGATCCTCGGGCCCGTTCAGATCAACGGCAGGTCCCGGAAGACAGGCGGAGGGAAGATGCACGCATCACCATAGAACGGCGCCGCGAAACCCGCTGCCAGTCTGATAGGCGCAATGGCCCAGACGTCGACGAACCCGCGCCCAGTGAAGGCGGGTACTTGCCTTTCGAGGTTGGGTGCCCTGCCTTCACTCGCGAGCTGCGGCAAGTCCGTTGGCCATCTGCCCGCGTTTTCAAACTAGAAATACAGGAAAAGTATGATGGAAGGCTGAACCCGGCAGAGTTCTTGAGCATCTACACAATCGTTGTTCAAGCTGTCGGAGGAAGAGATGAGAAGGTGTTCGCCAACTACTTCCCTTTGGCACTCAAGCCAAACGTGAGGTCATGGCTGATGCACCTGCCGAAGAATTCCATTTTGTCCTGGGCTGACCTGTGCAATGAGTTTGTTGGTGCCTTCACGGGCGGCCATCAAGAACCAGGGCGGCCCAGCGATTTGCAGCTCCTTCCACAAAAGGAAGGGGAGAGTTTGCGGAAGTACATGCAGAGGTTTAGCCGAGTGCACAGGAAGATTCCAGATATCCACCCGGCATCTGTGATTGCCGCGTTCCAGTCAAACGTGCGCAACAGGAGGATACGTTCCAAGATGAACGTTCGGTTACCCAAGACTGTGAATGAGCTGTACATCTTGGCGGATAAGTGTGCCCGTACAGAGGAAGGGAGGCGACTCCCCGGAGAAGAGGATGGCATCGAAGTTGACTCAGAAGATGACAACGATGCCACTAACCCGATGAGGAAGAATAAAAAGCGCGACAAGAAGCGCAAGGAAAAGGCAGTACTGGCTGTTGAGGGTTTTGGCACTCCTAGTACCGACAAGAAGGCCAAGACCGAAGCCCCTGGCAAGGAAGTTGCCGCGTGCACTGATTGCCGGGAGGCTGCAGCGGCTGAAAAGGCTAGGAAGGCAGACGGACCATACTGCAAGATCTATCGGACCAAGGGCCATGATCTCCAAGAGTGTCACCAAGTTGAGCAACTTGTCAAGAAGTAGAAAGTTGAGTACGAGAAGCATGACAAGGAAAGAGACCAAGAAGGTGCTGGCGGGAAGGGCCGATGCGGCAGAGGAGGCCGCCACGGCAAGGTTCCCCAGCATCAAGAGAAACCTACTAGAGGCCATGAGAAGAAGGAAGGTGATGACGAAAGTGATGGAGGGGATGAAGAGGAAACCAGTGTGCAAGAGTTCCAGAAGGCCACTGAGGCCCTGTGCATTGACAGAGGCGCATCTTTGCACTCCTCTCACCGCCAGCTTAAACAGTGGGCGCGTGAGGTCAATGCCGTAGAGCCAGCGACAGACTCCCAGAAACCACTCAAGTGGTCCCGCACGCCCATCATCTTTGACGAAGAGGATCACCCTGACCACACCACTGTGGTAGGGTCCTTGCCGTTGTTGGTTTCACCAACAATCCGCAATCTCAAGGTCACAAAGATGTTGGTTGACGGCGGGGCAGGGTTGAATCTGATTTCCCCCAAGGTAATCAGCAAGTTGCAAATATGAGATGAAGAGCTCAAGGTTACTGGCACGTTTCAAGGGATCAACCCCGGTAGGAGTCATCCTAAGGGGAAGATCACATTGCCGGTGACATTTGGAGGAGAGTTGAACTACCGGACCGAGAAGATTGTGTTCGACGTGGTCGAGCTTCCTTTACCATACAATGGGATTCTTGGTTGTCCAGCTCTAGCAAAATTCATGGCGGCATCCCACTATGCCTATAATACTCTGAAGATGCCAGGACCAATGGGCGTCATCTCCATCCCGTCAGACAAGAAGGACACAATCATATGTGTGGATAAGATATACCGGGATGCGGTCGCTGCCGAGGCCACGGAAGTTGCAGTTCCCGCCAAGGAAAAGAAGAAAGGAAAGAAAGCTAGCAGGGTTACCAGCAAAGAATCTGGGAAGCACGCCTCTCCGGAGAGCGCCGCGCCTGTCGATGATTTGCCAGAGAGTTTCACTAGCAAGATATCCAAAGTTGCCTCGCCTGCTGTAAAGAAGGTCCAGGCAGGGCTGGGTGGCGCTGATGGTACGTTCACCATCAGCTCCACCCTCGATGACAAATAGGAAAGCACGCTCGTTGCCTTCCTGTGGGCGAATGTCAATGTGTTTGCTTGGCAACCATCTAACATCCCCGGTGTTCCCAGGGAGGTAATAAAGCACCACCTTGATGTCTGCCCTCATGCTTGGCCCGTCAAACAGAAGGTTAGAAAACAAGCTTTGGAGCGGCAGCAATTCATTGCCGAGGAGATCAAGAAGTTTGAAGCGGCTGGTTTGGTCAGAGGAGTGTTGCATCCAACATGGTTGGCGAACCGAGTGGGGGTACACAAGGCGAATGGGAAATGGAGGCTTTGCATATACTTCACAGACCTGAACAAAGCGTGCCCAAAGGACCCATTACCCTTTGCCGCGCATCGATCAGATTGTGGATTCCACCTCCGGGTGTGATCTACTTTCCTTTTTGGATGCCTACTCCGGGTACCATCAGATATTCATGTCCAAAGAGGACGAGGAGAAGACTGCGTTCATAACCCCATGTGGCACGTACTACTTTGTGCGGATGCCCTTCGGGTTAAAGAGTGTTGGATCCACTTTTGCAAGGGCAGTGCAAATTGGGTTTGAGTCTCAGTTGCATAGGAATATTGAAGCTTACATGGATGATATAGTGGTCAAAACCAAGGACAGATCAACATTCATTCAGGACTTGGAAGAAACCTTTGCAAACCTGTGCAAGATCAACTTGAAGTTGAACCATGAGAAGTGTGTGTTTGGCGTTCCCTCCGGCAAGCTACTTGGCTTCTTTGTGTCTCACCGGGGGATAGAGGCCAACCCGACAAGATCAGAGCGATCGAGCAGATTCAAACACCCAAGACAGTCAAGGACGTAAGGTGTTTAACTGGATGTGTTGCCGCGCTGAGTAGGTTCATCTCCAAGTCTGCCAAGCGCGCCCTGCCGTTTTTCAAAATTCTGAAGAAGGTAGGGCCCATGAAGTGGACCCCGGAGGCAGAAGCAGTGTTGCGGGACTTAAAAGCCTATCTTTCCTCTGCTCCCACCTTGGTCGCTCCTAAACCACAAGAGCCGTTGCTGCTATATTTGGCGGCAACCAATCAAGTGGTTAGTGCAGCGCTGGTGGCGCAGCGGGAAGTAGAAGAAGGAGCGGCCGCAGCTACTATCCTCCCCGAAGAAGGAAGTGAACCAGTCGCGGCAAGGTTGGGTGCGGATCAGGAGAAAGGAGAACAGGGTGGCGAAGGCAATCCCGAGGCCACGGCAAAGAAGAGGGTGGTGCAGCGACCAGTTTACTTTGTTTAGCTCCCTGTTGTAGGGGGATAGGTCAAGGTACTCTGGAGTGTAGAAATTAATCTTCAGCCTCATCATGGCCTCAAGGAAGCTGCGCCACTACTTCCAAGCCCACGAGATCACAGTTGTAACTCGTTTCCCTTTGCAACGCATACTGAGGAACCCTGAAGCCACCGGCAGAATAGTTGAATGGGCACTAGAGTTGTCAAGTTTTGGTCTGAAGTATGAAAGTACCTCAACCATTCAGAGCAGGGCACTGGCGGAGTTCATTGCAGAATGGACACCTACTCCAGATGAAGAAACGTCGGAAACAGTTATCCCCGGCAAGGAGGCGCCCCAAGAGTGGATCATGTACTTTGATGGTGCCTTCTCATTGCAAGGAGCGGGGGTTGGCGTGCTCTTTGTCGCGTCCACCGGAGAGCACCTCAAGTATGTGGTCCAAATGCATTTTCCCCGGGAGAAAGCTACCAACAACACTGTAGAATATGAAGGGCTCCTTGCCGGGCTCAGGATTGTAGTAGAATTGGGAATCAAGAAGTTGATCATCCATGGAGATTCGCTGCTTGTGGTGAGATAGGTCAACAAGGATTACCAGAGCCCATTAATGGAGGCATACATTGAAGAAGTGAGAAAGTTGGAGGAACACTTAGACGGATTGCAAACAGAGCACGTGTCGCGTGCGAGAAACAACACTGCTGATTATTTGTCAAAGTGTGCCGCACAAAAGCTCCCTGTGGAACCAGGGACCTTTGTCCTTCATCTGATCCAACCATCAGTATCTCCATTGACGATGGCTAGGAAAAGGAGGAAGCTGGACTCCGGCAAGCCTTTACCGGCAGGGCCTCCAGAGGTCCCTGGTAGAGAAGCTGCCGGGAACAACTCCACTTCGTTTGGTGAGTTGCACTTTTCCGCAGGACCACAGGTCCTTGCGGTCGAGGTACACGCTCCCACGAGTGAGGAGGTGCCGTTGGTCCTAGCTGTCGAGCCACGAGCTCCAACTTGGGCATGGCACATTGTCCGCTGCCTCCAAACTGGAGAACTTCCCGAAGAGCAAGAAGAACTTGAAAGAGTAGCCCGGAGGGCCAGTATGTATCAGTTTGTCGATGACACGTTATACAGAAGGAGGCCCAATGGTGTGAAATTGAAGTGCATTTGCCAGGAAGAGGGGAAGGAACTGTTGGCAGAAATACACAAAGGCACGTGCGGCTCCCATATTGGATCGAGAGCCTTGGTTGGAAAAGCTTTCTGGCAAGGTTTCTACTAGCATACGGCCCTCCAAGATGCAATTGAGCTAGTCACCAGATGTGAAGCCTGCCAGTTCCACTCCAAGAATATCCATCAACCTGCTCAAGCTCGCCAGACGATCCCTTTGTCATGGCCATTTTCGGTCTGGGGGCTTGACATCTTGGGCCCCTTCCCCCGTGCTACCAGGGGCTTTGAATTCTTGTACGTTGCAAATGACAAGTTTACAAAGTGGCCGGAAGTGGAGCCTGTGAGGAAGGTAACCGCACAATCAGCTATCAAGTTCTTGAAAGGATTGGTAGGCCGTTTCGGAGTACCCACCAGGGTCATCACTGACAACGGCACCCAATTCACAAGCCGCACCTTTATGCAATACGTTCAAGCCCTCGGAAGCAAGGTTTCATTCGCCTCTGTTGCTCATCCCAGGAGCAATGGACAAGCTGAGAGGATGAACGCTGAAGTGCTGCATGGGCTCAAGACAAGGACTTTTGATAGGCTGCAAAAGTGTGGCAGGCGCTGGATCGACGAGCTGCCGGTGGTTCTTTGGTCCGTCCGTATGACACCAAATCGAGCTACCGGCCAGACTCCCTTCTCTCTAGTCTATGGGGCAGAAGCAGTGCTCCCCACGGAACTCATATACGGGTCACCTCGAGTATTTTCCTACGATGAAGTAGAGCAAGAGCAGCTCCGGCATGACGATGCTGTGCTCCTTGAGGAGAACCATCTCCGGGCTGCTGTGCGTGCTGCACACTACCAGCAAGCTCTGCGCCGCTATCACAGCCGCAGGGTCCATGCCCGGAGCCTTGAGGAAGGCGACCTTGTGCTTAGGCATGTTCAGTCCGCCAAGGGTTCCAACAAGTTGACGCCAAAGAAGGAAGGCCCTTACCGGGTAGTACGAGTCACCAGACCTGGCGCAGTCCGTCTGGAGACCGAAGATGGCATCAAAATGCAAAACTCATGGAATATTGAGCATCTTCGCAAGTTCTACCCGTAAGGCGCAGCTGTCGGGCCCTACCCCGGCAGCCACCCTTTTGTACAAGGCTTGCCGATGCGCATGTAACCCTTTGTACAAAGCCAGGTGCAGATCCTTAGCACAAATAATAAAACGAAGCGCTGCGCCCTAAAAACGTGCATGCATAATTAACTTAGCATAAACTTGCCATGATCATTTAGATGAGGTCATATGCTGCTATATTTTCCCCTGCACTAACTACAGGGCTCTTGCCGTGGACTTGATCCTGGGAAGAAGAGATGGAAAACAAGCTTATATATCGATCCCCGACAAGCCAAACAGATAAGTTTCTTTTTATCCGTACATGTCTCTGTAAGAAGAAAACTTGTGCATGGAGAAACCTTGTCACCTTCAAAACATTTGTGCTCCCATCCTTTGATCCGAATGTTGTTTCGGTCAAGATGGTTGTAGTGCCATTTGGCAGAGAAGGATCGACAAGGAGCCAGTTCCCTTCTATAGTATTAAGCCCGGCAGGCCAAGCCCTGCGGCGACAACGGAAGGCATCGGCAAGATAGCTTGCCGGGAAAACTTGTTTACTTAAAAGTATAGAGGCGTTCCTCCTCTGCATGGATAAGATACATGCACAAGTACCTGGCAAGGCTTGTCTTTTTCATTAATATGCAGATAAACAAGTACAAACCTTACAGAGCACAAACATGGATGGAAGAGATTACATATTTAAGACTAAAATTTGGCGAGCGCCTACATCCTTTCAAATATAAAAAGGGCAGATGCCTCATAATGCCTTTCTTGCCCTCCTTCTCCCAGGGTTCGTCTCAAGTGCGAAAAGGGCAAAAGGAGCGCTTAGCGCGAGGTGCGCGCGGCAGAAGGCACCAAGAGAGCTTCCCCCGGCAGCCGTCCGGAAGAGGCTGGTGATGATGGTGCCAGGGCGGGGAAGAATCGAAGAATGAAGCAACAGGCAGGCAGTACAAGACGAAGGCGTCGGTGCCATCGTACTCCGACCTGATGGCCTGCCACCCGCCTTCCTCGTCTTCGCCAATTTCCTCCTCGTCACTGTCGCTCCGGGGAGACGCCAGGCCCCTGGCCCGTCACTTCCCCCGGAGAGGCTGCTGGTGGTGGTGGCGGCTCATAAGGTGTGTTGAGGACACTGCCCCCACCTTGGCGGGCAGGAGGGCGTCACCATCTTCAGCATTGCCCCCGACCTCGCCGGAGAGGGTAGCGCTGGGATCACTAAAGATCCTAAGCACAGCGCCACAGGCGGGCACCAGAAGCCCTGAAGACTCCACCAACAGGTCTTCGAACTCCAGCAGCTTGTGGCAGGGGTGACACCCCTGCCACGGACGGATAGCTTGTATGGAGGGTGTGAGCGCCCTGCCATTGAGGAAAGGCGCGGTGCCTCCCATACCGGAGTCAACGCAACAGCCATGGGTACGCTGCCACAACCTGCGACTGCCCAAACCACAGCCACCACGTCTCCCGCGGCCGCAGACCAGACTCACTCCCCGAGTGTCAGCACGAGCCTCCGGGATCATCACTCCTAGGCCGAGGCCCGGAGCTGGGCCCCGGCCTCTTTTCTTTGGCATAAAGAAGAAGAAGGCAAGCAAGAAGAAGGAGAAGATGCGAGGATGAATACCTATGTTCCCCCTCGCGCTCCCCTTTATAGACAAGCTAGCATCAGAGGCTGGTTCTCCACCTCTTCCCCCCTGGGGGCTCCTTCAAATCCGACCCGTTTATGGCGCTGACGGTGGCCGGACCCATCGACCGCCCTCTTGCACCAATTCGGGACGATTGGGTTTCTGCCATAGCGCTCTTTCCTGTGCCATCCGTCACTGTTGGCGTTCTGGGAACTAGGGTACGCAGACTTGCCTGCCTACGGGCCACAGCGTGGCTCCATCGGCGGCCCGGTACGGCCCATCTTCAGCAACTTCAAGACAAGACCCTCGCGAGGGGCCAAGCCTCGTGAGGCGGATGACGCCAAGACCTCCAGAGGGAGCAACCCCGTCAGGCTGGCTCCTAAGGAGCGGAGATTCCTATGCAAGCGCCCATCTCATGAGGTTCGGATGACGCAAGCCGTGACGCCCAAGGCCAGGCGGGCGCCAATGGGCGCAGAGCAGTAGGTTTCCTCTTTGGTGCTAAGGAAGCAAGCACAGGCGCGGAGTCCCGAGGAATCAGCCAAAGGTTTCCATTTCCGTGCTACAAGACCAAGACTGCTAGGGCGGCAGGACGGAGGTCATCACCGAGCCCACCCTGGTGTCACGAGCAGAAGCTTTGCAGGCGAAGACCACCTTTCGTCAGGATAGGATGTACTTCTTGTCCCCTTTCAAACTGGCCATTGTGGAATCCCTTCCCGCCTACATTTTGGGGGAAGAGGACCGGGGCCTCTATATATATAGGTTAGCCACCACCATGGAGAGGGATCCCCCAATCCGAAGCCTCACCACCACTCACCCAAGCCTCAGGAGCTTGTTCTTCCCCTATACTAGTTCATCCTCAGCCCCTCGCGAGGCTAATCCACACCAAATCAGGAGTATGGTTTTACACCGCAAGGTGGCCCGAACCTGGGTAAACTGCTGTGTCCCCTTCCTTTCTAGTTCATCAAGCTAGGTTGTGAGAGCGGCGAGCTAGCGGCCTTGGGAGGTTGAGTTCTTTGCACACGCCCCTGAGTTCAAACCTTTCTTGGGTCTGCGGAGCCCTAAATCCGACATTTGGCGCGCCAGGTAGGGGGCGCCGTCAAAGATCCACCTCCTCGGCAGTTGTGCTTCGCCCTCGCTGCCTGGTTCCCATGGCGGATGTTGCTCCACTTGCACTGGCAGCCCATGCCATCACGGCCATCCTCGGCGGGTTGCAGGCACCGGCCTCAGACCACCACATCAAACAGTTCTTCTGACGGGTGGGCGCCACCCAAGCGCAGTGGGGAGCCCCTTCGGGCTGGGCGGCTCCCAAGGCCGACCTCGTCTTCGACTCAAGGGATCACACCAAGACCACGGCCGGCGCCGGCGCGCTCCCTATGCTCTGCACCCCCACCATCTGCAATGTCACTGTCACCAGGACCCTCATCGACGGCGGCGCCGGCCTCAACGTCCTCTCCATGGAGGCGTTCGGCCTACTTCACGTGCCTTACGGCCGGCTCCTCCCCACCAAGCCTTTCTCTGGGGTCATTGATGGCTCCTCCTGCCCCCTAGAGCAGATCCGCCTCCCCGTCACCTTCGACACACGCGACAACTACCGCACTGAGCTCATCGACTTTGACATCGCCCACATCGGCCTCCCGTACAATGCCGTCCTTGGGTATCTAGCCCTGGCCAAGTTCATGGCGGTGACTCATCCAGGCTACAACCTCATGAAGATGCCGGGAAGCAACGGTATCCTCACCGTGGCGGGGGATACCAAGGATGTGCTCACGGCCCTCAAGCTTGCCTTCAGGAGCGCGGTGGCTGCACGGCCAAGCACGGAGGGTGCTCTGGAGGGCCCGGGGGCTGCACCAGCAAAGAAGAAGCAATTGTTTTCTCAAGACCGGGCCGAGACGAAGCAGGTGCCGGTCGATGAAGACGGGGGACCGGGCTCTACCTTCATCATAGGCGCCAGCCTCCCCCCGGACCAGGAAGAGGCGTTGGTTAGCTTCCTCCTCGCGAACAAGGACGTGTTCGCGTGGGAAGCGGCAGACCTGGTCAGATTTCTACGTGGGGGTAATCAAGCACCACCTGATGGTGTGCCCCAACGCGCGCCTAGTGAAACAGAAGGCGCGGCGGCAAGCCCCAGAGAAGCAATCATTCATCATCCAGGAGACCCGCAAGCTGCAAGAGGCCGGCATCATTCGGGAAGTGCGGCATCCAGGTTGGCTGGCGAACCCGGTTATCGTCCCCAAGAAGGGCGGGAAGGAGCGCATGTGCGTCGATTTCACCAACCTCAACAAGGCTTGTCCTCAAGACCCTTTCCCTCTCCCACGCATCGACCAGATCGTCAACTCCACCGCTGAGTGCGATTTGCTGTGCTTCCTGGACGCCTTCTCGGGCTATCACCAAATCAAGATGGCGGTGCAGGATGTTGAGAAGACGGCTTTCCTGACCTCGTGCGGGGTTTACTGCTACACCTGCATGCCGTTCGGGCTGCATAATGCTGGAGCAACCTTCCAGCGACTGATGCACATCGCTCTAGGTCGGCAGCTCGGGAGGAACACCGAGGCATACGTCGATGACATAGTGGTGAAATCTCGGGAGGCGAGAACCCTTATCGAAGATGTGGAGGAGACATTCTCTAGTCTGCGCAAAGTGAACCTGCGGCTCATCCCGGAAAAATGCGTGTTTGGCATCCCGTCAGGCAAGCTGCTTGGCTTCCTGGTGTCGCACAGAGGGATCGAGGCCAACCCGGAGAAGATCAAGGCCATAGAAAGGATGAGTCTGCCGCAAACCCTCAAGGAGATGCAGAAGCTGGCGGGCTGCGTAACCTCGCTAGGGCGTTTCATCTCCAAGCTAGGTGCGCGCGCCCTCCCTTTCTTCAAGCTGATGAAAAAGAAGGGCCCGTTCGAGTGGACTCCGAAGGCTGAAGTGGCCTTCCAAGACCTCAAGAGGTACCTCATCAGCCCACCAGTGATGGTAGCACCACGCCCTCTCAAACCCCTGGTGCTTTACCTGGCCGCCATGCCTCACTCTGCTAGCGTCGCGCTCGTGGCGGTCCGGGAAGAGTGTCTAGTTGAGGGCACGCGGCACAGCGCCCCGCGCCCGACCAAGACGCCGCAGCCTCAGGATGGCGCTCTTGAGGCCTCGGCCACCCCTCCAGTAAGTGGGACTCCTGAGGACGGCACTCCTGAGGCCTCGGCCACCCCTCCAGTCAGCGGGACTCCTGAGGACGGCGCTCCTGAGGCCTCGGCCACCCCACCAGTCAACGGGACCCCCAAGGACGGCGCCTCTGAGGCCACGGTTGCCCCGTCAGATGACAAAGCTCCTGAGGTTCCCCAGTCTCAGGAGGCATAGGACCCCACCAACACCTCCTCCCTCGTCGAGCATCATGTGTACTTCGTCAGCATGGTGCTGCGTGATGCGCGGGCGCACTACCCCATGCCGCAAAAGCTCTTGCTCGCACTCCTCGTTGCCTCCCGGAAACTGCGCCACTACTTCGAAGGCCACCCCATATTGTCTCAGCCTACCCCCTAGAGAGGGTACTCCAGAGCCCTAACGCCACGGGAAGGATCGCCGAATGGAACATTGAGCTGCAGGCGTTCCAGTTGGAGTTCAACACCACCAGGATCATCAAGGGTGCGGCCCTCGCTAATTTTGTGGCAGAATGGACCGACGCCCCTGGCCGAGAAGTGAGCGAGGACCGCTCTCTCGCACCTGGAGATGAAGCACTAGATGGTCGGGTCATGTACTTCGACGGTGCATTTGCGCGGCAAGGCGCGGGGGCTGGAGCCGTGCTCATCTCGCCCACTCAGGACAAGCTCTACTATGTCGTGCAACTCTGCTTCCAGCATGGCGAGAAGGTCTCCAACAACATCGCTGAGTATGAGGGCCTGATCGCCGGCCTCAAGGCTGCAGCGGCTCTAGGGGTCAGGCGCCTCATCATCAGGGGCGACTCCCAGCTCCTCGTCAACTTCTCCAACAAGGAGTACAAGCCGAAGGACGAGCACATGGAGGCATACCTTGAGGAGGTACGCAAAATTGAGAAACGATTCTTGGGCTTGGAATTGCAGCACGTGCCGCGTGGCACGAATAAGGAAGCGGACGAAATCGCCAAGAGGGTGTCCCGTCGCCACCCTCAGGAGCCCGACGTCTTCGAGGAGCGACTCTTCAAGCCGTTGGCAGCTCCCCCCACTACGGAACCTGCATCGCCTCGGGAGGAGCAGCCCCCGGCGCCCCCCTCAGGCGCCCCTGCCTGCGGTCCGACCTCGGGAGCCCGCCTACTACTTGCACTCGAACCTCAGGAGGGGTGTTGGTCCGAGGAGTTCAAGGTGTACCTGCTTCGGGGCGTCTTGCCGGAGAAGGAGGAAGATGCAGAGCGTGTGGCCTGCCAAGCCACCGCGTACTGCATCCAGGATGGTGAGCTCTACCGAAAGGCCTCCCCCTGACCGGCACAACCAGGCACTAAGGATAATGGGCGACAGAGCCGGGATGCCGGGGTATGGCCTCAGGACGACGACCCCTAGCGCCCCCATGCCCATGACGGTGGGTACGTTGTACGGGCGCGGAGGAAGCCTGTGAGCGTTCCGCTCAGCGGCTTGGGCGATGGAGTCGCCAAGGCCACCCAGAACCGGGGACCTGTACGAGCCAGTCCGACGCCCCGAGGACGCCCCCCACAGCAACAACAATCGGTTACTACCAATACCTTTGGGGCATACTACACTAACCTTGGATCGCAGGTAGATCATGCCAAGACAGCGCGCCCCCAGGCGGAGGCTGTGGCCCCCTCACCACCGCTCATGTAGACCCTCGCCCCTTGGTCCTGTCCTGGTTTCCGGACGCCCCAATGGTGGCCAAGGGATGCACGGAGCGGGGTTCCTGCCTCAGGGGCAGGCAGCGCCGTCAGACGCGCCAAGAGGTTGCGTGGTGACGCACCCGGCACGTAGCATGGGGGCCGGGCGTCAGGGCCCCCCCTTACGTTGCGGGGCTGGTGGCGCTACTGCAACGACGGCACGAGCCGCCCAAAATGGGCCTTCTCTTGGGGAAAGCACCGGCGAACCCCCCCTAGAGAAGGCCCACGACTCCCTCACCCCGCTTACGCAGCCCCAGCCCCTTGGTCATGTCCTGGTTTCCGGTCGCCCCAATGATGGCCGGGGCATGCGTCGAGCGGGGTCCGGGCCCAGGAGCCAAGGCTACGTGCCCGTGAAGATCTCCACTCGTGACACTCTCACGTAATAATGAGTTGGGACTGTACACGCCCCGGAGTCTCCTGAGCGCTGCCCTTGGGCCTCACAGGGGCTCCCACCCATGTCCTAGTGGAGGCGCCATGCTCCGTGCTGGTGGGAAGACAAGAAGACTTGTGTACGTGCCGGACGTGGCTGTTCTTTTGCTTGCTTTCTGTAGCTGGTTTGCAACTTCTCGAATGAAATTTGGAGTTTTCGTGTCTTTCATTTGCAAGGGTTGGGAAATTTTTCTCCTCAGTGTTCGCTCTTTGAAATCTTGTCTTAGGGAGAGTGGCAGTTGCCCATCACTCTTCCTCACACGTCCCGCCCGCGGGGGCTGGGTACGGTGTGTGCACTTGGGCTCGCCCGTGACCACACCCCGCCAAAGCCTTGCTACCCCAGCCTTTGGCGTATTAATCCTCGCGGGACGCTCTCAAACGAGCTCATGGGCATGCGCGTCCGCTCGAGTCCGTGCCTCCGGGCATCACGACGTGACGTACTAGCCACGACCAACCCACGCTCGGGGGCCGCGCGAGGTAAGACAAGACACCCCATGAGGTCTTCTAACCCTGCGGCTACATGGTGCCTCCTGAGGCTCAACGACTCTCGAGTTTTCAAGAAGGAAGCCCTCGGAAGACGCCCCTGAAACAAGGGGCACGCCCTCGCAGCATGGGATTCTACCACGAGCACACCTAGCTAAGTCGTCCTAACTACGTCCAGTAGCAGCGCGGATATCACGACACAATATAAAAATAACAAGCATAGCATAATGGCGCAAGCGCCATGGTTCATTACATGCCCCGGCGGGGCCTTCTACTCCTTTCTTGATGCAGAAAAAAAAGATGGCTACGCGATCACGGCGGCTCGTGAGGCCCAGCTCCAACGATGCTCGAGCTCAGTCGGAGTCCTCCTCCCGCTTCACCGGAGCGTGACGGCGGCGCGGCTCGTCACCCTCCTCAGTCCGGGCTCGGCGACGCGGAGGCCCGTCATAGCCCCGTCGCTGGTGCTTTCCCCGGAGGAGGAATCATCACCGCTAGAGGCGACGCGACTATCATAAAGGGCAAGCTCACCGTCGTCGATGTTGCTGTCGCTTTCCGGGCAGCACCCCGAGCGCTGGCCGCTTTCCCCGAACACCCTGACGTAGAGGGTCGCGACGCCATCATACCTGAAGTGAAGGGTGCATTTCTTGTGCAGGCCCCGTGCGCGGGCAAACGACTGCCACCCACGGTTCAGAAACACGTTGCCAGCAGCGGTGACTTCAACATCCACCCATGATGCCTAGCTGCAGCAGCCATCGGCTTGCAGCCAGAGGCCGCCAGGCCCCCCGGCTGGCAGCGCGCTCACAAAAGAGTGCGAAAGCTGGAACCAGATGCCTGCGGGCCTCCTCGACCACACGATGAATTCTGGGGATCCGTCGGGTGAGTGGGAGCGCGGCCACGGCGGCCGGGCTATCGCCGCGCACCTCCCCCCATTGTTGAGGTCGCCCCGACCGCGGCAACCCCTACCGCGGGAGGAGGCACCACTGCGGCTGCCTGAGGCGGCGCCAGCCATTGAAGAGGCGCGCCCGCGCCCCCGAGAGGCCGCCGCTGGAGTTGCCGCATGCTTACGGGGCCGCCCACGGCCTCTCTTGGGCGGCGGCAAGCCTGGCCCCTCCTTGGGGGCCTTCCCTTTCTCCGCCGGGGAAAACCTTTTTGTTGGCACCATGGACGCTTCGGCAAGATGGTGAGACAAGAAGGAAGAAGGAGGAGCAAGCAACGAGAAGACGGAGATGAGCAGGGGGCTCCGCCCTCTCTCCCATTTATAGCCAGAGGGAGGCCAACCGCCGGCCCCCATGATCCCCATAATGATGGTTTTCTGCATGCAGTAGGCTGTTGTCAAGTCGAACGGTTGCCGAGGGTGCTTGGAGAAGTGGAGACGCCCACGTCCCATCAAGCGCCACGCATCGACGCGGCCCGTAGGCGATTGGGGCCCGCGGCGCTTCGCCCTTGCCCTTTGGCTTCGCTTCGAAGCCAAGTCCGAGCGTGCCCTGGGCCCGGGGGCTACTGTCGACGTTCTAGAAACCAGGGTACCCAGACTTACCTGCCTGCAGCCCACAGCGTGGCTCCATCGGGGGCCCGGTACGGCCCATCTTTAGCAACTTCAAGACAAGACCCTCGCGAGGGGCCAAGCCTCGCGAGGCGGATGACGCCAAGACCTCCAGAGGGAGCAGCCTCGTCAGGCTGGCTCCTGAGGAGTGGAGATTCCTATGCAAGTGCCCATCTCATGAGGTTCGGATGATGCAAGCCGTGACGCCCAAGGCCAGGCGGGCGCCAGCGGGCGCAGAGCAGCAGGTTTCCTCTTTGGTGCTAAGGAAGCAAGCGCAGGCACAGAGTCCCGAGGAATAAGCCAAAGGTTTCCATTTCCGTGCTACAAGACCAAGACCGCCAGGGCGGCAGGACGGAGGTCATCACCGAGACCACCCTGGCGTCACGAGCAGAAGCTTTGCTGGCGGAGACCACCTTTCGTCAGGATAGGATGTACTTCTTGTCCCCTTTCAAACTGGCCGTTGTGGAATCCCTTCCCGCCTACATTTTGGGGGAAGAGGACCGGGGCCTCTATATATATAGGTTAGCCACCACCACGGAGAGGGATCCCCCGATCCGAAGCCTCACCACCATTCACCCAAGCCTCGAGAGCTTGTTCTTCCCCTGTACTAGTTCATCCTCAGCCCCTCGCGAGGCTAATCCACACCAAAGCAGGAGTAGGGTTTTACACCACAAGGTGGCCCGAACCTGGGTAAACTGCTGTGTCCCCTTCCTTTCCAGTTCATCGAGCTAGGTTGTGAGAGCGGCGAGCTAGCAGCCTGGGGAGGTTGAGTTCTTCACACACGCCCCTGAGTTTGAACCTTTCTCGGGTCTGCGGAGCCCAGAATTTGACAGTCACCTACCCCGCTCAATGCATGCGGCGTACCTGGCGGAAAGGATGAGCGTAGTGGGAAGAGTGAGATGGCAGTTACCTCCCCATGAATAAAAGTCATTCACGGGCCATTATAGAGGTGGCCCCACCGTGTTTGGTGTTGCGCGATGCACGGGAAAACCGGAAACTGACTCAAGCACAGGTTAATGAAGAAGCGAGGAAAATATCAAGAAGAGAGAAATTGCAAGCACCCCGCCTGTGTACCAGATAGGGCCTACCCCAACGGTGCTCGGCAGCACATTCGGGCCAGGCCCGTGGGCTCCTGTCGGTGCAACAAACCTTCACATATGTTGCCCAGACTATACACAGGCGCGAGGTAAAGTATACAGCAGTGCCAAGCTCCCAAGCTAGAGAGATAGCTCTTTGAGGAATCAGAGGGTGGATCAAGAAGACCAAGACAAGCCAAGGAAACAAGATATCACTAGGAAAAGACCTCCCTTATCGGGCAGGCAAGCCCGATCAGGTCGAGGCCTCACCAAGTACAAGTCCCAAGATTACCCCGGCAGGCTTGCCGGGGCCGCCAAGGGCGAATCTCCCTGCCAAGACTCCACCGCTCCGCCGCACGGTGACGCAAGTCACTTATCAGTGTGGTGTCGAGCCCCCAAGTGATTAAGTGGCTGTCATTTGGCATGTGGTAGCCATTTGAGAGGGAGATTCCCCCTATATGACACCCGTCCAGAGGCGTGTCATGCAGACAGGTAGAAGATGATTAAGCGGCGCGACAGGCTTGCCGGGTTGCATCCTCAGCGTGACACCTAGCAGTGCATTTAATGCACTTGGTCCTAACTGCATGTCGTGGTGGGCGCACAGCAGATGCCAAAGGATGGCTAAAGAGAGGGACAAGCTTGAGGGTACCGGTGGGCTCCAGAGGCGAGGTCGGCATGAGCGAGCAGGGGATGCAAGACAAACCCAGGTTCGGGGCTCTCCGGAGATATAACACCCCTAGTCCTGCCGAGTGTGGTTTATATGTGGATGATACAAGCTTGCTCCTAGAGCTATTTTGGGGAGGAAGGAAGACAGGCCAAAGCATAAGCTGCTCCTTCTCCTTGTGCGTGTATTCTACTGATGATCTCTATTGTGCCCCGTGCATGGAGGCTTCCTGGGGGGTTTTATAGGTCAACCCCCCAGGGTTACAATGGTAAAGATACATGGCTGTGGGGTCGGGATGTTAGTGTCTGGGAAGCCGATGCTGGGACCCGCCGGGTACCAGGGTACGCCGGGTTCTCCGAGTGCGGGCCCCGTGCGCCAGGGGACACTGTTCCCCATCTTGTCGTGCATCACGGAGTGGTTGAGCCAGCTCGGCTACAGTGGAGCGTCGCCATCGGCTTGTGTTAGCGGGACGAGGATGCATTGTAGCCATGCCCGCCCTGGTCAGCGGGGTAGGTGGGCCACTGTTGCCATGCTCCCGCTGGTCAGCAGGGTAGGTGGGCCACTGTTGCCTTGCTCATCCCTTCATGGGGACTTGTTTCGTCGTACGCCTTGGACGGGACGGAAGCTGAACCGTGGCCGGGTTGAGGAGCGTACTATGATTGGGCTTGCTTGTTGGTGAAGGCTTTGACTTGCTGGGACCAGCCGGCTCGGCCGGGTTGCGGGACTTGGCCGGGTTGAGCAGGGAACCTTGCCAAGGGTAAGCCGGATTGAGGGTCATTGCTAGCCCCGATGTTTTTGAAAAGGATCCGGGTTCCGTTGCCTGGCCGGGGTCCATCCCCTCGACAGTAGTCCCTGAAGTTGTGAAGGCTCGCCGGCTTCAAGCAGGAGGGCCTTCGCAGTTTCAACCCCTGAGAAGGCGGCTAGTGCTGGTGAGGCTCACGACCGCCGGGTCTGGCAACACCCACTGTGTGCCGGCTTCTAAAAGCCGGATCGCGGCACCCCGGCATGCGCGGGAAACCAAAAGGTCAACCGAATCTTGACGGGGAAGGGATGCGCCCCCCTCGGTCAGGTGCGTGCGCCACGTGGTGAATCGTAGCCGAAGGGGCCCTGACAGGCCACGCGCGCGACGGGACATAACAGCGGGCTGGGGCCCGCCACTCCGCGCCCTAGGGCCCCGCGCGGAGTTTTAATGTGGCGACCGCGGACGATTGCCCTTCTCGATGCAGTTAATTCGCGCGTGGATCATGCCCACACAATGCGGGGAAGTGGAAAAGGTGGGCGCAACCGATCCCACTTCCCCACGTTCTTGCTACGGTTATAAATCGGGGGGAGGGGCGGCGGAAATCATTCATGAATGCACCCCCTACCTCCTTCTTCCCTCACCCTTGCTTCTGAGCCCGTCGCACGCCGCAGCGCCCTACCGCTCATGAGCCACGCATTATCGCCGCTCTGCAGCATCTAGCAGCCTCCCCAACTCCTCGCCTTAGCCGACGCACCTTTCTTCTCCCGCCGCACTTCACCGATGGCGAGGCCCAAGGGATCGTGGGAGGGATCAGTGGTCACCGCGGAGGATCTTCAGTACATGCGCGACACACGACGGCTGCCACCGGCGACAGAGGTGGCCGTGCGCTTGCCAGACGGCGAGCTGGCGCTGCGGCCGGAGGGGACCGAGCGCGTGGTCTTCTTCTCCCACTTCAAGCATGGGTCCAGCCTCCCCTCGAGCGACTTCTTCCGCTCTTCGCTTATGTGACGCCGCACGCCAAGACCAACTGGACCTACTGCCCCAAGAACCCGGCGCAGGAGGTGCTGAACCTGAGCAACTAGCTGGTGGAGATGACGACGCGCGAGGGGCTCACCGGGATGGACCTCATTGCCGCCTTCATAGCTCGCCGGGTGCTACCGCTGCAGCGCCAGACGCACATCATCGGCCAGATGACTGGCCTCCAGGACCCCAACCGGATGTCATCCCGGCGGCTGACACAGGAGCAGGTCGCCGGCCGAGTCAACGACATCTCAAAGGCCAGGATGCCAGAGGAGTGGCACTTCGGGAAGGCGCCCTACAGCCAGGGGAACCCGGTGCCGGCGGTGAGTCCTTGGTCTCCGTATTTTGCTATGTGCCATCTCTTTCTTCATCCCGATGCGACAAGGAAGGTGTTGCTGAATGCCATTCGACATTCATATGACGGAACGACAATGCAGGTAACGGCCGCCCAGCGAGCCGGCTCGGAGCCACGCGGAGATCCTCGCCGAGAACCCGGAGACGGCTGATGTCGAAGCCGGCGAGGCGCACCGCACGGGTAAGTTTCCGCTTGCTGATCCCTTGCGAGACTGGTCGAAAGACAACGCGAAGGTTTTGACGCATGCTGATGGTGCAGCACCGCCGAGGTGAGGAGGCGGCAACGCCGGCTCCCCAAGACGGCCGACGAAAACGGTCGAGGCCAGGTCATCCCGCGCGCCGACCGCGGCTAGCCGGCCACACGGGAAGGAGGACGTGGCACCGAAGAAATTGGCCGGAAAGCGCACGGCGGACCCGGCCGCAGGCGGCCAGCCGGCCGCCAAGAAGAGGCACCACGCCATCCTGGCGGCGCCGACAAGATCGGCCATCCTGATGGCGATTGGGTACGCTTTCTTGCTGACTCCGGCGTGCTCCGAGTTGTTCTTTCCTCGTACTTGAGCATTGGGTGTAGCTAATATGTGAGTGTGTTTCATGAATGGATCAATGATTGAGAATAATAGGCTAGGGATAACTTGCTTTAGTGTTGATATTTTGAAAGACATGGTTGCTTGTTGATATGCTTGAGTATTGAAATCTTCATGTCAAAACTAGACTATTGCTTTGAATCATATAAAAGTCCAAATGTCCATGCTACAAAAGAAAAGAATATGTGATGAATATGTTAGGCAGCATTCCACATCAAAAATTCTGTTTTTATCATTACAGACTCAAGGACGAGCAGGAATTAAGCTTGGGGATGCTGATACGTCTCCAATGTATCTATAATTTTTTATTGTTCCATGCTGTTATATTATCATTCATGGATGTTTTACAATCATTTTATAGCAACTTTATATCATTTTTTGGGACTAACCTATTGACATAGTGCCCAGTGCCAGCTGCTGTTTTTTGCTAGTTTTTAACTTCACAGAAAATCAATACCAAACGGAGTGCAAACGCAGCGAAACTTTTCGGAGATTTTTTCTGGACCAGAAGACACAAGTTGGGCCAAGGAAGTACCGGAGGGGGGCTCCGAGGGGTGCACAACCCACCTGGGCACGCCTGGGGGCCCAGGCGCGCCCTGGTGAGTTGTGCCCACCTCGGCCGCCTCCCGCACCGCCTCTTTGCTCTATAAATACCCCAAAAATCCAAAAACCCTAGGGGAGTCGACGAAACACAATTCCAGCCGCCGCAAGTTCCAGAAACCACAGATCCAATCTAGACACCACGGAGGGGTTCATCATCCTCATTGGTGCCTCTCCGATGATGCGTGAGTAGTTCATTGTAGACCTACGGGTCCGTAGTCAGTAGCTAGATGGCTTCCTCTCTCTCTTTTGATCCTCAATACAATGGTCTCTTGGAGATCTATTTGATGTAACTCTTTTTGCGGTGTGTTTGTTGGGATCCGATGAACTTTGAGTTTATGATCAGTTCTATTTATCCATGAAAGTTATTTGAGTTTTGATCTCTTATATGCATGATTACTTATAGCCTTGTATTTCTTCTTCGAATCTTTGGTTTAGTTAGGCCGACTAGATCGATTTTTCTTGCCATCGGAAGAGGTGCTTTGTGATGGGTTTGATCTTACGGTGCTCAATCCCAGTGACAGAAGGGAACATGACACGTATGTATCGTTGCTATTAAGGATAACAAGATGGGGTCTATTCCTACATGAATAGATCTTGTCTACATCATGTCATCATTCTTATTGCATTACTCTGTTTTTCCATGAACTTAATACACTAGATGCATGCTGGATAGCGGTCGATGTGTGGAGTAATAGTAGTAGATGCAGGCAGGAGTCAGTCTACTAATCTTGGACGTGATGCCTATATAATGATCATTGCCTGGAGATCGTCATAATTATTTGAAGTTCTATCAATTGCCCAACAGTAATTTTTTTATCCGCCGTATGCTATTTTTCTCGAGAGAAGCCACTAGTGAAATCTACGGCCCCCGGGTCTCTTCTTTCTCTATTTTTATTCGCTTTTATTTTCAGATCTATTAATCCAAAAACCCAAAAATACCTTGCTGCAATTTTTTATTATTTATTTTATCTCACATTCTTGCGAGATCTATTTATCCAATCTACTACAATTTTATCTATCTTTTTACTCGGGAGGGATTGACAACCCCTCTTACACGTCGGGTTGCAAGTATTTGTTCTTTGTGTGCAGGTACCGTTTACATAGTGTAGCGTGGTTCTCCTACCGGTTCGATAACCTTGGTCTCATCACTGAGG
Organism: Thinopyrum elongatum; assembly: GCA_011799875.1. Classification (NCBI taxonomy): domain Eukaryota; kingdom Viridiplantae; phylum Streptophyta; class Magnoliopsida; order Poales; family Poaceae; genus Thinopyrum; species Thinopyrum elongatum. The sequence continues at coordinate 206,873,289 of CM022303.1, forward strand.
GAAATACCTACCGTAGTTGTGCTGCATCATCCCTTCCTCTTTGGGGAAATACCGACGTAGTTCAAGCCGCATCAGAGGCCGTCCTGCCGCCGGGTCGCAACAGGTTCGTGCCGGGCCCAGCCGGGCCTTCTTCGGGCCGCTGACGCAGGAGGAGGCGTCAATGGCCGCCGTGCGCCGGCATCTTCGCGGGCGTGTGGACCGGGTTTAGGCCTTTTCGCAGGCCGAGATGGAGCGGGCACGGGAGCTGGAGCGCTCCGTGTTTGTGAGTTTTCTCCCTCTGGCTTTTCTCTTGTAGCCGGCTAGTGGGGGCGCGCCAGCGCACCCAGTGGGTGTAGCCCCCGAGATTCGGGCCAACTACGTAGTTGTTGGGTCAAATCTTAAAGTGTTCTTGTCTTTTCTTCTGGCGTCTTGACTTTGAGTCTTCGTTGTGCAGCCGCCGCGGCCGAGGTGCCGGACCTGTAGACCCGGCTGGCCGAAGCCGACCAGCAGCATGATGAGGCGGTCACCGATGCCGGCCAGCTCCGGGCCAAGGTGGAGCGGCTGAGGGAGGAAGCTGCCAAGGTGGCGGAGGCCCAGCAGGCACTCGCCTAAGCCGGCCAGCAGCGTGACCAGCTGGTCGGCGATAATAGCCAACTCCAGGCTGAGGTGGAGCGCCTGAAGGTGGAGGCCGCCAAGACGGCGGAGGCCCATCAAGCGGAGCTCCCTCGGCTCAAGGAGGAGCACGAGAAGACGGCCGGCGCCAAGGACGATGAGCTGAAGGCGGCCGTCGACAAGTGCGCCGAGCTGGAGAAGGCACTCGAAGCGCGTGACCGTGCCGGGGACTTGGAGCGGCATGGTACGTTGCTCGAAGCGTAGCACCTGGATGAGGCCTTCGCCAGTAAGTGTTTCTTCATTGGTTTCGCCGGGTTGTGAAGCCGGCTTTGTTTATTTTGTGGTTGACCGTCTTGCTTCTCTGCCCAACAGAGTACTTCCCGGAAATGCAGGAGAGGGCAAACGAGGCCATGCGCGACTGCCGATCGACTCAGGCAGACGCGGGCGCCGAAGACGATCCGCACACCACCTGGTCCTTCCCAGAGATCATGCATACAGCGGAGGCCCGCCTGCAGGCTTTGGACGAGTAGACGGTGAGGCTCTCCGAGGCCGGGTTGGGCATGGCGGCGGCCCTCTGGCCGGGCGCATTCGCGCCCAACTCCTTCACACGGCTGGCGCGCTGGCTGGAAGCTGGACCGGTGCGGCTTCATGTGTGGCGTGTTTTCGCCGCTCGCACCGGTGCCGACTTGGCACTGAGGTTTGTCATCTCCTGGTACCCGGGCCTGAACCTGGACCAGCTGGCAGCCCAGCAAGCCGGCACGGAGCCCCAACTACAGGCAGAGGTGGGCTGGATCACCGCACGGGCCAGCTACCTAGCCTCGTTTGCATTGCATGACGAGTTCCAGGTAGAGTGGACCGAAGACGGCGGGGTGGTGCCGCCCGACAACTTCGGCTTGGCTCTTGACGATCCGTCGGGCAACTCCGAGGAGTCAGGCGCCTATCTGGATGATGAGGTGATGACTGCCAAGTATAGGGGATCAATCGTAGTCCTTCCGATAAGTAAGAGTGTCGAACCCAACGAGGAGCAGAAGGAAATGACAAGTAGTTTTCAGCAAGGTATTCTCTGCAAGCACTGAAATTATAAGTAACGAGTAGTTTGACAGCAAGGTAATTTGTAACGAGCAAGTAACGGTAACGGTAACAAAAGTGCAGCAAGGTAGCCCAATCCTTTTGAGGCAAAGGACAGGCCAAAATGGTCTCTTATGATAAGCAAAGCGTTCTTGAGGGTACACGGGAATTTCATCTAGTCACTTTCATCATGTTGGTTTGATTAATGTTCGCTACTTTGATAATTTGATATGTGGGTGGACCGGTGCTTAGGTGTTTTTCTTACTTCAACAAGCCCCCTACTTATGATTAACCCCCTCGCAAGCATCCGCAACTACGAGAAAAGTATTAAGAATAAATCTAACCATAGCATTAAACTTTCGGGTCCAAATCGGCCCCTTATGGAATAGCGCATAAACTAGGATTTAAGCTTCTGTCACTCTCGCAACCCATCATCTAATAACTATTCCACAATGAATTCCCTTAGGCCCAAATATGGTGAAGTATCATGTAGTCGACGTTCACATTACACCACTAAGGGAATCACAACATACATACCATCAAAATATCGAACACATATCAAGTTCACATGATTACTTGCAACAAGATTTCTCCCGTGACCTCAAGAACAAAAGTAACTACTCACAAATTATAATCATGCTCAAGATCAGAGGGGTATTAAATAGCATATTGGATCTGAACATATAATCTTCCACCGAATAAACCATATAGTAATCAACTACAAGATGTAATCAACACTACTAGTCACCCACAAGCACCAATCTAAGGTTCCGGTACAAAGATTGAACACAATAGATGAACTAGGGTTTGAGAGGAGATGGTGCTGGTGAAGATGTTGATGGAGATTGCCCTCCCCAAGATGGGAGAGTTGTTGGTGATGATGATGACGATGATTTCCCCCTCCGGGAGGGAAGTTCCCCTGGCGGAATCGCTCCGCCGGAGGGCAAAAGTGCTCCTGCCCAAGTTCCGCCTCGAGACGGCGGCGCTTCATCCCGAAATTCCTCTTCTTATTTTTTTTCTAGGTCAAAATGACTTATATACCAGAAGAGGGGCACCGGAGGTGGGCCGAGGAGGGCACAACCCACCAGGGCGCGCCCAGGTGGGTTGTGCTCACCAGGTGGCCCCCCTCCAGTGGTTATTTGCTCCAGTATTTCTTATTTATTCTATAAAAAATCCTTGTGAAGTTTCAGCTCATTTGGAGTTGTGCAGAATAGGTGGCCTGGCGTAGCTTTTCCAGGTCCAGATTTCCAGCTGCCGAAATTCTCCCTCCTTGTGTGTACCTTGCATATTATGAGAGAAAAGGCATTAGAATTACTCCAAAAAGCATTATTATGCATAAAAACAATATAAATAACAGTAGGAAAACAAGATGCAAAATGGACATATCAACTCCCCCAAGCTTAGACCTCGCTTGTCCTCAAGCGAGAACCGAAATCGAAAAACATGTCCACATGCTTAGAGAGAGAGGTGTCGATAAAAACAAAATACGGACATAGAAGCATCATGTATATTATTATAACAGCAACAAACTTTAACATAAAAATTTATCATATAACTTCTCATGAACAAGTAACAATTCATCACAACATCGAAGTATAAAGCATAAACTCTATTGAAAACCAACAAACTATGTTCTCAGTCAACTTTGCAACTACAATTCATCATCTTTTCAGGAAGGGTCAGGTATCGGAGCCTTTAGGCAAGTCCACATACTCAACCATCATATAGTCTTCTATGATTGCTAACACTCACCGCATACACATGAGCAAAAAGTTTCAACCGGACACCTAGAAAGATAGGGGCTTATAGTTTCGCCTCCCAACGTATTCACCTCAAGGGTGATGTCAACAATAATAACTCATGCCCACTCATATTCAACTGGATATATGTGCCTAGATCTTTCCTCACCACATGGTGCTTGCCAAAACAGAAAATAAAAAGGAATAGAGAGAAATACTTTGACTCTTGCATAAAAGTAAATACATAAAAGTAAAAGATAGGCCCTTCGCGGAGAGAAGCAGAGGTTGCCATGCACTTTTTGTTTGTATGCTCAATCTCTTAGTGCAAAAGAACATCACGTTATATTGCCCCTTATGATAGCAACCTTTATTATGCAGTCTGTCGCTTGTATTCTTTGCCATCACAAGTTTGTATAACGCTCAATTTTATCTTACACTAAATGATCCAACACTTTTAGAAGCAATTTTTATTGCCTTATTGCACCGATGACAACTTACTTGAAGGATCTTACTCAATCCCTAGGTAGGTATGGTGGACTCTCAAAACAAGATTTGGGTTTAAGGGTTTTTGGATGCACAAGTAGTATCTCTACTTAGTGCGGAATTTTTGGCTAGCAAAGATGGGGGACAAGCACCACATGTTAAAGGATCTATGACAATATAACTTCTATGTGAATATGGACAAACATAAATCATTACATTGTCTTCCTTGTCCAACGTCAACAACTTTGGCATATAATATTTTGATGGGGGCTCACAATCACAAAGATGTCCAAGATAGTGTATTTGCATGTGAATCTTCTCTTCCCTTATTAATTCTTTCATGAATTGCATCATTGACCAATGCTATGTTTGTAAATCTCCAATAAAATTTTCTACTTATACTCTTCCTTATGTGATGTCATTACTTACCATAAGATTAGCATATGATCTTTTTCATTTATTTCCTTTCTTTTTATTGAACATGGAATTAAAGGAAACAAAACTCAAACTAAACTTTATTATATATATCTTGCACACGATTGCAAGGATAGATCACTAAGCAAACACTTGAAAAGAAAGGATCGAACTAAACTTTTATTCATCTAAAGCAAAAGATAACTATGGATCGAACTAAGATAAGTAAAGGCAAAAGATAGTGGAGGTGATACGATACTGGGGCACCTCCCCCAAGCTTGGCACAAGCCAAGGGGAGTGCCCATACCCGATACTCAAGTTTCCTTTTGGTGATGGAGAAGGAGGTGATGGTGATGAAGTAGTGGAGGGTTTGTCCTTCTCTTTCAGGCTCAAGAGATACTCCAATCTTCGGATGACGCTCCGAAGGGTAATGATGTGCTCTTGCAATAAAATATTTTCACGAGTGAGATACTTGTTTTGAACACGAACCGTTTCGATGATCCGGAAAGCTTCAATCTCAGTGGGGGTAAGATGATCATAGTAAGGTTTAAGGATATCTTCTTCTTCCTCCTCAGCAGGCAAGGCTTGCTCGACCACCGGCGCTTGATCTCCAGTAGCTTCCTTGTTCTTGTCCCCCTTGAAGGCTTCTTTGGGTTCTTCTCTCTTCAATTCAATCTTCATCAACCAAGCATCCCCTTCTACGTTGTTGGAGGAGGGAGAAGACATGATGCCTGGCTTAACAGATCTGACAGAAAACAGCAAGAAAAGAAAACAGAAGATTCCTCTGCGATACGGTGGTTAATAGGTTCGGGGGGTATATAAAGATTTTTTATCTTGGGAAACAAGCAAATGGAAGAAAAACGGAGTCCGGAAGGTACCCGAGGTGGGCACAACCCACCTGGGCCCGCCTAGCAAGCCAGGCGCGCCCTGGTGTCTTGTGCCCACCAGGGGTGCCTTCCTGGTTGTTTCTTATTTTCCTAATTTTTGATATATTCTAAAACTGACAGAAAATATTTTTGCAGATTTTTCGGAGTCCGTTTACTTACCGTATCATGTACCTCCTCTTTTTTCATGATTCTGGAGTGTTCCGGAAGGTTTCTTTCATGTGTTCTTCCGGTGTCATAGTTTGGATAATATTACTTTCAAGATTAATGGGCATACCTGAGATATAATGTTTTATTCTTTGCCCATTGACAACCTTCGGGTTGGTACCTTCGGCATTATTTATTTTGATGGCTACAGATCGATAAACCTCCTCGATAACATAGGGTCCTTCCCATTTGGAGAGGAGTTTTCCTGCAAAGAATCTGAAACGAGAGTTGTACAAAAGAACATATTCTCCAACTTTGAACTCACACTTTTGGATTCTTTTGTCATGCCATCTTTTAACTTTTTCTTTGAATAACTTGGCATTTTCATAAGCTTGGGTTCTCCATTCATCTAGTGAGCTAATATCAAATAACCTATTTTCACCGGCAAGTTTGAAATCATAGTTGAGTTCTTTAATTGCCCAATATGCTTTATGTTCTAACTCAAGAGGCAAATGACAAGCTTTTCCATAAACCTTTTTATAAGGAGACACACCCATAAGATTTTTGTATGTTGTTCTATAAGCCGAAAGTGCATCATCTAATTTCTTAGACCAATTCTTTCAAAACCAATTGACAGTTTTTTGTAATATTAACTTTATTTCTCTATTGCTAAGTTCAACTTGACCACTAGACTGAGGATGATAGGGTGATGCAATTCTATGGTTGACATCATACTTAGCAAGCATTTTATGGAAAGCACAATGAATAAAGTGTGAACCACCATTAGTCATTAAATATCTAGGGACTCCAAACCTTGGGAAAATAACTTCCTTAAGCATTTTAATAGAGGTGTTGTGATCAGCACTACTAGTTGGAATAGCTTCTACCCACTTAGTAACATAATCAACAGCAACCAAAATATGTGTATACCCATTAGAGGAAGGAAAAGGTCCCATGTAATCAAAACCCCAAACATCAAATGGTTCAACAGCAAGTGAATAATTCATAGGATTTCCTGACGCTTACCAATATTACCAATTCTTTGACATTCATCACAAGATAAAACAAACTTACGGGCATCCTTGAAGAGAGTAGGCCAATAAAAACCAGATTGCAATACCTTGTGAGCAGTTCTATCTCCCGCATGATGCCCTCCATAAGCTTCGGAGTGACATTTCCATAGGATTTGTCCCTGTTCATGCTCATGTACACGACATCTAATAATACCATCTACTCCTTTATAAAGATGTGGGTCATCCCAAAAGTAATGTCTTAAATCATAGAAGAATTTTTTCTTTTGTTGGTATGTGAAGCTAGGTGGTATATATTTAGCAACAATGTAATTAGCATAGTCAGCATACCAAGGAGTGTTTTGAGACACATTTATTGCAGCTAATTGTTCATCAGGAAAACTATCATTAATAGGTTGTGGGTCATCAAGAATATTTTCTAGCCTAGACAAGTTATCAGCCACGGGGTTCTCAGCTCCTTTTCTTTCAGTGATATGTAAGTCAAATTCTTGTAGCAAGAGAACCCACCTAATGAGTCTAGGTTTAGCATCTTTCTTTTCCATAAGATATTTTATAGCAGCATGATCAGTGTGAACTACCACTTTAGAATCAATAATGTAAGATCTGAATTTATCACAAGCAAACACAACTGCTAAAAATTCTTTTTCAGTAGTAGCATAATTGCGTTGGGCACTATCTAGAGTTTTACTAGCATAATGAATAACATTTAATTTCTTATCAACTCTTTGTCCTAGAACAGCACCAACAGCATAATCACTAGCATCACACATAAGTTCAAAAGGCAAACTCCAATCAGGTGGTTGAACAATAGGTGCAGAAATTAAGGCTTTCTTAATTGTTTCAAAGGCTTCTACACAATCATCATCAAAAACAAATGGAACATCCTTTTGTAAAAGATTTGTAAGAGGCCTAGAAATTTTAGAGAAGTCTTTAATAAACCTCCTATAGAAACCAGCATGACCGAGGAAACTACAGATACCTTTGATATCTTTAGGACATGGCATTTTCTCAATTGCGTCAACTTTAGCTTTATCCACCTCAATACCTCGTTCAGAAATTTTATCTCCCAAGACAATACCTTCATTAACCATAAAGTGACACTTCTCCCAATTCAAGACAAGATTAGTTTGCTCGCATCTCTGCAAAACTCGATCAAGGTTGCTTAAGCAGTCATCAAAAGAAGTTCCGTAAACGGAAAAATCATCCATGAAAACCTCAACAATCTTTTCACAAAAGTCAGAGAATATAGCAGTCATACATCTTTGAAAGGTAGCAGGTGCATTACATAAACCAAAAGGCATACGTCTGTAAGTATAAGTTCCAAAAGGACAAGTAAAGGTGGTTTTCTCTTGATCAGGTGTGAGACAGGTATTTGAGAAAAACCAGAATATACATCAAGGAAACAAAAGTGTGTGTTCTTTGACAATCTTTCTAGCATTTGATCAATAAAAGGCAGAGGGTAATGATCTTTTCTAGTAGCTTTGTTTAATTTTTTAAAATCAATTACCATTCTATAACCAGTGACAATTCTTTGTGGGATGAGTTCATTTTTATCATTACGAACAACAGTGATACCTCCTTTCTTAGGGACACAATGAACAGGACTTACCCATCTACGATCAGCTATGGGATAGATTATGCCTACTTCCAGAAGCTTCAGTATTTCAGTTCTTACCACTTCTTTCATTTTAGGATTTAAACATCGTTGGTGATCAACAACGGGTTTAGCATCAGGTTCCATATAAATTTTGTGCTGACAGAGAGTGGGACTAATGCCCTTTAAATCATCAAGAGTATATCCAATAGCAGCTCGGTGCTTCTTCAGAACCTTCAATAATCTTTCATCTTCATGTTCTGAAAGGTTAGCACTAATAATAACAGGATATATCTTTTTCTCATCAAGATAAGCATATTTCAAAGTGTCTGGCAATTGTTTAAGTTCAAACAAAGGATCACCTTTAGGTGGAGGAGGACCTCCTAGAGTTTCAATAGGCAAATTGTGTTTAAGCAGAGGTCGTTGTTCGAAGAAGATTTTGTCTATTTCATTTCTTTCATGCATATGCATATCATTTTCATGGTCTAGCAAATATTGTTCTAGTGGATTAGTAGGAGGCACGGCAATAGAAGCAAGACCAATTATTTCATCCTTACTAGGCAATTCTTTCTTATGATGCTTTCTACTAAACTTAGAAAAATTAAACTCATGAGACTCATCACCAAAGCTTACACCGACGGTTTGTTTCTCACAATCTATTTTAGCATTAACGGTGTTCAAGAAAGGTCTACCAAAGATAAAGGGACAAAAGTCATCTTGTGGGGAGCCAAGAACAAGAAAATTAGTAGGATATTTTATCTTCCCACACAAGACTTCAACATCTCTAACAATCCCAAGTGGTGTGATGGTGTCTCTATTAGCAAGTTTAATAGTAACATCTATGTCTTCTATTTCAGCGGGTGCTATATCATTCATAATTTCTTGATATAAGGTAAAAGGAATAGCACTCACGCGAGCAACTAAATCACATAAACCATGATAACAGTGATCTCCTATTTTGACTGAGACAACAGGCATGCCAACAACGGGTCTATGTTTATCTTTTTCATCGGGTTTGGCAATTCTAGCAGCTTCATCACAGAAGTAAATAACATGCCCATCTATATTTTCTACCAGGAGATCTTTAACCATGGCAACACTAGGTTCTACCTTGATTTGTTCAGCAGGTTTTGGTGCTTTAATATAGCTTTTATTGACCATAGTTGAAACTTTAGCATGTTCCTTTATCCTAACAGGGAAAGGTGGTTTTTCAATATAAGCAGTAGGAACAACTGGATCAACATTATAGATACTAGTTTCATCTTTAGCTATTACCGGTTCTTTAATTTCTTAATTAATAAGTGGGTGATATTTAAACCACTTCTCCTTAGGGAGATTGACATGAGTAGCAAATGATTCACAAAAGGAGGCTACTATCTCAGAGTCAAGTCCATATTTAGTGCTAAACTTTTGAAAAGCATCGGTATTCATAAAAGATTTGACACAATCATACTTAAGCTTAATACCTGACTCTTTACCTTCGTCGAGTTCCCAATCTTTAGAGTTGCGTTTAATTCTTTCTAAAAGATCCCACCTGAATTCAATAGTATTCTTCATAAAGGAACCAGTACAAGAAGTATCAAGCATGGATTGATCATCACGAGAAAGCCGAGCATAAAAATTCTGAATAATAATTTCTCTTGAGAGCTCATGATTGGGGCATGCATATAACATTGACTTAAGCCTCCCCCAAGCTAGAGCGATACTTTCTCCTTCACGAGGCTAAAAATTTTATATATATATATATAATTCCGATCACGATGAACTAGATGCATAGGATAAATTTTTTGGTGAAATTCCAATTTCAATCGATTCCAATTCCAAGATCCAAGATCATCGCATAGCCTATACCATGCCAATGCTTTTCCCTTCAAAGATAAAGGGAAAACCTTCTTCTTAGCTTCATCTCCGGGTAAACCTGCAAGCTTAAATAATCCACCAATTTCATCCACATATATCAAGTTCATATCAGGATGTTCGGTTCCATCTCCTGCATAAGGATTAGCTAGAAGTTGTTCTATCATACCCGAAGGAATTTCATAACCAATATTTTCAGTAGGTGCAGTAGGTTGAGGGGTAACTAATTGTGGTTTCGGTCGAGGTGAAGATACCCCGAACAAACCCCTCAAAGGATTGTTCTCCATAGTAACAAGTGACAATAAATTTTTCCTTACTGATTTCCACTTACCAAGAGCGCTTCACTCCCTGGTAATGGCGCCAGAAAAGAGCCTTGATGACCCACAAGTATAGGGGATCAATCGTAGTCCTTTCGATAAGTAAGAGTGTCGAACCCAACGAGGAGCAGAAGGAAATGACAAGTAGTTTTCAGCAAGGTATTCTCTGCAAGCACTGAAATTATAAGTAACGAGTAGTTTGATAGCAAGATAATTTGCAATGAGCAAGTAACGGTAACGGTAACAAAAGTGCAGCAAGGTATCCCAATCCTTTTGAGGCAAAGGACAGGCCAAAACGGTCTCTTATGATAAGCAAAGCGTTCTTGAGGGTACACGGGAATTTCATCTAGTCACTTTCATCATGTTGGTTTGATTAATGTTCGCTACTTTGATAATTTAATATGTGGGTGGACCGGTGCTTAGGTGTTGTTCTTACTTGAACAAGCCCCCTACTTATGATTAACCCCCTCGCAATCATCCGCAACTACGAGAAAAGTATTAAGAATAAATCTAACCATAGCATTAAACTTTTGGATCCAAATCGGTCCCTTACGGAATAGCGCATAAACTAGGGTTTAAGCTTCTGTCACTCTCGCAACCCATCATCTAATAACTATTCCACAATGCATTCCCTTAGGCCCAAATATGGTGAAGTGTCATGTAGTCGACGTTCACATGACACCACTAAGGGAATCACAACATACATACCATCAAAATATCGAACACATATCAAGTTCACATGATTACTTGCAACAAGATTTCTCCCGTGACCTCAAGAAGAAAAGTAAATACTCACAAGTGATAATCATGCTCAAGATCAGAGGGGTATTAAATAGCATATTGGATCTGAACATATAATCTTCCACCGAATAAACCATATAGTAATCAACTACAAGATGTAATCAACACTACTAGTCACCCACCAGCACCAATCTAAGGTTTCGGTACAAAGATTGAACACAAGAGATGAACTAGGGTTTGAGAGGAGATGGTGATGTTGAAGATGTTGATGGAGATTGCCCTCCCCAAGATGGGAGAGTTGTTGGTGATGATGATGACGATGATTTCCCCCTCCGGGAGGGAAGTTCCCCTGGCGGAATCGCTCCGCCGGAGGGCAAAAGTGCTCCTGCCCAAGTTCCGCCTCGAGACGGCGGCGCTTCGTCCCGAAAGTCCTCTTCTTATTTTTTCTATGTCAAAATGACTTATATGCCAGAAGAGGGGCACCGGAGGTGGGCCGAGGAGGGCATAACCCACCAGGGCGCGCTTGGGCTCCTTGGCGCGCCCAGATGGGTTGTGCTCACCAGGTGGCCCCCCTCCGGTGGTTATTTGCTCCAGTATTTCTTATTTATTCCATAAAAAATCCTTGTGAAGTTTCAGCTCATTTGGAGTTGTGCAGAATAGGTGGCCTGGCGTAGCTTTTCCAGGTCCAGATTTCCAGCTGCCGGAATTCTCCCTCTTTGTGTGTACCTTGCATATTATGAGAGAAAAGGCATTAGAATTACTCCAAAAAGCATTATTATGCATAAAAACAATATAAATAACAGTAGGAAAACATGATGCAAAAATAACAGTAGGAAAACATGATGCAAAATGGACGTATCACGAGGCCGGGTTGGATGACACCGGTGCCTCGGTGAACCCGGAGGCCACCGCGGAGGAGCCGGCAGCTGTGCGACCCGGCGTGGGAACCGCCTGAAGCCGCCTTGCTTTATCTTTCTCGCACTTTTGTTAAGTAGCAGGTCCACCCACCCACTGGGGTGTATGGTGAATGTAATGAACTCTGGCTTTGGGCCCATATTTCTAGAATGTAAATATTTTCGCGAATGTTTACGCCTTTGTCCTTTGTTCTCTAAGCCTTTTCCTGCTTGCTCCTTCTTTGGGCTCCCCCCACGAGTCGAACAGCCGGGTTTCGGTCTGTGATAAGGAGTTCGGTCCTTGGAAAGAACGCGCAGTACTTAGGCTTTTCAAACGTTGAGCGCGAGCGAAACACCCACTAGGCCGGCTTTCACCGGCTGGCGCGCAGCCAGTCATGCGGCAACTTAGTGCGGTGAGGCTGGGTTGGCCGATCCGGCAAATCCAACTTGGTGCTTCTCGGCGTGCAGGTGCTTTGGCCCATAGTTCTTGTCAGCTGACAGCCGAAGCCGGGTTGCGGCGTGGGGCGAAGTGGAGGGCCTTGGCAACTTGAGCACGCCGGGATGTGCCAAAGAGGACAGCGGGTTGCGGTCAAGCCGGCTAGCCCTCGAGCCCCCGGGTTGGGGGGCCAACCCGGTGGTGGGGTTTTAAGAAAACTTACAATGATGTCCGAAACACAATAACTTGGTAGGAAAAGGGGAGCCCCCGAGTGCCGTTTCGGGGGTCCCATTGTCTTTCAATAATTTACAAAAGGTAGTGATACATACGTGCATACAACTAACTATAAAACGGGCGGAGGAGTTTTGCGTTCCAAGGCCGGCTTGTCTCTTCACTGGCGGTAACTCTCTTGTGTTTGTTCGGCTTGCGCGCGTCGATGAGATAGTAGGCATTGCGGTCACACAGGGCTTTGCTGCCGCTGAAGGGGCCCTCCCATGGGGATGCCAACTTGTGCTGGCTAGCTTGCAGCTGGACAAGCCGGAGGACGAGGTCTCCCTCACGGAATACGAGGGGCTTGATCTTTTTGTTGTGGTAGTGCCTCAGGCCTTGCTGATAGATGGCGGATCGGCTAAGGGCCAAAAGGCGCGCTTCTTCGAGTAGGTCAACGCCGTCTTCGCGGGATTCCTTGGCTTGGGCTTCTGTGTACATCCCGACTCATGGTGAGTCAAACTCGATGTCGGTCGGGATGACGGCTTCTGCTCCGTAGACGAGGAAGAATGGGGTGAACCCGGTCGACCGGTTTGGTGTTGTTCGGAGGCTCCAGAGGATGGCTGGCAGCTCGTCAAGCCAGCTGCTGGGTGAACAGATGAGGGGTTCGATGAGTTGCGGCTTGATGCCAGATAGGATGAGGTTGTTGGCCCGCTCGACCTGGCCGTTGGATTGAGGATGAGCCATGGAGGCTAGGTCAAGCCGGATGCCGGAGACGGAGCAATATTGCGCCAGAGCGCCCTTGGCAAAGTTTGTGCCATTATCAGTGATGATGATGTGCGGGACGCCGTAGCGTACTGCGATGTCTTTGATGAATCGGACAGCTGTTGGCCCGTCCAGCTTCTTGATCGGCCGTGCTTCGATCCACTTGGTGAACTTGTCGACCGCCACCAGTAAGTGCGTCATGCCGCCTCGAGCAGTCTTGAAGGGTCCCACCATGTCGAGCCCCCAGACCACGAAGGGCCAGGTGATCGAGATGGTTTGCAGGGCTGAAGCCGGCTAGTGGCTGCGCTTGCTAAAGCGTTGGCAGCCCTCGCATTTGAGGACGAGCGACTCGGCGTCTTTGAGGGCCGTGGGCCAGTAGAAACCATCACGAAAAGCCTTGGCCACCAGGGACCTAGAGGCGGCGTGGTGCCCGCACTCGCCCTAGTGTATGTCGAGGAGGATCTCTATGCCCTTGTCTTGCTCAATGTAGCACTGGAAAACGCCCGTTGCACTGCAGTTGATGATGCTGTAGGCGGACACCCGGCGTTGCACTTGCCGGGCCTCGGTCTCGTCCATGGGGAGCGCTCCACTATCCAGGAAGGCCAGGATAGGCTGGGCCCAAGATGGAGCCGTCACCACCATGAAGACGGCCACCAAGACGGGTTCCAGGGCGGCAGCCCCCCGGTCAGGGATGGCAGCGGCTGGGTTGAGCACCGTAGCCCCCGGGCCGAGTTTGATGGTCACCGGGGTCGAGGAGGCGGCCCCCGGGCTGGGATCAGCAGTCCCCGGGCCGGGATCCGCAGCCTCCGGGACTGACTTGGGGATGGCGGCCTCCGAGCTTGGATTAGCAGCCCCCGGGTCCTGGTTGGGGAGGGGCGCTGCAGGGTCGTCCGGGATGAAGATGGACTCGGAATCCGGAGACGGCTTGACAGATGACTTGCGTATGTGCTCGAGGGGGATGCCGGATGGTATGGCCTGCCGGGATGAGCCAATCTTGGCTAGCGTGTCGGCGAGCCATTGAAGGTGTCGGAGAGCTGCTGGACCAGGAAGCGATAGCTGGCCATGTTGGCATCCCGGGCGTCCCACTCGCCGGAACATTGCTGCACCACAAGATCCGAGTCGCCATAGCATAGGACGCGCCGGACGCCGAGTTCCTTGGCAAGCCAGAGGCCGTGCACAAGGGCTTCGTACTCGGCAACATTGTTGGAGGCGGCGAAGTGGATCTGGAGTGCGTACCGCAGCCAGTCACCCTTCGGGGAAGACAGCACGATGCCGGCTCCCAAGCCAGAGTGCATCTTGGAGCCGTCAAAGTGCATCTGCCAATGCATTGAATCCAGCGGCACCGGCAAGTACTGGGTCTCCGTCCAGTTGACAAGGAAGTCGGCGAGCGCCTGGGAATTGATCGTGGTGCGGGGCTCGTAGAGGATGGTGTGGATCGCCAGCTCGATGGCCCATTTGGCAACCCGGCCAGAGGCATCCCGACAGCCCATGATCTCGCCGATGGGGGCCGTGCTGACCATGGTGACAACACGCTCTTGAAAGTACTGCTTCAGCTTCTTGGCAGTAAAGTACACGCCGTAACACATCTTCTGGTAGTGCAGGTAGTTCTGCTTGGAGGCGGATAGCACCTCGCTCAGGTAGTAGACCGGGCGCTGGACGGACTGATCTTGCCCTTCTCTGGTCGCTCGACCACCAGCACCGTGCTGACCGACCACGAGGTGGCGGCAATGTATAGCAACAGCGGCTCCTTATCAGCCGGCGCGGCCAGGACGGGTGTGGTGGAGAGCATGCGCTTGAGATCCCGGAACGCTTCGTCTGCCTGGTCGTTCCATTCAAACGGTGACGTCTTCTTCATCAGCTGATACAGGGGCAAGGCCCTCTCACCCAGCCGGCTGAGAAACCGGCTGACCAAGGCCAAGCAGCCGGTGAACTTCTAGACATCGCGCAGCCGGGTTGGCTTGCGCATGCGCTCGATGGCCTTGATCTTCTCCGGGTTTGCCTCAATGCCGCACTCCGAGACAAGGAAGCCGAGCAGCTTCCCGGCCGGTACGCCGAAAATGCACTTTTCCGGGTTGATCTTGATCTGGTACTCGCGCAGATTGGCGAAGGTTTCCTTCAGGTCGTCAAGGAGCATGAGGTGCTACTTGGTTTTCACCATGATGTCGTCCATGTAGACGTGGATGTTGCGGCCGAGTTGCGGCAGCAGGCATTTCTGCATGCAACGCTGGAAGGTGGCGCCGGCATTCTTCAAGCCGAACGACATGGTGATGTAGCAGTACGCCCCGAAGGGCATGATGAAGGACGTCTTCAGGGCATCGGCCGAGTCCAGCATAATCTGATGATAGCCGGAGTAAGCATCCAGGAAGGACAGGAGCTCACAGCCGACGGTGGAGTCGATCACTTGATCTATCCGCAGGAAGGGCGAAAGGATCCTTGGGGCAGGCCTTGTTTAGGCTGATGTAGTCTATGCACATGCGCCAGGTGTTGTTCTTCTTCAGGACGAGGACCGGGTTGGCCAGCCACTCGGGGTGAAACACTTCCATGATGAAGCCGGCCGCGAGTAGCTTGGCGACCTCTTCACCGATGGTTCTTCTCTTCTGAAAAGTGACGTAATGGTTGACGGACAGGCTTGGCGTCCTTGCGGACGTGGAGTTTGTGCTCGGCGTACTCCCTCGGAATTCCCGGCATGTCCTTTGGGGACCATGCAAAGATATCCCGATTCTCACGGAGGAAGTCGACGTGCTCGCCTTCCTATTTGCTGTCGAGGCGGGTGCCCACGATGATGTACTTGCTGCAGCTGGGGTCTTCTTGGTTCAGCTTGACCTTCTTGGTCTCCTTGGATGGCTGGAATGAGGCCTCGCTGGCCGGCTCCTTGGTTGTAGCCGGCACCTCGCTGGCCAGTGCGACAATCCGATCGAGCTGGCGCCGCTCCTCGACTGTGACCAGCAACTCGGCCAGCTTGGCGCCGGCTCGAGCGCACTCCAAAGACTTCCTGTAGTCGCCGACAATGGTGATGAGGCCCTTGGGACCCGGTAGCTTCATCTTTAGGTAGGCGTAGTGGGGGACCGCCATGAACTTGGCGAGTGCAGCCCGACCCAGCAACGCATGGTACGCGCTGGACAGGTCCACCACCTCGAACCAGATAGGCTCGCGCCGGAAGTGATCGCTCATGCCGAAGGGGACGTCAAGCCGGATCCGGCCGATGGGGGGGCAGGAGAGACCCGGCATGATGCCATGGAACACTGTCCGGGATGGCTCCAACTGCTTGGCCTCGGTGCCGAGCTTGGTCATGGTGTCGTGGTAGAGGATGTTGATGCTGCTGCCACCATCGATGAGGACCCTTGAGAACTTGCAACTGCGCCTGGCTGCGACGACGGTGGTGTCAAGGACGAGGGCGTAGCCACCCGGATTCGGCATGACGGCTGAGTGGTCTTCCCGGGTCCAGCTGATCGGACGCTCCGACCAGTGCATATACTCTGGCACGGCCGGGACGACGGTGTTCACCTCCTGTCGAAGCAGGCGCTCGCTACGATTGTCATCGCCAAAGCTGGTGAAGACGACATAGCTTGCGTTCTGGTTGGGGAAGACATCATCGCACATCGCGCCATTTACCGGGGGCGGGGGAGGAGGCAGAGGCGGCTGCCCCACACCCGAAGCCGGAGCCGGAGGTGGCGGGATGTCGCTCCTCATGATGTGCTTGGTGATGGCGCACTGCCGAAGCGTGTGCGTGGATGGCCTCATGCCGCTGTGGTGCTTCCAGGGAGCGTCGAGCATCTCTTCAAAACTCATGGCGGGTTGCCATGCTGTTTTGCCAGTTCGCGGGCGCTTGCCGGCCAGCTTGGCCACGGGCGCCTGCTCGGCGGCCGCGACAAGGCGGTTGTCGTAGCGGGGGACCTGCTGGTCGGCCTTGCGCTTGTTAGTCTGTTGGTTGTTCTGCTGGCGGCTGCTCTCGCCAGTCGGCTTGACGGGTGGTGCCGGCAACGCCTTGCCGGCTTCATCCAACACCACTCGGATTTTCATGGCGGAGTCGGTGTTGACGTACTTGTCCGCCGCGACCATGAGCGCGGCCATGGTGGTCGGCTCGGAGCGCAAGAGCTTGTGCTTGAGGAGGGTGCCATCCCGGCAACCGCTCACAAAATACTGAATGGCCTGGACTTCGTGGACTCCCTCACAGCTGTTCCGAAGCTTGGTCCAGCGTGCGAGGTACTCGCGGACGGTTTCCGTCGGCCCTTGTACGCACATGGCGAGCTGACTGGGACGTCCGGGATGCTTGTAGGTGCCGGCCAAGTTGCGGACGAAAGCTTGCTCGAAGTCGACCCACGCGTTGATGTTGCCGGCCGGCAGGCTGTTCAACCATGTGCGGGCCGACCCTTGGAGCATGAGCTGGGTGTAGCGCACGGCAAGACGGTGGTTGCCACCCGCGATGCCGATGGTGGTGGTGTAGTCGATGAGCCAATCCTCCGGCTTGACGGTCCCATTGTACTTGGGGGTGTCACGGGGCAGCGTGAACCCTTTGTGGAAAGGCTCATCCCGGATGCGCGGACCGAAGCAAGCCAGCCCGACAGCGTTGTCTTCCTCCAGCTCAAGGGAGAGGGCGAGCAGATCGAGGCGGTGGCGGGCGTCGGTGTCGTCGATGGCGCGCGGGCCTAGCCGGCTTGCGACCAGGCCATGGGGGGCTGGATCGACCAAAGCCGGACGGCCACGTCGGCCGGACTGCCAGGGGGGGATCTTGCCGGTGCCCCTCCTCCGCAGCTGGCTCGTTGCCCAGGCCGTCGCCAGCCGTCAGAGCGCGGTTGCGCCGGGTTCGGGTTCGGCCGGAATGGGCTTCGCTGGGGGGCGGGGAAGATGCCGTGTTCAGCTGCTCGGGGTCTTTGGTGTGGCGCGAGACGGATCCCGCGGGACGGTCAAGGCGGTCTTGCTGCGTGTTCGCAGCGCCGAGAAGCTCGTTCATGCGCCGCAGGCGCTCCTGCAGCTCCTAACCCTATAACTGCTCCATACCGACGGTGGCCGCTTGCCCGGCACGCATGTCCTTGACGGGGGTGTCGTAGATGGGCGGGATCACGCCCAGCGCGCGGCCAATGGTGGCGCCACAATTCCGCACCTCGCCAACCCGGCTGGGCTCGGTAGTGGCTGGCGTGAAGCCGTACGCGGCGTCGCGTTCCTGCTGGGCGGACTCCAACCGACGCTGCATAGCAGGGAGCATTGCGGCCTCGTCCAGCAGGCGCTTGCGCCCCTCCTCGAGCTGGGCCAGGGCCTCCACGGCGTTGGTGGCATTGACGTTGGTGGCGATGGGGATGCTAAGGTTCTGCATCGTGGCGCGCAGCGGGTCGGGCATGCTGGCGCGCTCCGCTGCGGCCCTTGCGGCGGCGGCATTCTTCGCGGCGCTAGACGAAGTGGAGCCGGAGCCGGTGGCGAGCACCTCCACTCGGATGCAGAGATTCGCCTCCTAGGCGGAGACGTCGTCACCGAGGGGGATGGGCGAGTCGGTGACATCGAGCAACCCGCTAGGGTACTCATCGGCCGCGGATGCGTCGGAGATGCGCAGCATGCCGAAGGAGGCAGTGAGCGGGTCGGTGAAGTCAGCTGTGAGTGCGCCGGGCCTGGGAAACGCACAGTGCGCAATGTGCTCACCGAGGTCGATGAAGGGCCCCATCTGGAACATGTCTCCGGCCGGGACCTCAAGCTGCCCCATGGTGGGCGCCAACTGTCGAGGTGGGCGCACGGCAGATGCCAAAGGATGGCTAAAGAGAGGGACAGGCTCGAGGGCACCGGTGGGCTCCAGAGGCGAGGTCGGCATGAGCGAGCAGGGGACGCAAGACATACCCAGGTTCGGGGCTCTCCGGAGAGATAACACCCCTAGTCCTGCCGAGTGTGGTTTATATGTGGATGATACAAGCTTGCTCCTAGAGCTGTTTTGGGGAGGAAGGAAGACAGGCCAAAGCATAAGCTGCTCCTTCTCCTTGTGCGTGTATTCTAGTGATGATCTCTCTCGTCCCCCATGCATGTAGGCTTCCTGGGGGGGTTATAGGTCAACCCCCCAGGGTTACAATGGTAAAGATACATGGCTGTGGGGCCGGGATGTCAGCGTCTGGGAAGCCGGCGCTGGGACCCGCCGGGTACCAGGGTACGCCGGGTTCTTTGGGTGCGGGCCCCGCGCGCCAATGGACACTGTTTCCCATCTTGTCATGCATCACGGAGTGGTTGAGCCGGCTCGGCTACAGTGGCGCATCACCCGATCGCCATCGGCTTGCGTCAGCGGGACGAGGATGCACTGTAGCCATGCCCGCCCTGGTCAGCGGGGTAGGTGGGCCACTGTTGCCACGCTCCTGCCGGTCAGCGGGGTAGGTGGGCCACTGTTGCCTTGCTCATCACTTCATGGGGACTTGTTCCATCGTACGCCTTGGACGGGACGGAAGCTGGACCGCGGTCGGGTTGAGGAGCGTACTATGATTGGGCTTTCTTGTTGATGAAGTCTTTGACTGGCTGGGACCGGCCAGCATGCGTCAGCCGGCTCGGTCGGGTTGCAGGACTTGGCCGGGTTGAGCAGGGAACCCGGCCAAGGGCAAGCCGGATTGAGGGGCGTTGCTAGCCCCGATGTTTTTGAAAAGGATCCGGGTTCCGTTGCCTGCCTGGGGTCCATCCCCCCGACACTGCCAGAGTTAGGTATGATAGCACTGTTGGCTATCTAATCAGTAGATAATGACTGTTTTGCCACTGTGGTAACCCCTTAGCATATAAAAGGAGGGCCATGGCAACCTAAAAGAGGATTTGGACCCTTGTACACTCATACGCGTGTAGCTGCTCTCCCCGAGGTGACCTTGCCGGGCTTGAGTGATGCGTGCCCACCACGGTCCTCCCTTCAATCCACCAAAGCAGGAGTAGAGTTTTACGCTTCTCAATGGCCCGAACCTGGGTAAAAACCGCCAACGTCACCAATGTCGTGTTGTCTCATGGCTTATGCTCTTTGTGCTACGTGATCTCCCCCCCCCCCCCCCCCCCCCCCCCCGCCGAACCACAAGGGGCCGATGGCCCCATAGGTGATCGTGTTCCACCACGACACCGCCGCCTCCTGTTCTCCATCAGGAGGCCAGATCTAGAGTCCGTTTGGGGCTCCGGAGAGGGGAATCTTCGATCTTCGTCATCACCAACCCTTCTCCATCGCCAATTCCATGATGCTCCCCACCGGGAGTGAGTAATTCCTTCGTAGGCTCGATGGTCGATGAGGGAGTTGGATTGAGATTCATCATGTAATCGAGTTAGTTTTGTTAGGGCTTGATCCCTAGTATCCATTATGTTCTGAGATTGATGTTGCTATGACTTTGCCATGCTTAATTCTTGTCACTTTGGGCCCGGGTGCCATGATTTCAGATCTGAACCATTTATGTTATCACCATTATATCTATGTTCTAGATCCGATCTTGCAAGTTATAGTCACCTATTACGTGTTATGATCCGTAAACCCCGGAGTGACAGTATTCGGGATACTTTCTGGTGATGACCGTTGTTTGAGGAGTTCATGTATTCACTATGTGTTAATGCTTTGTTCTGGTTCTCTATTAAAAGGAGGCCTTAATATCCCTTAGTTTCCTTATGGACCCCGCTGCCATGGGAGGGTAGGACAAAAGATGTCATGCAAGTTCTTTCCATAAGCACGTATGACTATTTACGGAATACATGCCTACATTATATTTATGAACTGGAGCTAGTTTTGTATCGCCCTAGGTTATGACTGTTATATGATGAATATCATCCAACGAATTCACCGATCCAATGCCTACGAATTTTCCACATATTGTTCTTGCTAAGTTACTACTGTTGCTGCTACTGTTACACTTGCTACAAAATCATTGCTATCACTGTTACTATTACTGTTACCATCATCACTGCTATCAAAACTATCATATTACTGTGCTACTGATCACTTTGTTGTAGATAATTAATCTCCAGGTGTTATTGAATTGACAACTCAGCTACTAATACTTGCAAATATTCTTTCGCTCCCCTTGTGTCGAATCTATAAATTTGGGTTGAATACTCTACCCTCAAAAACTGTTGCAATCCCCTATACTTGTGGATTATCAGGGAGCACCTCATATTCTCCTGGACGAGAAAACATCAAGTGCTCTCGCAGCTTGGAATCTACAGTGATCCGAGCTTCAAGGCTGTTCGATCTGAGATCCAATGGAGTCTTTGTACTTATGAGCAGTTCCCGAACTCTTTGAGGGCTTTTTTGCAAAAACCATTCGAACCGCCAAGGAGCTGTTGGATCTCAGATCCAACGGCTCCGAGGAGCTTGTATCACCGCAGCATCTAAGGTGTGGTAGCATGTGATATTCTTACATACGAGAGAATATGAGGTGCTCCCGCATCTTAGATGCTATGGTAATACGAGCTTCAAGGCCATTGGATATGGGATCCAATGGCATCTGAGTAGTTTTTGTACTAATTGTGTGCAATTCCCAAACTCATTAAGGGTTTTTTGCAAAAATATTAAGACCCCCTGTGAGCCGCTAGATCTGTGATCTACCAGCTCCAAAGAACTTGTATCACCATATAGTATCTAAGGTGTGGGGGCACATGATATTCTCCCGGGGGGGCACAACCCATCGTTGTTTGGGAGGGTGCGGCCAAATATAATGTTTTAAAAATATAATCTAAACAATCCTAAAAAGATCTTCACAATTTTTTCTAACCCCCCAACAATCTACATATATAGCTCCGCCTATGCAACAGGCCTAGTGGGAGCGTCTATGTGTGAGAGAGACAACGCAAGAAAGCGAGGTCAATCGAGTCATATATAGAGGGAGAGATCGAGTGAGTGTAGCCTAGCGCGCACTCAGATGTTAAAGACGATACACAGAGATATCATGCGGTGAAGCTGCAGTGAGGGCTGAAAGGAGATAGTTATCGAGAGTGGCCTAGATAGACTTTGTGTGTGCGCGCACGGTGAAGGTGTTTTACAGAGGCAACGTATCTGTCTTGAGGGAGAGAGGGAGAGGGAGAGCTCGTCATGGAGGGCACGACGAGGTTGTGTTTGAGAAATATATTTGTTGAGAGCGTGAAGCGGGTGTGACATAAATGGATATCGAAACATGAAGAGAAATAATGAGCGTTGCGTGTGTAGGATAGCAATAGCTTTATTAAAAAAGAGATGAAAATCAATCGATACATGAAGTATGTGTGGTGAGGGGGGAGGGTCGATGGAGAGACCTAAACACCATATTTGCATGTACATAGTACTAGACTTAATATTCACGTTTCAGTTTACTGTTCATTTTAAATATTGAATTGAGGACCATGCATGGCTTACATTTTATTTTTGAATTCGTGTCATACATGCATGGTTTGGAAAAATAGATGCACTATACTTACTGGATTGTTGTTGTATTTGTGTATGTGTGTGTGGTCATATGCTTGAATACATACAAAGTTTTCTCACCACCATACTGTTCATCTTTTAAATTTGAATTTGCAACGAAAAACTTACTATGGATACCATGAAATGTGAAATCCACATTGAGATCACTATATCACAGACTCACTCTAATTTAAGAACTCGTCATAAATCAATTACCGTGCCTTTTTGGAATGATCAGTTATTTGCAAGGAAAATACAGGCAGTGTAATACATATAGACTCGTTTGGCAAAAATTTAAAAGATTCCTTTCGCATTCTCGAATGGTAGCACCCGACGGCGTACTAGCCAGACCGGGCTCATGTCGTGTTGGTGGCGTGCGTGGTACTCACATTAGCCAACCCCAACCAAAAGAACCATGATATTAAACTTTGTGCCTCCACTCGACCCTCTGCGTTTCAAGTCGACATATCTGGCGGCCAGAATTTCAGCCCTGCTAAATTCCCCTTATGTCCCCGGTCCATAATGAGTACTACCGATGAACAATGGAGGGATGCTTTAGTAACTGGCCCATGTTACCTACCATGCCGAGCATGGTTTAATTCCCTCGGTTGCCGCTACCCAATGTCACCCGTCAACTCCATTGCCTAGTACTACACCAGGATGAGTACAGAATGGAGCTCCGTTTATTCGTCCCTACTGATACGTCTCCAACGTATCTATAATTTTTTATTGTTCCATGCTATTATATTATCTGTTTTGGATGTTTAATATGCATTAATATGCTATTTTATATTATTTTTGGGACTAACTTATTAACCTAGAGCCCAGTGTCAGTCTCTGTTTTTTCCTTGTTTTTGAGTTTTACAGAAAAGGAATATCAAACGGAGTCCAAACGGAATAAAACTTTCGCGATGATTTTTCTTGGACCAGAAGACACCCAGAAGACTTGGGGAGGGGGTCAGAAGACTCACGAGGAGCCCACAAGCCCTCAGAGCGCGCCCTAGGGGGGCGCCCCTGGCTTGTGGACCCCTCGAGACTCCCCCAACCCTAATCTTTGCACTATAAATTCCCAAATATTCCCCAAACATCAGAAGCGTCCACCAAAATACTTTTCCGCCGCCGCAAGCCTCTGTTCCCGTGATATCCCATCTTGAGGCCTTTTCCGCCACCCTGCCGGAGGGGGATTCGATCACGGAGGGCCTCTACATCAACCTTGTTGCCCTTCCGATGAAGCGTGAGTAGTTTACCACAGAGCTACGGGTCCATAGCTACTAGCTAGATGGCTTCTTCTCTCTCTTTGATCTTCAATAGAATGTTCTCCTCGATGTTCTTGGAGTTCTATCCGATGTAATATTCTTTTGCGGTGTGTTTGTCGAGATCCGATGAATTGTGGATTTATGATCAGATTATCTATGAATATTATTTGAGTCTTCTCTGGACTCTTTTATGCATGATTAAGATATCTTTGTATTTCTCTTTGAACTATCGGTTTGGTTTGGCCAACTAGATTGGTTTTTCTTGCAATGGGAGAGATGCTTAGTTTTGGGTTCAATCTTCGGTGTCCTCACCCAGTGACATAGTAGGGGTAGCGAGGCACGTATTGTATTGTTGCCATCAAGGATAAAAAGATGTGGTTTTCATCATATTGCTTGAGTTTATCCCTCTACATCATGTCATCTTACTTAAGGCGTTACTCCGTTATTATGAACTTAATACTCTAGATGCATGCTGGATAGCGGTCGATGTGTGGAGTAATAGTAGTAGATGCAGGCAGGAGTTGGTCTACTTGTCACGGACGTGATGCCTATATTCATGATCATTGCCTTAGATATCGTCATAACTATGCACTTTTCTATCAATTGCTCGACAGTAATTTGTTTACCCATCGTATGTTTTCTTTCAAGAGAGAAGCCTCTAGTGAAACCTATGGCCACCGTGTCTATTTTCCATCATATATTTTCAGATCTATATACCAAAAAACCCAAAAATACCTTGATGCAATTTATTTATATTTACTTTAGTTGCTCTTTTATTTATCTTTTATACCTATCTCTATTAGATCTCACTCTTGTTCGTGACCGTGAAGGGATTGACAACCCCTTTTTCGCGTTGTGTCCAAGTGTTTGTTAGTTTGTGCAGGTGCATAGATTGGAGACTTGCTTGTGCCTCCTACTGGATTGATACCTTGGTTCTTAACTGAGGGAAATACTTATCTCTACTTTGTTGCATCACCCTTTCCTCTTCAAGGGAAAAATCAACGCAAGCTCAAGAAGTAGCACCTACTAGAGTACTTAAATCACGCAATGCACTGGCACGGAGGGATTATCTTTTTCCTCTACATATATAATTTTTTTGAAGTCTAACGAAGAAAAATGTTTGACCAAATTCTTTCTTAAGAAATTTGAACATCTACAATAGTAAAGATGTATCACTTGAAAATTTATTTCATGATGCAGGTAATGATATTGTCTCGAATCCTGGATTTTAAATTCTAGAAAATTCAAAACTCGCCGGAAATTCATGAAACTGAGCAAGGTCTCGTGATATGGCACAAATAGGTTGTCGTAATTTTTTTGTTCGATTTGAGACAAGCTGCTTATGAAAAGTTGCATAGATGAAGAGCCAAGGTATTTTGGAACAAAGAGTTGTCACGTTAACGTGAACGGTTTCACTATTCAAACCATGGGCGTTAGACCAACCTGCCGCCACACGTCTCGCTTCTCATCGGCAGGTGTCATCCCAGCGAGCATGTGATTCGACGGGAAGCGTGCAAGCAGGCCGCTGCACAGGCTGACCGGGAGGAGTGCGAGCAGGCCGCTGCGCAGGCTGACCGGGAGGTGTGCGAGCAGGCCGCGGCACAGCCTCACCGGGAGGCGAGCCCTATGACCAGCCTCCGCTGCCCATCTTCCTCCCAACTACCCCCACTTTTAATGGCGCCCACGCCACAGTTTAAATCACCGTCGCACTCCCTGGTCTCGCTACAATCTTCTCTCTTCCTCTCAGATTCTCCTGTCGTCTACCTCCAATCACAGGCTGACCTCACCATACGCCATGCCGCATCACGATGGGCTGCCCTTAGTCTTCCAGTTTCCTGAGGAAGACACCGAGCCGGAGTCCCAAGAACATAAGGCGCTTTGGGACGAGCTTGAACTGGTCGAGCGGGAAGTCGCCGAGTCTGTCCCCGCGCCCGTTCCAGCTCCCGTCACCGCGCATGCGCCATCGTCCATCCCCGTGGCATTGATGGGCTGGGAGCCGCACATTGTCGCCGAGCTTGAAGCCGTGGGGTTCCATGAGGTCCCCGCTGACTTCCACGTGCCCGTGCACCTGCCAACGCATGCACCTGCTCATGCACTAACGTGTGCATCCGTGCTGGTTCCCGTGCACATGAATGTCTTCGTCGCGCCGTTGCAAGCGCCTATCCCCTCGCCGGTGGCAGTGCCCCCCTCAGTGGCATGGATCACTGCCGTCGACCACTTATTTGCACCACCGCCAGTCGCCTCCTCACGTGGGTTGACTGGCTCCTGGAGACGGAAGTCCAGAAAATTCTAGCCTTCCTTGAAGCTTGGTCCAACGTCCAGGAGTACGCTAGCGTCAGCGCAAGACACCGCCGTCGCCGCCGGTCAGTGGCCCGACGGCACACAGGACACGGCAGAGGAGTTGCTTCCCACCGCAAGGTGCCCCCCCCCCCCCCGCGCCGCCGCGTGAACTAAAGTTGCCATGAAAAACGTTCGGAATGCCATGCTTAAAATCTGAACATTTTGGGATTTATCATTTTCGTTTTTTTAGTTCGATCGTGGTATGAATGTAAAGTCGCAGTCAAACTAAATGAAATCTATGGTTTGATCGATTGAATGTTCTGCTAGAGCTCTATCAAATTAAATAAAAAAGTGATCAAGCGACATGTATTCCTTCTCATCGCAAATATTTCATATTAAATGCCACGTCAATTCCAATAATTTCTTTAGGGAGGTTAATTCCAAATACTTGTAGGGAGCGAGCAGGCCCCTTGTTCGAGCACTAGGCAATACATCTATTTGTCCACGCATTAAATTATTACTACTAGCCTGAACTTATCAGTCACGGTCACTTTTGTTCCTAAACTTGTAACATATACTACTACTAGTACGTGAAACTGGTGCCATAACTCATGAACGCGTCCAGATACGGTCAACAGCAACACCGCCCACGCGTTCTTCGTGTTTGCCCATGCATGTAAACGTAGAAGGGGAGGAGAGAGAGAGCAGATATGGGACCCACCAGTAAGTGGCTCAAGGAAGGGGAATAGTACGTGCTGACGAGCCGGTCCCACTAATCTACTAAAATTAATATAAAAACATGTTATCCATTAAATAGGTTGTGGTAATATTAGAACATTATATCAACGAAGGGGAGTACAACAAACGTTGCCACTATGTTTGCCTATTGACGTGTGCCTGGAACGTCCTGGTCGCATGTTCGATCCTCGTCCTTTTTCGTTTTTAATTTATATATGGGTCCAAATTTGTTCCATGATATGTGGGTGATACGTCCATTTTGCATCATGCTTTTATGTTGATATTTATTGCATTATGGGCTGTTATTTCACATTATGGTACAATACTTATGCCTTTTCTCTCTTATTTTACAAGATTTACATGAAGAGGGAGAATGCCGGCAGCTGGAATTCTGGACCGGAAAGGAGCAAATCTGAGATACCTATTCTACACAACTCAAAATGTCCTGAAACTTTACGGAGAATTGTTTTGGAATATATAAAAAATATTGGGTGAAGAAACAACAGAAGGGGACCCACCAGGTGGCCACAAGCCTGGGGGCGCGCCCTACCCCCTAGGGCGCGCACCCAGGGCTTGTGGGCCCCCTGGCCATCGTCCGGTGCCCATCTTCTGCTATATGGAGGGTTTTGACCTAGAAAAAAATCATAAGGAAGCTTTCGGGATGAAGCGCCGCCGTCTCGAGGCGGAACCTGGGCGGAGCAATCTAGGCTCTGGTGGAGCTATTCTGCCAGGGAAACTTCCCTCCGGGAGGGGGAAATCGAAGCCATCGTCATCACCAATGATCCTCTCATCGAGGGAGGGTCAATCTTCATCAACATCTTCACCAGCACCATCTCCTCTCAAACCCTAGTTCATCTCTTGTATTCAATCTTTGTCCCAAAACCTCAGATTGGTACCTGTGGGTTGCTAGTAGTGTTGATTACTCCTTGTAGTTGATGCTAGTTGGTTTATTTGGTGGAAGATCATATGTTCAGATCCTTAATGATATTCAATACCCCTCTGATCTTGAACATGAACATGCTTTGTGAGTAGTTACATTTGTTCCTGAGGACATAGGAGAAGTCTTGTTATAAGTAATCATGTGAATTTGGTATTCGTTCGATATTTTGATGAGATGTATGTTGTCTTTCCTCTAGTGGTGTTATGTGAACGTCGACTACATGACACTTCACCATGATTTGGTCCTAGGGGAAGGCATTGGGAAGTAATAAGTAGATGATGGGTTGCTAGAGTGACAGAAGCTTAAACCCTAGTTTATGCGTTGCTTCGTAAGGGGCTGATTTGGATCCACATGTTTCATGCTATGGTTAGATTTATCTTAATTCTTCTTTCGTAGTTGCGAATGCTTGCGAGAGGGGTTAATCATAAGTGGGAGGCTTGTCCAAGTAAGGACAGCACCCAAGCACCGGTCCACCCACATATCAAATTATCAAAGTAACAAACGCGAATCATATGAGCATGATGAAAACTAACTTGACAGTAATTCCCATGTGTCCTTGGGAGCACTTTGCTTTATATAAGAGTTTGTCCAGGCTTATCATTTGTTACACAAAGGATTGGGCCACCTTGCTGCACTTTTGCTACACTTGTTACTTATTACCCGTTACGAATTATCTTATCACAAAACTATTTGTTACTGATAATTTCAGTGCCTGTAGAAAATACCTTGCTGAAAACCGCTTGTCATTTTCCTTCTGCTCCTCGTTGGGTTCGACACTCTTACTTATCGAAAGGACTACGATTGATCCCCTATACTTGTGGGTCATCAGCGGGCCCCCAGTGTGTAGTCTGTAGCACTAAAATTTCTGGGTCGAAATTTGTTCCATTACAGGTGGACTCCCGGTGTGTAGTTTGTTGCTTATTTGTAATAATTAAAGAGAACACCACAATTTTTTGCAAAAATACCATGGTGCGACGTGGAAGGTGAGAAAGGGCATGTGAGAGAGCGGTGACTGAGCCAGAGGGAAATCAAGTGGGGGAGGGTCGGGGGTTGCAACAGTGTTTGGAGTAGTTGTGGGCCGAATGCTACAAAAATATAATCTAAACCCACCAAAATAAATGCCATCACAAATTAATCCAAGGTTGGAGTCCCCCTCGCAATGTATATAGCTCCGGCTCTGCGAGGGATGGAGAGGTAGCGTCAATGTGTGGAAGAGACGGCGTGAGAAAGCGAGGTCAATCGAGACATAGATAGATAGAGAGACAGAGTGAGTGTGGCCCGGCATTCGGTGAAAAGATATATTTGCTCTGGAGAGATATTGTCCAGTTGAGCCTTTGGGATGGGTGAGGGCTGTAAGAGAGAGCTTGAGAGATTGACCTACATAGACGATGTGCATGCTAGGGTATACAGAGTGTGGATCCAGTCATAGACAGGTAGATATATCGTTTGTGCGCGAGAGGAAGCAAGGTCAATCGATACATAGATAAAGAGAGAGATTGAGCGAGTGTGGGTCGTCACGCGGTCGAAAGAGTGAGACAAGTTGGAGAGAGTGTCTAGATAGACAATGTGCGTGAGAGAGTATACAATATGTCGAACTAAGCCCAAACATGGAGATATATCATTTGTGCCTGAGAACTAGCGAGCTCAGTCGAGACATACATAAACAGAGAGAGAGAGAGAGAGAGAGAGAGAGAGAGAGATTGAGCGAGTGTGGGCCGCCATTAGGTGAAAAGAGTGGGATGGCTTGGAGAGACCAGCCTAGATAGACAATCTACATGAGAGAGTATAGAGTGTGTCAATCGGGGCCCGAACAAGGAGATATATCGTCTGTGTGTGAGAGAAAGCGAGGTTAATCGAGACTTAGATAAAGAGAGAGAGATTGAGCGAGTGTGGGCTGCCGTGTGGATGAAAGAGTGAAATGGTCTGGAGAGAGTGACCTAGATAGATAATGTGCGTGTGTGTGCGCGAGAGGGGGGAGGGGTCTAAATAGGCAATGCATGTATCTAGCGAGAGAGGGTGGGAGGGAGAGAGAGCTCGGCATGGAGTGTAATGGCGGGTGTGTGAGTGAAATACATTTGTTGACACAGTGGGGAAAGGGGGTTGTGTATTTGAGAGAGTTAGAGATCAAAACATGGAGAGAAAGAATGAGCGTGTATCGAAAACCAATAGCTTTGTAAGGTGGTTAGGAGGGGAAGATTGATCGACAAAGGAAGTATGTACCGTGTGTGCCGAGGGGGACCTAAAAACAACACTTGGCTGTAGATAGTACTAGACTTAATATTGACGTTTCAATTTAGTGTACAATGTAAGATTTGAATTGAGGACCATGCATATGGCTTCCGTAATTATTTCGAATTCGTGCCATACTATGCTTGAATCCATCCAAAGTTTTCTCACTACCATAGTGTTCATCTTATGCATATGAATTTGCATTAAAAAAGTAGCATGGATACCGTGAAATGCGGTTAGAATTGGAGATCGCTATGTGACAAACACACTCTAATTCAAAGAACTCCTCATTAATTAATTTATAGTATCTCATTTCTAAGGACTAATTATTTGCAAGGAAAACACGGGCATGGTAATACATACAGATTCGTTTGCCAATGAAAGAAGATTCGTTTGCATTCTCAAATGTAGGCGCACCAGGCAGACCAGGGTTGTGTCATGGTGGTCACGTGTATCGTACGAATGCTAGCACCCCCCTCCCCCCCAAAAAAAAGAACGGCGACAAAAAAACTTTGTGCTTCCACGTTTCGGATTGAAATATCCGGCGGCCCCAATTCCAGCCCTGCAAAATCTCCCTTCTCCCCCGTCCCCTTCCGCGCACAGAGCGTTGAAATCCCTAATTCGCCGCCACCCAAGAAAAATTCGAATCACCCCTCATCTCGTCTCTTTCCCCACCTCTGTACCCGACGACGATGACAAAGACAACGGTCGCGCTTCACCACCTCACCGGAGTTACCTCATCTACGCCCTCATCCACCGCACCAGGTGGTCCACCGACAACGTTGGCCACCACAGCCGACGTGCCTCACAGACATAGGCTTCCACCGCATCAGGTGTGCTTCACCGACGCCGTCTCCCACCTCACCAGGGCTACTTCACCGAGCACATCGTCGCACCTCCACCCCCGAGGCCGTTGGTGCTTCACCAATGGCCTCGTCCACCGCATCATAGTGCTCCGCTGCCGCTCAAGATCTGCATCCGTACGCAGCCAACCAACTCCAGCGCATCACCCTCAACGGCTCTGAAGTGACCCGCACTCTAGGCGAGCATGCCCAAACGCCGGCCCGAACTAGGTATCAACATATCACTCCCATGTGCACTGTTTCGATGATGTTTGGATATCCTTTTACTGCTCTCTTAGCTGACACACCGATGCAACTCTGACTTTAACTCTTACTTCTTCTGGAGATATCATCTGAAACAAGCAAAACCATTTTTTAGCGAAGCATGACCACGCTACGGGATCTAGTACACATCCTGCATGCTGGTATAACCTTGTAAGCACCTGTCCTTTGCTACAACAGCGAGGTCGATTCCTCTCATTTGATCAACCATTCGCCGTGCCAAAAATGCAGAGCGGGATGGAAGGAGCACAGGGCCTACACATCCAAGCAAGTGGTAACATGGACTTGTCCATGGAACATCCCAAGAGCAAGAAGAGCTGCAGTGAGCCTATACAACGAGCTAGCGTAAGTCCCTGCATTTCATTTAATTTGTACTGGCCTGCATGTATGATTTGTGTGTAGTGGTGGATCCACGAATTCAAGTTACCAGGGGCGAAAATTTAACTTAAAAAATACGAAGGCACTTGCACTCCGGAAATCAACGTTACTTGAGAAATGTGAAGCTACATGCACTTTGAAAACTAGCAAATTGTCCAAAGTAGATCCAGATTACAAACAACTAGATGATGTAAGCACCAAAAAACACAAAATACAACATGGTGGACAAGGACTACTAACATGGACTGTACCTGCTTGAATTATTCATTCTCTGGCCAAAAATATCCAAGTCTAATTGCACCTATAACCAGTGCGCAAACTGCATATCAATATACCTATCTTGCACAAGTATGCCAATAGTTTGAAACAATATATAAGAAAAGTATTTATGATAGGTTATCATGATACGAGGATGTTGTGGTAGATGGCCTCGACGTTTCCTCGAGCCATGAACATGTACTATTAATTTGCTTGTCATCAATCCCTGCAAATCACTCTCTCTCTCTCAACATAGTAGATCATCATTAGACACTAAATCCTTGGATGGGAGCTTGCAAAATGATTGCATTAGATCCCTCATTAGACACTATATGTTCATCACCAGGAGCATGTAAAATGTTTGCATCAAATCCTTCATTAGCAATCTGTTCATTAGACACTTTAGGCTCAAGAACAACATGAGCTTGTATGTTTGCACCGGAAACTTGATTGGACACATCAGGTTTAGTCAGTTCAGTATTGATTGGGGGAGTTATAAAATAAGCATAAATTGGTTTCATTTTCTTATAGATTCACTACATACAAGCAGTTTTACAACACCATCACATTTAACTATTAGCCAGAAATTGAACAATTGAATTAGATATAATCAGGGATGTGATGTACCTACTCGTTGCGCATGCTGCTCACGCAAGTTGTGGTTGTCCGTTCGCACAAGCTCAATGCCATGCCCGTGCTACCGCCGCTGCCTCCCACACAGGCTACACCCAGGGTTGGGTCTTCATCTTCTTGTCCTTCCATTCGCTTGAAGCCCGGTAACCGGCGTCCAACGAGGGCGCGAGGAAAAGCTCTGTCGATCTGTCCAACGGCGGCTAGGTTAGGAGCGAACCAGACTGGAGGCTAGAGCGAATGAATTGGGGATTTTTCCTGTTGTCGATCGATTTGGGAGGCGCTCATTTGGGCCGCAAGCCTGCCATTGGGCCTACCTTGCACTTACGTTATTGGCCCATCCAAATTGAAACATTTTTCTTCATTTTTTTACATTGCCTGCTCGTGCGCTGGGACGAACAAAACTAGTCTGGGCCAACCTGGATGACTCAAACTAGGTGCACACTTTCCAGCCACCCGAGGTGGCCGCCCATACCAGCCCCTATGGTGGCGTCGCCCCTTTTTGCGTGTATGATTGGGGTAGTGAAAAATATTCAAGTGGCGCTTTTGATTTACCCACAGAATGGTTGAATTGCTTGTTTCTATGAACTGAGTTCGCCAATAATGAGAAGGATGCCAGTCTTTTCATCCTATTGTAGATTGCTTAGATCTTGATATGCCAAATGTAATCGCATGAAATATATAGTAAAAGCCAGTGTGATGTGTGTTACTACAACTAGTCTGACAACCTGTCCTCATATAACATATCAAGGACGCACCATCTTATCAGATTAACCATTCGACTTACCAATGCAGTGTGGGAAGAAAGAAGTATTGGGACTGCGTATCCAAGCAATTAATGCCATGGACTCTTCGTAGAACCTTGTAAGCAAAAAAGAAGTTGCAGTGTGCCTGTACAAAGAGCTAGCGTAAGTTCAGTTACCTGCTTCTAGGAATTTTAGTTAGCCATTGATACGTCTCCAACGTATCTATAAATTTTGCTTGTTCCATGCTGTTATATTATCATTCTTGGATGTTTTACAATCATTTTATAGCAACTTTATATCATTTTTGGGGACTAACCTATTGACATAGTGCCCAGTGCTAGTTGCTATTTTTTGCTGAATATCAGTACCAAACGGAGTCCAAACGTAGCAAAACTTTTTGGAGAATTTTTTTGGACCAGAAGACACAACATGGGCCAAAGAAGTACCAGAGGGGAGGCTCGAGGTGGGCACAACCCACCAGGGTGCGCCAGGAGGCCCAGGCGCGCCCAGGGGGGTTGTGCCCCCCTCGGTGACCTCCTGCACCGCCTCTTCGCCCTATAAATTGCCAAATATTCCAGAAACCCTAGGGGAGTCGATGAAACTCAATTCCAGCCGCCGCAAGTTCCAGAACCATGAGATCCAATCTAGACACCATCACGGAGGGGTTCATCATCCTCATTGGTGCCTCTTCGATGATGCGTGAGTAGTTCATCATAGACCTAAGGGTCCGTAGTTAGTAGCTAGATGGCTTCCTCTATCTCTTTTGATTCTCAATACAATGGTCTCTTGGAAATCTATTTGATGTAACTTTTTTTTGCGGTGTGTTTGTTGGGATCCGATGAACTTTGAGTTTATGATCAGATCTATATCCATGAATATTATTTGAGTCTTCTTTTGATCTCTTATATGCATGATTATTTATAGCCTCGTATTTCTTCTTCGTATCTTTGGTTTAGTTAGGCCAACTAGATCAATTTTTCTTGCCATGGGAAGAGGTGCTTTGTGATGGGTTCGATCGTGCGGTGTTCTTTCCCAGTGACAGAAGGGGCAGCAAGGCACGCATGTATCGTTGCTATTAACGATAACAAGATGGGGGCTATTCCTACATGAATAGATCTCGTCTACATCATGTCATCATTCTTATTGCATTACTCT
This sequence comes from Thinopyrum elongatum, assembly GCA_011799875.1. Classification (NCBI taxonomy): domain Eukaryota; kingdom Viridiplantae; phylum Streptophyta; class Magnoliopsida; order Poales; family Poaceae; genus Thinopyrum; species Thinopyrum elongatum. Next base: position 206,907,548 of record CM022303.1, read on the forward strand.
GTTTCTCCATGAACTTAATACACTAGATGCATGCTGGATAGCGGTCGATGTGTGGAGTAATAGTAGTAGATGCAGGCAGGAGTTGGTCTACTAATCTTGGACGTGATGCCTATATATTGATCATTGCCTTGGATATCATCATAATTATTCGATTTTCTATCAACTACCCAACAGTAATTTGTTTACCCACCGTGTGCTATTTCTTGAGAGAAGCCACTAGTGAAATCTACGGCCCCCGGGTCTATTCTTTATCATATTTGCTTTCCGATCTATTATTTGCCACTTTTATTTTCATTATTCCAAAAACCCAAAAATACCTTGCTGCACTTTTTTGTTACTTCTTTTATTTCATGTTTTATCGAGATCTATTTATCCAATCTACACATTTTTTATCACGTCAACTTGACAATCTCTGGCGACGTTACCGGAAAAAGGGATTGACAACCCCTTATAAGCGTCGGGTTGCAAGTATTTGTTCTTTGTGTGCAGGTACCATTTACATGGTGTTGCTTGGTTCTCCTACTGGATTCATACCTTGGTTTCATAACTGATGGAAATACCTACCGTAGCTGTGCTGCATCATCCCTTCCTCTTTGGGGAAATACCGACGTAGTTCAACCGACATCAAAAGGAATTTCTGGTGCCGTTGTCGGGGAGACATTAGCAACATCTATCAGGTTCCTAATCACAAATCTAATCTCCTTGCAATTTACATTATTTGCCATTTGCCTCTCATTTTCATCTCCCCCACTTCACAATTTTTTTCCTTTTTATTCATCTTCTTTTTCATTCTCCTTTTTCTCGTCAGATCTTTTGTTTGCTTGTGTTGCCATGTGCCTTCTATTTGCTTGCATCTTCGCTTGCTAAAAATCTATTGATATGGATCCTCATCCACTTGCTAATCTTTTTAAAAGATCCAATTATGATGAACCAATCTCTAGTGAGTTGAGTGCACTAGATTAGCTTTATGAAGTTTTGCTTGAAATTCATGAATCTGAAAATTATGATGAAGTGCTAAAAGAAGAAATTTATGAAGTGATTCACGATAGTTCCTTGAAGGAAAAGCATGATTGCAATGATTTTACTATAAATTCTATTAATGTTAATTGTGCTAATAATATGCAAAACCCCAAGCTCGGGGATGCTAAGTTTGATATGTCCACTACTTATTGCAATGATCATGATTGGGGTGATTCTTCTTATGATCTTGAAATTTTATTTAAGCCTCGTGATGAATATGATATTGAAAATAATGTTTGCAATAATATTGAAAGTGGGTTTAGAAGAGCGTCAACTTTAGGTAAAAATAATTCCACATATTTGGAGAGTGTTCAATCTTACAAAAAAATTATGAAAGTGGGTTTGGAGAGGTCATGACTTTAGTTGGTGTTAATCCCACTATCTTGGAAGATTATAAAACTTTTATGCATGTGGATCATGAAGAGAAAATTTTATATGATAGCTATATTATTGAATTTGATTATGATCCTACATGTAATTATTATGAAAGAGGAAAATATGGTTGTAGAAATTTTCATGTTACTAAATTACCTCTCGTTATGTTGAGATCGTCAATCTTTTATTCCTCTTCTTTGCATATGTTAGATGTTTCCTGTCTTGATAATTTGTTTCCTTATAAAATTCCTATGCATACGAAGTATGTTAGACTTAAATGTGTTTTTCATATGCTTCATGATGCTCTCTTTGTGCTTCAATTTTTTGTCTTTCATGTGAGCATCAGTAAAATTATCAACGCCTAGATAAAAGGCTTTAAAGAAAAGCGCTTGTTGGGAGGCAACCCAATGAATAAATTTTATTTTTGCCTTTTTCTTTCTGTTCTTGAGTGTTTGCACAATTATACTACTGTTATGATTGTGTTTTTTATGTTTTAATTAGTTTTTGTGCCAAGTGAAGCCTTTGGGATCATGTTGGGATTTGATCTTGTTGAAAAACAGAAACTTGATGCGCCAGTAACAGAATTTTGTAAAATCACATAACCGCGATAAAATCCTGATTTTTTTACAAAACATTTATATACAAATTTCCTACCTTTTCCGAATTTTTCAGAATTTTTGGAGTTACAGAAGTATTCGAAGTTTTCAAATTACTATAGATTGTTCTGTTTTTGACAGATTCTATTTTCTTTGCGTTGTGTGCTTATTTTGATGAATCTATCGATTGTATTGGAGGGTATAAGCCATGGAAAAGTTAGGATAAAGTAGATCTAATGAAAAAATAAAATATGAATGGGTTCGCAACAGTACTTAGAGTAGTGATTTGATTTGTTATACTAATGGATCTCACGAAGGTTTTCTTGAGTTTTGTGTGTTTGAAGTTTTCAAGTTTTGGGTGAGATCACGATAGATGAAGGAATAAGGAGTGAAAAGAGCCTAAGCTTGGGGATGCCCATGGCACCCCAAGTTATTATTCAAAGAGAAACAAGCAACTAAGCTTGGGGATGCCCCGGAAGGCATCCCCTCTTTCTTCTAACGACCATCAGTATTTTACTTGGAGCTATATTTTTATTCGTCACATATCATGAGTTTTGCTTGGAACGTCTTGTATTATACGAGTCCTTGCTTGTTTTGCTTTTTAGTTTGTGTCAAGTATACTTGCTGAACACACCTATTTGAGAGAGCCAAAATTATGCTATGATTTGTTAGAATTGCGCTTTATGCTTCACTTAAATTTTTTGAGCTATGGAATTGCTCTAGTGCTTCACTTATATCTTTTTGAGCACGGTGTGCTTTAATATTTTTAAAGAAATGCTCTCATGCTTCACTTAGATTAATTTGAGAGTTAGTAAATTTTTGAAGAAATTCTCTCATGCTTCACTTATATTATTTTGAGAGACGAAAAATTTATGCTCATGTTCTTCACTTAGATTTGTTTGAGCTTGTCAAAAGCAATTGCAATATATGAAGCTAATCCCAAAGTGATAGATATTCAAGAGGGATATAATAAAAACTTTCATGAAGATCATTGGACAAAATAAACTTGATTCTTTGTAATAGTTTTGCGTAATGATGATAGTGATATGTGAGTCATGTTGGTGAGTAATTATGCTTTAGTAAGAATATTGGTGTTAAGTTTTGTGATTCCCTATGCAAGCACGAAAGTCAATAGTTATGCAATGAAATTACATCCTACTTATGGTGCATTACTCGGTGTTAGTTATGCTTAATGCTCACTTATGTGATTTTTTATTTCTTGGTTGGTTGCTTCTCAATCTATTTGCTAACCTCCATTTGTACTAAGTAGAAATACTACTTGTGCATCCAAAATCTTTAAACCCAGTTTTGCCATATGAGTACACCATACCTACCTATATGCGGTATTCTCGTGCTGTTCTAAGCAAATTTGTATGTTCCATCTCTAATTTTCAAAATATATTTCCTTTTTGTGTGCCCGTACCGCTCATGAAGCGGCAGGGGGTGGCCAATATTTTCCATGCTAGATGTGTTATTCTCAAGATGAGTGTTTATTCACTTGTCATTGCACGAGAGTACGGCGGTAATAGGGATGCCCAGTCCTAAAATGAAAAAGAAATTTACTTTATGTTGTTAAATAATAAATTCCTTGGAAAGTGTTGGTATGGAAGGCACCTGTGGATACGGCTAGCCATGGATTGTGAAAGAATGGTGGAAAAAGGAATAAACTTTATTTTCTGTTTGGGAACCGCCTATGATATATCTAGCATGGAAAGTGTTGGGAATTACTCGGTCATTTTCGTTGACGGGAAAAGTATGCCTCTCAAAGAAAAATTCTCTCAATTTTTTCTTTGAGCTCTGGCACCTCTACAAATCCCTACTTCCCTCTGCGAAGGGCCTGTCTATTTACTTTATGCAATTTTAGTTTTATTTGAGTCTCCATCTTCTCTTATAAAGCACCAACTAAGGGGCACTATGATCATACTTGAGCATTGGATGTAGCTAATATGCGAGTGTGTTTCACGAATGGATCAATGATTGAGCATGATGGGCTAGGGATAAGTTTCTTTAGTGTTGATATTTTGAAAGACATGGTTGCTTGTTGATACGCTTGAGTATTGAAATCTTCATGTCAAAACTAGACTATTGCTTTGAACCATATAAAAGTCCAAATGTCCATGCTACAAAAGAAAAGAATATGTGATGAACATGTTAGGCAGCATACCACATCAAAAATTCTGTTTTTATCATTTACCCACCCGAGGACGAGTAGGAATTCAGCTTGGGGATGCTGATACGTCTCCAACGTATCTATAATTTTTGCTTGTTCCATGTTGTTATATTATCATTCTTGGATGTTTTACAATCATTTTATAGCAACATTATATCATTTTTTTGGGACCAACCTATTGACATAGTGCCCAGTGCCAGTTGCTGTTTTTTGCTTGTATTTTACTTCGCAGAATATCAGTACCAAACGGAGTCCAAACACAGCAAAACTTTTTGGAGAATTTTTTTGGACCAGAAGACACAACATGGGCCAAAGAAGTACCAGAGGGGAGGCCCAAGGTGGGCACAACCCACCAGGGAGCGCCAGGAGGCCCAGGCGCGCCCAGGGGGGTTGTGCCCCCCTCGGTGACCTCACGCAGCGCCTCTTCACCCTATAAATTGCCAAATATTCCAGAAACCCTAGGGGAGTCGACGAAACACAATTCCAGCTGCCGCAAGTTCTAGAACCACGAGATCCAATCTAGATACCATTGCGGAGGGGTTCATCATCCTCATTGCTGCCTCTCTGATGATGCGTGAGTAGTTCATCATAGACCTAAGGGTTCGTAGTCAGTAGCTAGATGGCTTCCTCTCTCTCTTTTGATTCTCAATACAATGGTCTCTTGGAGATCTATTTGATGTAACTCTTTTTTGTGGTGTGTTTGTTGGGATCCGATGAACTTTGAGTTTATGATCAGATCTATATCCATGAATATTATTTGAGTCTTCTTTTGATATCTTACATGCATGATTATTTATAGCCTCGTATTTCTTCTTCGAATCTTTGGTTTAGTTAGGCCAACTAGATCGATTTTTCTTGCCATGGGAAGAGGTGCTTTGTGATGGGTTCGATCGTGCGGTGTTCTTTCCCAGTGACAGAAGGGGCAGCAAGACATGCATGCATCATTGCTATTAAGGATAACAAGATGGGGGCTATTCCTACATGAATAGATCTCGTCTACATCATGTCATCATTCTTATTGCATTACTCTGTTTCTCCATGAACTTAATACACTAGATGCATGCTGGATAGCGGTCGATGTGTGGAGTAATAGTAGTAGATGCAGGCAGGAGTCGGTCTACTAATCTTGGACGTGATGCCTATATATTGATCATTGCCTTGGATATCATCATAATTATTCGATTTTCTATCAATTGCCCAACAGTAATTTGTTTACCCACCGTGTGCTATTTCTTGAGAGAAGCCACTAGTGAAATCTACAGCCCTGGGGTCTATTCTTTATCATATTTGCTTTGGAATCTATTATTTGCCACTTTTATTTTCAGATCTATTATTCCAAAAATACCTTGATGCACTTTTTTGTTACTTCTTTTATTTCATGTTTTATCGAGATCTATTTATCCAATCTACACATTTTTTATCACGTCAACTTGACAATCTCTGGCGCCGTTACCCGAAAAAGGGATTGACAACCCCTTATAAGCGTCAGGTTGCAAGTATTTGTTCTTTGTGTGCAGGTACCGTTTACATAGTGTTGCTTGGTTCTCCTACTGGATTGATACCTTGGTTTCATAACTGAGGGAAATACCTACCATAGATGTGCTGCATCATCCCTTCCTCTTTGGGGAAATACCAACGTAGTTCAACCGACATCAGCCATTGATTACAAAATTCTTCAAATACCTTGCTTGGCTTAATTTAGTTTGTTACTGATTACGTAATGACATAACCTGTTAATCCTATTATAGATTGCGCCTATCTATGTGTTTGATACTTACTGTTTATAGAATTACCTGTTTGCCTGAACTTAAATAACTACTTAAGCACGTAGATAGCTGGTCATATCTACTTCTAGGGTGCAGCAAAATTCATGTGTAATTTACCTTTTGATACCCTGTTTATTTAAATGGTTTGCTGTTATGACTTGTAGCACTAGTAATGTTTGCATGTTCATTGACAGACAACTGTTAGGTTTATATGAGGGACAATGTCTTTTTAACTTATATATATACATATGTGTGTGTGTGTGTGTCAGAATCATTTTGCTTACAACAAAGAAATTTACAGATGTTTGTATTGCTGGTAAGCGGTACCGACTTGTTACTTTAATACGTTGCCAAGAACTTGTTAGTTTTACTAGTTCATGTGTAATTAAATATGTTGCCAAAACTGGTTAGTTTTACTAGTTTGATGTTAGTTTCTTATGGCTCTTGCAACACTTTATTTATGATTGCTAACATTCAAGTTTGCAGGATCCAACTGAAACTCCAATGGCACAACAGGTATGTTTTGAAAAACTTCTTTGTTTACCAGGTTTGTTATTGTAGCTTGTTGCTATAATCATGTTACCAACTTCAACTTTTCAGGATCCAATTGGAAGTCCAATTGCACAGCAGGTACATTTTCAGAAATTTATTTTTGTAATAGGATTGCTGCTATAACTTGTTGCTCTAATCAAGTAACTGACTACTCAACTTTTCAGGATCCAAGAGAAACTCCAATGCCACCACAGGTGCCTTTTGCACAACTTGTTTGTTTAACTGCTTTGCTGCTGCAATTGGTTGCTCTAATCAAGTTACTGACTACTCAACTTTTCAGGATCCAAGAGAAACTCCAATGCCACAACAGGTGCCTTTTGCAAAAACTTGTTTTTTTAACTGCTTTGCTGCTACAACCGATTGCAATGATGTTAATAACTTATACTTATCAGCATCCAATCGAAACTCTTTAATTCCTTGTTTGTTTAACTGGGTTGCTGTTCTAACTCCCAGTTGAGAAGCTTTGCTAACTTCAACTTTTCTGAATCCAATCGGAACTGTAATGGCAAAACAGGTTAGCCCAAGATCAAAGAGCGAGGTCCCCATGGACCTTCTATCATCCCAGAGCAGTGGCAACGGACCAACCGTGCATCATGAATTGGCAACTGTTGATGCTCTAGAGTCTAAACTATTGGTAGAAAGAGAGTCTGCTTTTGCACTTAGAGATGAAGTTGACATGTTGAGGAAGCAAACAGCAAAGTAACAAGTAGTACTCAAGACAACCATTAAATATTTGGTGGATATCAAAACGAAGCAAGCTGAGACTGACCGCATTGTTAAGGTCCTGCAGGAAAAAAGGAAATTAAAATCCCACTTGGTAAATTATAGGTGAAATGCTTTTTCCATCGTTGAATAACCTTTGTGTTGTTTGTTAATGTAATCGATTGAACCATTTGTTTTAGAGATCATGTAATAATTCTTTTTGTTTTTTGGTCTGTATTATATTTGAGCAAGGGTCCATATTAATTCATAAAACTGTGAGACCTTTCTTTTTTTTTTTGAGGCAAAGATATTTCATTTTGTTTGCTATGCCAGACCTACAAATATGCCAATCGGGCTGAATGTGCATTCAACCTTAATTGTAGTATAGATGGTCCTTCAGTGGCGCGCATCTGAAAGGGCCAAGATGTTGTACTAGCTTTGCTAAAAAATGATGCTCTTCTAGCAAAAAAAAGTACAGCGGCCTGGCTTATGTATGTTAGTTGATATTATTCATCCATATACTCTATAAGTGTTTATATGTCTGTTAATTTTCTATATTATTGGTTGATTGACTCAGTATTTTGAATCTTGAGACATCGCTTGTGTACATATCTAAATGGGAGTACACTATATGTTGCGTGTGTCATACATGTTACGCTTGAGTTGGACATAAAGTAGTTTCAAATATTCAAATTCACCTTAAACTGGATTTTACCTTCTGGATTCGAGTATCGGCATTTGTAAATCATATTCATATATGATAGTGGAATACATCTTTGTTGTGCTTTTGAAGATATATTAAAAACATAGAATGATTTATAAAGATTCATATAAGAATACAAAATGGATTTGAATTTAGTTGCCAGGGTAAAGGTGAATGCTTATTGTCCCAAAATTTGAAAGAAGCGGCAAAACAACCACTCCCACATTGGCTGTCCGAAACCAGTGTTTGCGGGATGGAAATTACTGTCTACCCCTTACACGGACAACCCAGCGATCCGATTTCCACTTCTCTCAATAGGGGTAGGTTAGTAACTTCAATCAGACGTGACACGGCCGCCTCTCAGCCCATTCAGACATGGTGGGCGCCAAATGTGGGCGGCAAAACAGATTTGATTCAAGGTCGTCTCAAAGACCTGTGTCTCTCCCTCTATGTCCCCATTCATACACGGTGGGCGGCAAAACAAACTCTCCTCGGCCGAATATGATGTAAGCAAATATTTTAAATAGGGACAGGTTTGTAACTTCACTCATACGTGACACAACCGCCCTACCTGTTAGCCATGTTCATACACCGTGGGCGCCAACCGTGGGCGCCAAAACACCCTCTCCTCTCCCAAAATAGCTCTCCGCAAATATTGGGGAGATGCGAGATTACCGTCCTATCCCCAACCAACGAGACATCCAAATTTTAAACGGGGGCTAAGTTCGTAACTTTTAGCGTGTCCCAAAGACATGGTTCCCCGTACCTCTCCCTCCATTTTCCCATTCATACACCTTCGGTGCCAGAACACCATCCCCACACCAGCCTCCACCGTCTGCCACCCCATCCATCGTCGCCGTCCTCCACCATGCCGGAGCGCCTACCAAGACCGTGTCGTCCACTGCTAGAGATGGACGTTTCTCATCCACCACGACGGACCAGGAGCCTTGCATCCCATCCTCTCGCTTCATCGGTGCCATTGTCCACCTTGTCCGGGCCGCTCCGACAACCTTCTTGTCCACCGCAGCGGGACTTATCCCCCGATGCCCCCGTCTACCGTCGCAGATCTGCTTCCACACCACCGACAGCCATTGCACCCCCAATGCCTACACGGCGCCGCAAGAGAGGTGGTACTACTTCATATCTACTCAACTTTTTGATCTCAACTAGAAAATAGATCGTAACTTGGTTACTGTACTTTCTTTCAGCTCTTAGAATCTTAGTTCTTAGTTCGAAGCAAACAATGGTTGCTAAGTAGCCTTTATGTGGTTTGCAGCTTCAAATGTGCCATGGCACAGTCATAATAGGGTTCAATTGATCATGCTTAGGGTTTCCCCCCTTTTATGATCACTATACGATCAGCCTATGTGCTTCTTGTCATAATGGCACTGCTCCACCCATCAAGCTAAACAACATTAGTTGTTCAAATACGAATTTGATATGATGCTGATATTATTAAAACAGAGTCATTTAATTGGTCAGCTAAATGTTCCTAATTTAGTTTCGAAATGCATGTACGCCGCTGGGGCGGATCTACAGGGTGGCCACGGTGGGCCGCGGCCGACCCTAGGATTTTGGGTTGGCCCACACCCTGATTCCCCCCTCTGTTCTACTGCGCTTCCGATCTCTACTCGCCCCTAGCCGCTTGCCTCGCTGGTGACTTGCCATCCCCGGACAGCATGACTTTAGGAGGAGATGCCGGACTAACAGGAGGTTAGGAGCCGCTCGCCCAACAACGTCACCACTGCCCGGGCGCGCCGCCGTGCCTACCTTCCCAGTCCGTTCAGGGCTCGGGCTTGCAGCACCCACTCAGCCAACCCGATTTATCCTGAGATGCGTCCTCAACACTCAGCAGCCACTCCCCATTACCCATTTTCTAATTGATTCATTACTCGTTAGGCAGGAGTGTCATTAGGGTTTGTTGTGTACTGAGTACTACCTACACTTAATGGTTCAAATACGAATTTGATATGATTCTAATGTTCCTACTTTAGTTTTGAAATGTGTGTCCGCCCCTTATAGAGACATAAGAGGTTTGTATTTTTGTGTGTGGTCTGGTCAGCACGGTTGGGGGATGAACTTTGTATACGCAGGGGTTTGTGCGGAGACAGTGTTCGAGTAGAATCCGCAATGCATTCCATAGATAATCTGACTACTTTTTATGTTATCATGATTCTCAGATACTGAACAACATCGTAATGATTATGAGGTTGCGTGCATGAAAAGAATAAAGCAGAACAATGCCATGGCTTTCAAACTTGGCATTAAGGGACTGAGATCCAGTCTGGATGCAATGCAATGCACATGCTCTCCACCTATAGATTCATGTTTAGAATATGATCCTAACAATGTTTCTGAGCTAGAGGGAGACCTAAGCCAATGTAGTTCCCTAGTGGAGGAGTCAAAGGCAGATGCCCTATCTTATTCACCCATCAAGGTGCTTGCTCTAACTTTGCAAGGTTATATTGGTCGCACATATCTTGCAAATGATGCTTTGCATTGCTTCTACTTTGTTGCACTGCCATTTTCTTAGTTTACACATCATCTATGTGAATACGCCCTGCCTATCCATTTTCATTACATATTCCATCTGTCATCATCCCTTATTTCTCCATTCAAATGTAGTTTTTGTGTATCAGACGTTCAAAAGAAAGAGGGTGGTTGCTAATCGCGAAGGAGCATGAACAAAGTATTTGGAAAAGGTAGTGACACCTAATAAATCAAATAGCCCATTAGGTGTAGTGGCAATATCACCAGACCCACAAAACACGGTCCCAACTCTAGCAGACTCCAGCCCTACAACATTGGCCATCTCTAATGCCCCAACTCAGCAGACCCCAACTGCAGCAATCAGTATGATGATGCCAGTTGACATAGCACCAGCTCTAAGATGCAAAACCCCCATTCCAGCAAAGAGTACACCAAATCCAGTTGTCAAATCCATTTTCGAACGAGAGAGAGCCCCAATTGCAGCAAATAGGACCCCTGTTCCACTTCTTCCCAGTTTAGAAGACAAAGCTTATATTGTTGTCAGGAAATTTGTGCGCATCTTTCCTTCATGGAAAGATTATACCACAGACAAAGAACAATTTCCAATCTTGCTCCGCAACTTACGTGTAAGTAATGTACTAATGTTACTCATGGTAATTAGTGCCTATGTTTCTCCTGACAGAAGACAAAATATTTCATTCTTTTAAATAGGCGAGGACCAAACTGGATAATCAAGATGAGCAAGGCTTGGTTGCGCCGCGTTGATGAAGTATCATTGCTACCTGAGGCAAGCGCACTTCGATGACAATCCTCTAAACGAAATTTATGTAAAGTCTCTGGTGCTACATTTAGTAGACAGTGACTGGAATAGTCTTGTTACACATTGGTCTCATCTGCAGTGTAAGGTACTGTCTATGATATCACATCACAATTTGAACTGCATTTCTGTATGTGCCTTACTGTCTCACTTGTACGAAAACTGTTTGCAGAAGAATATTCATTCTCAAGGGACCACAGAATCTCGCAACAATACTGCACACTGCATTGCTCTTGTGAGTACCTCTTGCCCTGTATCACCATACTTACTTTCATAGCTGGTTGTTTATGTACCATCACTGCACATGTTAGCCTCCTTATCCTCCATTTGGTGGACATTATAAGATCTGTATCAACTCTTACATAAATTTAGAATCAACCTAATGCTTTTGAAGAGGTTTAGCTCTGCACTCCTCTTGTAAGGACCGAATGTCTTGTATCACTGTCCTTGCATTAATAGCTACTCCCTCCGTCCCATAATATAAGAGCGTTTTGTACAGTACACTAGTGTACAAAACACTCTTATATTATGGGAAGGAGATATTGGTTCATTGTGTAGCATTACTCTGCATCTTATCTCCCTCGCCCACCATTTACTGCAAAATATCAGATCTATATTTAATCTTAACAAAAAGTTGAATACACAGACAATGCCAGTGCAGAAGTGTAGCCCAGTGCTCTTGTTAGTACATTTTGTCCTCTAACGCTTGTACTTAAATTGATAGGTAGTTGATTATGTAGCATCAATCTCCATCTTATCTTCATTGTCCTCTATCCCTTCCAGTATTATCATATCTATAATTACTCTCTACAAAATGTAGAGTACATGCAATGCTTAAGAAGAAGATTATGTGCTGAAATTCTTGAGTTATCCTTCCCTTGACATGGAGAAGGGCATTATAGAGCCGCTGTTAACTGTTAATATAAGTCGGTCCTTCTAAAGCCTTTATCCTCAACTGTTGTTTAATTTGCTCATACTCCCTATCATCAACTGTTGTTTAGTTTACTGTTTCTATCAAAATGCATGTTCACAACAACTGTAAGTTCCAAGTTTTAGTTCTAAAACCAAATTCCTTATTCATACCATGCACATTACTCAATACAGATCCAATGATTTTCTTTAGCCCTGCATGTGTGCTTGTTTTTGTTGATCTATAATCCAGTGTGTGGTGAAGCAGCCCACATTTGCACCTTGTCATTTCCTGCTTTATCTAACTGGTCTGGCTAATGATATGAACAACATGCCATGCACATTAACCAAAATAGATACAATGATTGTCTTTTGCCCTACATCTATGCTTGTTTTGTTGATATGGTAATCCAGTAGTGTGGTGAAGCTCCCCGCATTATGAACAATACAAAATTATGCTATTGACATTTTGAACTGTCTCTTTATTTTCTAATTTGAAATTGGATGGAATTGCAGCACAGTTACCATCTTTGTTTATATACATCCAAAACCTGTCATCTCTTTGCTTGTTTTAGGGTGATATGCCTAATGGCATGCACAAGTCTGTTGAAGGCTATGAGACAGACCCAACATATATTGTAGCAAAGAAGGCAAAACATCTTGAAGATAGCGAGACAACCCCAAAGTCATGTCTTGATGCAGTGTTCAAGTTACTCAAGACTAGCAGTCACACAAGCTCACAGAATTTGCTGTCTGAATCAGTTCGACTTCTTCAATCTCAACTTCAAGCAGAAAGGCGTTCTGCAACTCAACTTCGACTTGAAGTCTGATCTCTAAGGAAGATCGCAGAGAACTCCAATGAGAACCTGAAACACAAGTGCTCCCTGGGTGGTTTTGGTAATTAATGTCAACATATCTCTTGTTGGACTAATACTTTTATCTAGTATATTTCAGATGAGTTCAACAGAGGAGTGGTGTGGACAAGAGGATGTGGAACCCCTTCAAGATGCTAAGGACAAAGGATTGGCTCAAGCTCTAAAGCTCAAGACTCTACATTTTAATTTTAGTGATCCAAGATCACATTGAGTCCATAGGAAAAGCCAATACTATTAAAAGGGGATGAGGTGTTGCTTAATGGCTTGCTTGCTCAAAGTGCTTAGTGATATGCTCCAAAGCCCTCAACCACTTTCTCATATCCACATATGTCCCAAACCAAAAGTCAAACTCGGCCCCACCGATTTGATCTATCCGGCGCCACCGAGTTCATTTGACATAGCCACTGCCAGAAACCCTAATCAGTTCGGTCTCACCGATGGGATCTTGGTCTCACCGAGATGGGCTTGCAAACTCTCTGTTTCCTATTGCACTTATTTTGGTCCCACCGAAATATGCAATCGGTCCCACCGAGTTTGCTTAACCAACTCTCTGGTTAGCTTATTACCAAAATCGATCCCACCGAGTTTGTGTAATCGGTCAAACCGAGATGAGGTTTTACCTTAACCCTAGCACATCGGTCCCACCGAGTTGATCATATCGGTCCCACCGAAAATCCTAACGTTCACATTTTGAACTAAATCGGTCTGACTGAGTTTTATGATTCGGTCCCACCGAGTTTGGTAAATTGTGTGTAACGGTTAGATTTTGTGTGGAGGCTATATATACCCCTCCACCCACTCTTCATTCGTGGAGAAAGCCATCAGAACGTGCCTACACTTCCAGCATACATTTTCTGAGAGAGAACCACCTACTCATGTGTTGAGACCAAGATATTCCATTCCAATCATATGAATCTTGATCTCTAGCCTTCCCCAAGCTGCTTTCCACTCAAATCATCTTTCCACCAAATCCAAATCCGTGAGAGAGAGTTGAGTGTTGGGGAGACTATCATTTGAAGCACAAGAGCAAGGAGTTCATCATCAACACACCATCTATTACCTTTTGGAGAGTGGTGTCTCCTAGATTGGTTAGGTGTCACTTGGGAGCCTCCGTCAAGATTGTGGAGTTGAACCAAGGAGTTTGTAAGGGCAAGGAGATCGCCTACTTCGTGAAGATCTACCCGAGTGAGGCAAGTCCTTCATGGGCGATGGCCATGGTGGGATAGACAAGGTTGCTTCTTCGTGGACCCTTTGTGGGTGGAGCCCTCCGTGGACTCGCGCAACCGTTACCCTTCGTGGGTTGAAGTCTCCATCAACGTGGATGTACGATAGCACCACCTATCGGAACCACGCCAAAAATCTTTGTGTCTCCAATTGCGTTTGCATACTCCAATCACATCCCTTTACATTCTCGCAAATTGCATGCTTTACTTTCCGCTGCTCATATACTCTTGCCATGCTTGCTTGAAATGTATTGTGAATGTTTAAACTTGTGCTAAAACTCCACCTTAACTTGAAGAAATTAAAAACTGCTATTTTTCTTTGTTGAGGGTCTAATCACCCCCCCCCTCTAGACACCTCTTCTCGATCCTTTCAATTGGTATCAGAGCTTTAGTTTCCATTGCTTTGGTTTAATCACCATTGGAGGAAGATGGATGAGTCTACGTTGGGGAGTCTTAGACATAGAGTGCCTATACTTGATGTACAATACTTTCATGAGTGGAAAAATGAGATGCTTGTGATTTTCAATGAATATCATTTGAGCAAGTACATTACTAGCCCTTGTGCACCCATTGTTGATCCTTTGCATCCTACCCTTGATGAGTCTATTGACTTGATCCGCAATCTTAGAACTATCAATCTTATCATTAGAGGACTGCCTAGAAATTTGATTGTTTGCTTGCCTGCTCTTGATTGTGCCTATACCATATGGAGATTTCTTAAGGAACGATTTCCAAACTATTCCTTGCAAAATCTAGATGTGATTCTTCAAAAGTCCATTGCTTTAAATAAGATGAATCCTAAAGACCCTAAGTTTGGTGATTGTTTATTTGAGCTTCGTGACCTTATGCGTGCCAAAGGAGATGTTGGAATCATTAGCAATATCATTTCCGAAGTCATTAGAATTCATAAAGATGATCATTTATCTAATGAATCACTCTCTCTAGGAATTGATCCATCACAAGACTATGTTGAACACGGATACTATGATGAGGATGATGATAGTGACTTCGATCTCGATGAGTCTATGAGACACTTTGGTCTTATGGCTAATCTTCGCGGCTACATGGCTGGAGGAAAGGAATAGGTTCTTGATAGTGGATGTACCGATCACATGACTGGAGACAAGGATATGTTTCGTGAGCTAGCTGAAAACGACGGCCCTCGAAAGTATGTCACTTTTGGTGATAACTCAAAGGGTAAGGTGGTTGGCCTTGGTAAGGTGGCCATCTCACATGATAGCTCCATACAAAATGTTATGCTCGTTGAATCTCTTGGCTATAATCTACTTTCCGTATCTAGACTTGCTGACTTTGGATTCAATGTCCTATTTACTGAAGTAGATTGCCAAGTGTTTCGTAGAGATAATCACAATATGGTCTTTACCGGTATACGTAGAGGTGATCTATACATTGTTGATTTCACTAAAAAGGCTCAACCTAGAACTTGCTTTATTGCTAAATCCTCTAAAGGTTGGTTGTGGCATAGAAGGTTAGGTCATGTGGGCATGCGAAATCTTGATAAGCTTATTAAAGGTGATCATATCCTTGGAGTGAAAGATGTTATATTTGACAAGGATAGATTGTGCAGTGCTTGTCAAGCAGGAAAACAAGTTGGAGGGAGTCACCCCGTGAAGAACATCATGACCACGAGAAGACCGCTCGAGCTACTTCATATGGATCTCTTTGGTCCCAATGCCTACAAAAGTCTCGGTGGTAACTCGTTCGGTTTAGTCATTGTTGATGATTTTTCAAGATTTACGTGGGTGCTCTTTCTTGATGATAAAACACAGGTCCAAAAAATCTTCAAGAACTTTGCTAGGAGGGCCCAAAATCAATTTGAAGTGAAGATCAAGAAGGTTCGTAGCGACAACGGAACGGAGTTCAAGAACGCAAATGTGGATACCTTACTTGACGAAGAAGGGATTTAACACGAGTTCTCGGCTACGTACACACCTCAACAAAATGGAGTTGTTGAGAGGAAGAACCGGACTCTTATTGAGATGGCAAGAACGATGCTTGATGAGTACAAGACGCCAAAACACTTTTGGGCGGAAGCGGTTGAGACAGCTTGTCATGCAACAAATCGCTTGTATCTCCACAAGCTACTCAGCAAGACGGCATACGAGCTTCTCACCGGTAACAAACCCCAAGTTGGATACTTTCGAGTATTCAGCTCAAAGTGTTACATTCTTGATAAGCATCATCGTTCTAAATTTGCTCCTAAATCTCATGAAGGTTTCCTACTTGGTTATGGCTCAAACTCTCACACTTACCGTGTCTACAACAGTTTCACCCGAAAGGTTGAAGAGACGGTAGATGTGAAGTTTGATGAATCTAACGGCTCGCAAGTAGAGCAATTGCCAATTGATGTAGGAGACAAAGACCCTTCGGAAGCAATTCAAGACTTATCTATTGGCAAGATTCATCCAACGGAGGTGAAGGAGAGTACCTCATCCGTCCAAGTGGAAGCCTCTACCACATGACAAGGTGAACCAAGAGCTGACACGGAAGCATCCACAAGTGGGACACACCAAGATGAAGAAAACGAGGAAATACACCAAGATGAACCTCATCAACCTCCTTCTCCACCTCGACAAGAGAACGACAACGTCAACAATGAAGAAGGCCAAGAGGAAGAACAAGATGATGAAGAAGATGTTCCACCCCGAACCAAGCAAAAGCTCTCACGAGTTCGAGCAAGAGTCGCAAGAGACCATCCCGTCGAACAAATCTACAATGATATACAAACCGGGAGAATCACTCGCTCAAAAACTCGTTTGGCTAATTTTTGTGAACATTATTCATTCATCTCTAGCATTGAACCTATGAAGGTTGAAGAAGCTTTGGAAGATCCGGATTGGATAAATGCCATGCACGAAGAGCTACACAACTTTGAGAGAAACCAAGTGTGGACATTGGTTGAGAAGCCCGACAACAACCACAACATCATCGGTACCAAATGGGTGTTTCGCAACAAGCAAGACGAAGATGGACAAGTCGTTCGCAACAAAGCACGTCTCGTTGCCCAAGGCTACACACAAGTCGAAGGTATGGACTATGGTGAGACATATGCCCCCGTTGCTAGACTTGAGTCCATCCGCATCTTACTTCTCTATGCTAATCACCATGATATCACTTTGTACCAAATGGACATTAAAAGTGCTTCTCTAAATGGTGAAATTGAGGAGGAAGTTTATGTTAAACAACCTCCCAGCTTTGTCAATCCTAAGAAACCCGACCATGTTTACAAACTTCACAAAGCTCTTTATGGTCTTAAACAAGCTCCTAGAGCGTGGTATAAATGCTTGACCAAGTTCCTTATTGAAAAAGGCTTTGAAATTGGAAAAATTGATTCTACTCTTTTTACTAAAAGGGTTAATGGTGAATTATTTGTGTGCCAAATTTATGTGGATGATATCATATTTGGTTCGACTAACCCTCATTTTAGTGAAAAGTTTGGGAAGCTAATGTCGAAGAAGTTTGAGATGTCTATGATGAGTGAACTCAAGTTCTTTCTTGGTTTGCAAATCAAGCAAACTAAGGAAGGCACCTTTGTTTCTCAAACAAAGTACACCAAGGACTTATTCAAGAAGTTCAACATGCAAGAAAGCAAAGGTATGAAAACACCCATGCCTACTAGTGGACATCTTGACTTGACCAAGGATGGCAAATCGGTTGACCAAAAGGTTTACCATTCTATGATTGGTTCATTGTTATATATATGTGCCTCCCGTCCCGATATTATGCTAAGTGTGTGCATGTGTGCACGATATCAAGCGGCCCCCAAAGAATGTCATCTTAAGGCTGTGAAAAGGATAGTGAGATACTTAATTCACACACCAAATTTTGGCATTTGGTATCCTAAGAGGTCTTCTTTTGATCTTGTTGGCTACTCCAATTCGGACTATGACGGTGACAAGGTTGATAGAAAGTCCACTTCGGGTACTTGTCAATTTCTTGGTAGATCTCTTGTGTCTTGGTCCTCCAAGAAACAAAACTCGGTATCCTTATCTACCGCCGAAGCAGAATACATTGCCGCCGGTTCATGTTGTGCTCAATTACTTTGGATGACCCAAACTCTTAAGGATTATGGGATCAATGTGAAACATGTTCCTTTGCTTTGTGACAATGAAAGTGCTATTAAGATTGCTCATAATCCTGTGCAACATTCTCGAACTAAGCATATTGAAGTTCGTCATCACTTCATTCGAGATCATGTTGCTAAAGGAGACATTGATCTCAAGCATGTTCGTACCGATAAGCAATTGGCGGATATATTCACCAAACCGCTTGATGAGAAAGTATTTTGCCGTTTGAGAGGTGAATTGAACATCATTGATGCTTCAAACTTGGAGTAGATACTCCATTTGGATACATGCAAGGCATGAGCCTATGACTAATCCTTGATATTTCTCTTATGATGATATTCATATGTCTTGTATATATTTGCACCCTTGCATGCTATCTAACCCTTGTAGGTACTTGGATGAATCTAAATGAATGAGATTGCAAATCACTCACATCATGAGCAATCTCTACATCACCAAGTCTCTACAATATGGTGGTTGAAGTCAAGGAAGCATGAAACCCTTCAACATATCCTTTGACAAATTTTACATATCAAATTTCATCTGGTATCAAGTTTCATGATTGTCATTTTGGATACACAAGTGCTCTTCCTTGCAAGACTAACCCATGTAGGTAGATGAACTCAAACTACTAGCAGTGCCCCAAACCATTGACGAGCTACATCAACCTTGAGCATCCACACAAGTTCAACTACATGATCAAGATCAACACCACCACCCAACGTATTACATTCCATCTTAGAGAAGCTTTATCCAAATTCATGGGTCAAAGCAGCTCAACAAGATGCGAATACATCAAGATGCTTAAACGAAAAATGGTAACCCCATTTTGAGCATTAACGATGAGTATGACTTATGATCAAGTGTTCTCACTTGACTCCTCAGTCAATATACTCTAACATAGGTGACTTTGTCGCCGCCCAATTCTAGATGAAGTTCTCTAGTGTGTTTCTGTGTTCTTGCATTTGTTCCTTGCATATTTGTTCCCCTTCTTTAAAAAAAACTTCATCTAGATTTCTTTTCTATTCCCTGTTTTGTTCTGTATTCCCTGCATTTAATTCATTGCAAATCCTTCAGTTAATTCCTTGCAAATCTTTGTGAGATCTTATTTGCCCAGTGAGCTGAGATGACTATTGTTCTCTTTCTGTGTTTAACTCGGTCACACCGGTTTTGTCTCTTTCGGTCAAACCGAACCATTTCGGTGCAACCGAAGAAATCAACTCGGTGTTACCGATTTCAATGCTGAGAAGACAAATTGCTATTTGCATCCTGCATATTTGTTCCAGCTCCACTCGATGATTCTTGTCCTCTACCTGCATCACATTCTACATGCTGCTTTGCTATGTGACTCAAGGACCAAACCTATTTTGACTCACACTCCAGAAGATCCCTTCATGGAAATTGATGTCAAAGGGGGAGAGAGAGCTCACATCAAAGCTTAATCACATCAAAAAGGGGAGAGAGATAATCACATCAAAGACCCCAGATGATTGGTATTCAAGAGGAGAGAAGTCACATGTCTTTAAGAGGGGAAAGACATGTTAGTCTGTGTTATGATTTCTGTGCTCTGATTTTCTTTTCCCTATATTCTCCCATTATCCAACATAAGATTCAGGGGGAGAAAGACATCTAAGGGAAGGAAATCTTCGAATTCATTGCATATATTTTACCCTTGGGGACATGTCTATATCAAATAGAGTACTTGCTACTCACTCTCTACATGTCATCCCAATCTTGGTACTCTTGTGGTTTGCAGTTTGCTCTGTTCAGTAGATATTCCTGTGTTATCTAACCTTGTTTACTTAGGTTCATCTCTTCCTAAGCCAGCTCAAGACCACAAGGTAAGTATATGCATCACACATACGTCCATGAAGATATCTTGCTAATGTACATATTGTTTGCAAGAAGGACTCATGAACATGAAGGTACAAATTCCTATATTTACATCCTTTGCTCTGATGCATATAGCCAAGATACATGTAACTCGTTGCTTGCTCTATCATGCTCATGCATTCACATGCTCTTACATTCCATATTTACATGATTGCATACATGTAGGGGGAGCCTATGCATGTTACATGTCTTTCCAAAGCTTTACTTGCTATTCTCTATATCTTTATCTAAAGCTTTGATGTATGTTGTCATCAATTACCAAAAAGGGGGAGATTGAAAGCACAAGTGCTCCCTGGGTGGTTTTGGTAATTAATGTCAACATATCTCTTGTTGGACTAATACTTTTATCTAG
Source organism: Thinopyrum elongatum (assembly GCA_011799875.1). Classification (NCBI taxonomy): domain Eukaryota; kingdom Viridiplantae; phylum Streptophyta; class Magnoliopsida; order Poales; family Poaceae; genus Thinopyrum; species Thinopyrum elongatum. Next base: position 206,928,079 of record CM022303.1, read on the forward strand.
TATATTTCAAATGAGTTCAACAGTGGAGTGGCGTGGACAAGAGGATGTGGAACCCCTTCAAGATGCTAAGGACAAAGGATTGGCTCAAGCTCTAAAGCTCAAGACTCTACATTTTAATTTTAGTGATCCAAGATCACATTGAGTCCATAGGAAAAGCCAATACTATTAAAAGGGGATGAGGTGTTGCTTAATGGCTTGCTTGCTCAAAGTGCTTAGTGATATGCTCCAAAGCCCTCAACCACTTTCTCATATCCACATATGTCCCAAACCAAAAGTCAAACTCGGCCCCACCGATTTGATCTATCTGGCGCCACCGAGTTCATTTTACATAGCCACTGCCAGAAACCCTAATCAGTTCGGTCTCACCGATGGGATCTTGGTCTCCCCGAGATGGGCTTGCAAACTCTCTGTTTCCTATTGCACTTATTTCGGTCCCACCGAAATATGCAATCGGTCCCACCGAGTTTGCTTGACCAACTCTCTGGTTAGCTTATTACCAAAATCGATCCCACCGAGTTTGTGTAATCGGTCAAACCGAGATGAGGTTTTACCCTAACCCTAGCACATCGGTCCCACCGAGTTGATCATATCGGTCCCACCGAAAATCCTAACGTTCACATTTTGAACTAAATCGGTCTGACTGAGTTTTATGATTCGGTCCCATCGAGTTTGGTAAATTGTGTGTAACGGTTAGATTTTGTGTGGAGGCTATATATACCCCTCCACCCACTCTTCATTCGTGGAGAAAGCCATCAGAACGTGCCTACACTTCCAGCATACATTTTCTGAGAGAGAACCACCTACTCATGTGTTGAGACCAAGATATTCCATTCCAATCATATGAATCTTGATCTCTAGCCTTCCCCAAGCTGCTTTCCACTCAAATCATCTTTCCACCAAATCCAAATCCGTGAGAGAGAGTTGAGTGTTGGGGAGACTATCATTTGAAGCACAAGAGCAAGGAGTTCATCATCAACACACCATCTATTACCTTTTGGAAAGTGGTGTCTCCTAGATTGGTTAGGTGTCACTTGGGAGCCTCCGTCAAGATTGTGGAGTTGAACCAAGGAGTTTGTAAGGGCAAGGAGATCGCCTACTTCGTGAAGATCTACCCGAGTGAGGCAAGTCCTTCGTGGGCAATGGCCATGGTGGGATAGACAAGGTTGCTTCTTCGTGGACCCTTCGTGGGTGGAGCCCTCCGTGGACTCGCGCAACCGTTACCCTTCGTGGGTTGAAGTCTCCATCAACGTGGATGTACGATAGCACCACCTATCGGAACCACGCCAAAAATCTTCGTGTCTCCAATTGCGTTTGCATACTCCAATCCCATCCCTTTACATTCTCGCAAATTGCATGCTTTACTTTCCGCTGCTCATATACTCTTGCCATGCTTGCTTGAAATGTATTGTGAATGTTTAAACTTGAGCTAAAACTCCACCTTAACTTGAAGAAATTAAAAACTGCTACTTTTCTTTGTTGAGGGTCTAATCACCCCCCCCCCTCTAGACACCTCTTCTCGATCCTTTCAGAACCTCATTGCTAAACAACTACAGCTAGAAGATATGACCGACATGCTAGGCCAGTCTCACAGCCTTGCTCAGCTGCTTTCGCAGCAGCTCTCGTGCAAGGCTAACCTTTCTTGAACTGTCTTGGAAGTGGTCTTGGTTCAATATTATTTTGTTACGCTGCAATGGCGCCCAGTTTCTGTAATCTGCTTCTTCGTTGCGCTTTATGATCACTGGTGGCAAACTTTGATGCGAGTGGATGTAATATACCATAAATCATTTGTTGTATAGTGTAGGTTTATTCTAAGTTACTATGTCGTAATTTCTTTATTGTATAGGGTAGGTTTGTTCTTAATTCCTAGTTATCGTATATGTCATCATTCGCTATCTGAAAAAAAAGGCAAGAATCTGATGCAGGCGACCGGGCCAAAACATTCGCCTCTAACGGGCCTGCATTTCAGCGGGCCACAATTGGGCTGGCCCGCAACATTCTTGGGCCTACGCTGACCGGCCATTTTGGCCCTTCATGGACACTATGCCAGGCCCATAACTTACGTGGGCCTTTGATGGGCCCAACGTTTAGTTGGGCCTTTTGTGGACCCAGCGCTTAGTTGGGCCTTTAGTGGACCCAACGTTTAGTTGGGCCCATGTAGCTTCGGGCCATTAACAAGATGAATATTCTGCTGGCCTATTACAGCCTAGAAGACACCATGGGCCTTTAGCAGGCTGAAATGCATGTTGGGTCTCAATTTTCAATAGTCATCCACGGGCCTTTAGCAGGCTGAAATGTACACCGAACCATTATTGGCCCAGTTATATGATGGACCGTTACCAGGCCGAAACATATCTCGCGCCTTGGTTGGCCCACTGATATCATGGGCCTTTAAGAGGCCGAAAGCTTAGTAGAGGCATCAATGGGCCGAATTATACGACAGGCCTTTAACAGGCCCAAAGTCAGGTTGGGTTGAACTGTTGCCATCGTGATCACGGGCCGTTAATGGGTCAGATGTCGCGTCGGACCATATATGGCCCATGGGCAGCATGGGCCATTACCAGGCCAAAAGATACACCGGGTTGAAATGGGCCCAAAGACTGAGCGAACAACTAACGGGCCAGATCTGGCAGTGGGTCATTAATGGGCCATGTTTAAGTAGGCCGTTAGTGGGCAAGCCCACAAGTAACTGAGTAAATCATACGGGCCTTTGACTGGGCCAGCCTTTTTAACCTATATGTGCCTGGGCTGGGCTGGGCCACATGTCAACGTATCATAGGCACATCTCCTCCATTGGATGGATGACATCTAGCCCATCGCGGAGCCGACACGTGTTTGTGTTTCCTCCGGCCAATGAGAATTTTACACGTGGAAAATCGCCATTGGTCGTTGCTGTTAATGGGTTATCGAATCCAAAACTGGACCCGATAGCTTAACGGTGACCGTTACGGTGGATGCCGCATGTTGGTTACCCTTGAGGAAAGCACTTCCATAACGCATCATTTATCGTCATGGAAGTGGACACTTCCGTGATGATAATTTGAGTATTGTCATGGAACACTTCTACGACAGCACAGATATGACTATCTTGATTCTGTCATAAAATCATCATGGATGTACATGCATGATAGAAAACGTGACATACTGTGACAAACACGTATCATCACAGAAGTGATTTTTTTGTACTGTATCGCTCTTGAATATTCATCACTTCGGGACCAAAGTCATATCTTGTGCAAATTACCATTACTATTAACAACTCCCAAAAAGATATAAGTGAAGCATGAGAGTGCAAACATTTCTTCAAAATTTCATCAACTCTCAAAAAGATATCAGCGAACTATGAGAGTGCAAATATTTCTTCAAAATATAACCACCCACCATGCTCAAAAGATTTAAGTGAAGTACTAGAGCAACTGCCTAGCTCAAATGATATAAGTGAAGCACATAGAGTATTTTGACAAATCATGATAAATGTGTGGCTCTCTCAAATAAGTATGCTCAGATAAGATGATTGTGACAAACTAAAAAGCAAACAAAGCAAAGACTCATATAATACAAGATGCTCCAAGCAAAACTCAAGATATGTGACGAATAAAAATATAGCTCCAAGTAAAACTACCGATGGTCTGTAGAATAAAGAGGGGATGCCTTCCGGGGCATCCCCAAGCTTAGACGCTTGAGTCTTCCTGTAATATTACCTTTGGGTTCCTTGGGAATCCCCAAGCTTAGGCTCTTGCTACTCATTATTCCTTTATCCATCGTGATCTCACCCAAAATTTGAAAACACCAATCACACAAAACTCAACAAAACCTTCGTGAGATCCGTTAGTATAATAAAGCAAATCACTACTTTAGGTATTGTTGCAAACCCATTCATATTTTATTTTTGCATTATACCTACTGTATTGTAACTTCTCCATGGCTTATACCCCCACCCCCCCAATACAATCCATAGTTCCATCAAACCAAGCATAACAATGCATCAAAAACAGAATCTGTCAAAAACAAAACAGTCTGTAGCAATCTGAATATTGACTATACTTTAGTAACTCCAAAAATTCTGAAAAATCAGTACAACGTGGAAAATTTGTATATCAATCATGGGTAAAAAAATCAGAAGCTTTTGACGATCTAATGATGTTTAAAAATTCCTGCACTGGGCCCAAAAGTTTCTGTTTTTTCACAGAATCAAATCAACTATCATCCAAACTATCCCAAAGGTCTTACTTGGCACAAACACTAATTGAAACATAAAAACACAATCATAACAGAGGCTATAATTATGTAAACACACATGAATAGAAACAAAAATTAAAAATTTATTTTATTCATTGGGTTGCCTCCCAACAAGCGCTATCGTTTTATGACCCTAGCTAGGCATGATACATATTTTTCATGTATTGTCATCTTTGGTTTCCAACTCCTCAATTACACAACCACTTATTTTAGGAATCCCAACATGAGCTTTTCTCATAATCACACTCCTAGGCACAAAATCAAGATTTTTGTTCTTATAGATAGGTTCTTTTATCACATCAACAAAATTTGGGTGTATGCTAATCATCTTAAGATCCTCATTCTCCTTAGTAGGGGTAACACCTTTAGTTTTAGGAACATACATATACTTGCATTTTTTATTTGGAGGAGTTTTATTAATATTGTTATTGGAGGAAAAAGTCGAGCCCAACTTATTAATAATTTCTTCTAACTTATCGATTCTAGCGGGGCTTTGTTCTAATTTTTCATTAATCACCGGCTCCTTTTCCTTCAAGGTTTTTAATGTAATTCCTACTTTAGAACCAAATTGAGTGATATGATTATGAAGTTTTTCTCTAAATTCTCAAGATGTTCGGTAGTAGGCATTTTATTCTCAATAACTTCTAACCTTTGCATAACATGTTCCAAGGTCAAAATTGTTTCATTAATAGTGATAGGTGGTGATCCCACTAAATTTCCCATAGCATTGAGAGCATCCATAGAGGGACACATCAAGAAATTTCCTTCGGTAATAGTGTCAAGCACAAATCTATACCATGTAGTAATGCCCACATAAAAATTGCGAAGAAGAATAGTCTCTACTCCTAATGGAGCAGTTGGTAGGATTGCGTCCAGGTTTTTTTTCGTCCCACTACTTTCGTCCGGTTTTCATCCCCTCCCCCGCCCCACCCCACGCACGCAGCAAAAAAACACCCCGCAAAAAACCGCTCCTATCGATCCCCTCGAGGACACAGAGCCGTCGTCCTCTCATGCGATCTCGCTGCCGCCGCCCTCCGGTTCGCTCCTCCTCGTCTCCCGAGGATACGCATCCGCCGATGCCGATCCTGGCAGACGCGGCCATCATGGATCACAAGGACACCGCCACCACTGGCGCCTCGGATACGTCGCTCATCGCGGATCAGGATCCCCAGGATGCCGCCGTCGTGGATCCACTGCCACGCACAGCTCGGGCCCGAGCCGCGACGGGCTCGACTATGGCCGCTGCCGTGTGCGCCCTTCGTCTCCAGGCTCGGCGAGCCCCGCCGCCAGCCACCCCCAACCCACATCGGCGTCAAACTATCTCCTTGGTGTTGTTGTCCTTGATAGGCCAATGACTCGAGGCATGCTGCTAGCGCAATTACAGAAGGCCATACAGTCAGCGGCAAAGTGCTCGCCGTCGCCAATGATTGACTGTTGAGGATCTCCATTCGGGGGTACGTATTCCTCTCTCTCTCTCTCTCTCATCCTTCCCTTTTCTCTTAATTCTTTCGTGCTTCATTTTTTGATCCAGTTTTTTCATGCTTATATTTGATGGATTTAGCTACCTGCTCAAATAAGATGGTCAATAGCTGATCCTGTGATCCATTCTATGGATGAAGAAGGAGAAGACGAGGGAACACAATAATTTCTGTGTAATATTATTTGTTTCTGATGTGGCTACTCTGGAATACAATTTATGGGCGAGAGATCAGACTTTCAGATTGGGTGCGGTATTATATCTCATAAGATTCAGTAACCAGCGTGTAATTAATTTTAATTTTGTTCTTCATCAGATAAGTAGAGCCATGCTTGACCCCAATCTTCATTTGATGAATCTCAACTACAAAAATCATGATAGTTGCACTGTATTTGGTTGGGTCCAACATAAAGCTGAGAGCAGAGTACCTACTTTGTCTTGGTATATCAAAATAATAAGGAATCTGTGAGATTAGATAAGCCAAATAGTTGGTACTTGCTGAGTCTACAAAATTATCTTAATTGTTCCATTTAGTAGTTCACTGAATATTAAACTATGATGTTTCTTCCATTGGGGAGTTCTTTTATGTAGCCCGAACAACAAACAGCCTATGAGCTTCTGAGCCAATTCATTTTTTTAGTAGGACCTTATGCTCTTTTAACTGAAAAACTGGGAACACTAGCAGTTCTTCACAAGGTAATCGCCTCCTATGAATGTTTGGTGCTGCTGCTCCAATTTCTATTGCATTGCTTCTGCTGTATGAATGGACTATTTTCCTCATTTGCTAATTAACGCAACTGGCATAATTCTTCATGAGAATAGATATTTTTGTAGTGCACAGTATGATTTTTTTTAGTTACCCTCCTTATGAATAGGTTTTTTGTAGTGTACAGTACAAATTTTTTGTCAGGATTGCATGTTGCTTTCTACTACTACTGCTTGTACAATTGTGTTGTTTTGTAATATTTCTTAACTATTAAGAGCTATTGCCACACTGAGATTTTGCTACGGGCAGGAAAGTGGATTGGACAATGTCACTAGCTCGGATGGCGCCCCGTCTGGATGTCGATCGGGGGCGATGTGAGGAGGGACAAGGTAGAGAAAGGGGGTTAGGTTAGCGCCGCAGTAGAGGTGAGCGAGGGGGGCGGGGTTGCGTCGCCGCCGAGATGCGCGAGGGGATCGGAGCTGCGCCAAGCGGATTCATCAGAGCACTTCGCACCCGCTGCCTTTGGCCTGATGCTTAGATGGATTGATGCGTAAGTTTGAATCATTTCATTTTTTCACTTCTCTAATGGGTGGCTGATGGCCTGATGCTTTGACGGATCGATGCATGCTAGAACTAGCTGACATGTGCGCGTGTGTGCACATTTTTTTCTTTTGATTTTTGTAGAGATTGGTTCATGCTTCTCTGCTTATGGATTTCTTCTTTCTTCTGTCTGTGTTTGTCACTCTGTTGCTGAATGATCTGGTGATTTTTTTTTCTTTGTGGGCTTATCTGATGAAATTTACTGCTAATTAGATCGTGCACTGACACTGCCACCAGAAGACAGATCATAGATGCATGTGTTTGCTTTCGAACATGGTGCGTAATCTTTAGGTTTGCCAACTATCACCTCCGGCAATTTCAGTTCAACATGTCTTGGTTTCTGCATTCTGAGTTCAGAGTTCTACATAGTGGAATGGTTAGTATATGGGAGTTTGCATCTATAGTTGCATACTGTAGTTCCATTTTGTCCTTCCTTATTCAGAGATGAACTGAACCTCTCATTTTTCATGTACTTTTGTGTGATTGTGTGAAAGTGAGGTGGAACTGACTATTACGGGGGGAAATCAAATGATACCACATTAGTATAGTAGAACGTACTACCTGCTCTTAAGATTTTAGAAATGACATGTCAAGGACAGGGTATAGAGCTCCGAAGAGTATTCTCCTTCCGTCATCGGTTGCTAAATCAGTAACGCCTAGCGTCGTGTGCGATGGAGCCCTTACCGCTGTTCACAACTGAACTCTTTATTTATTTTAATCCTTCGGATTTGTCGGGTCAGGGATCCTTCAGTTTTGTTAGATCAGGAAGTAAGAGCACGGGGACTTCAAGGACGATGTAGATTGTCGAAGGCAAAGTTGCAGAGTGCATGGGTAGCAGTACCAGTGCAAGAACCTCGCGCATGACGGAGCTGCTGTGGTAGAGAAGCAAAACTCAATGACTAATTCTACAAGCTCTGGTCGCTGTCTTAAACATCACCAATGTAATCATATCTCACTCCATTATGCAAATCTTATTTCTGATTTTTTTTTATTCTATTTCAGTACTTGTACCTTTTTACAATGCGTTTAGTGCATATGAATGAAGTATATTGATTTATCTTCTACCTATGGTTTTCTGTGCTTTATTGGTGCTCAACGTTTTTGACATGTTGGCATGCATATTACTAAATTTGGTCAAGCAACCCGCCAACAGATACAAAGAAGGTGAGTTTATAATGTGTAATACCCGTTTCCTTTTTCTTTTTATCCTGCAATGTGCAATACTTAAATGGAATTCAGTTATTGATGTTTGTTTTATGGGATTGAAAAAAGAATCTCAAATTTGGTGACCCTATGTTGCTGGTTTGATTATGATAAATGCTTGTTGAAATGAGCCAACTGAATTTTTTTCTGCTATATGTCACCCTTACGTGATGAAAGTTATATTGTCTAAGGGACGACTTAATTGATTATAGTTCTCTTTATCCCTGAAAGGTGCTATGCAACAATACAAAATTGCTTTTGTTTGCAGGGCTATATGTCTTCTGATCCTCTTGATGGCATATATGAGGACCTGCAATACTGAGCCTGGAAGTTAGTCATTGAGGCAGTGGTCATGGTAGTGATATCTACTGCCAGAACATAAATGTTTGGCCCTCCTTGTTGCCATGAAGGATTATGATCTGCTGGATTTGCAGAACCAGTTAAGCTGGCAGTAGTAATGGAGGGTTGTGATTTCTGGATGGTAAATTCTGAATGGGAAATGATATTTTCTAATGTATTCATACAGTTAGATAAGTATCATATTAGATTGTCTTCTCTTACCTGGAACTTCTTCCATGTAAAGCATGCTTGCCTTTGATTTGCTGTTGTGCTAGGAATAAGACAGATTGGCGTCCTCTTCTCATGAAACACACCGACACAAAGTTTCTGGTTTCTGACGTACAAGGATTATTTACTATGAACAAATATTGCAATGTTCATTCGTAGTACTGTTTGTTGAGGCGATGCCTCTGCTACAGGTATGAAATTATCGTTGGGCCTTGAACTATTTTTATTTGATGTATAAGCTTCCAAACACTACTTGTTCCAGTACTACATACTGGACAAAAACAATTTCCTTATATGCTAGAACACGGCATGGCTAATTAGTAATTGCACTACATTCCTAATAACTTTTAAACTTTTGGGAGGCATGGCAATGTTCTTCAACCATGATTAAGTTCATATATAATTAGACACTTCAAAAAGAATGTCCTGTGACACAACTCACCTTCGTAACTATGCTACAAAGTGTCCGAACCTGCATTTTATGTCAGGATGATAAAATTTCACCAATCTATCATCGTTCACACTAAATTGAACTTGGGAGTGTTCCATCTGGATGAAAAACCGCCGAAACTAATTTAGCTAATCGCTCACCAGTAGGTAATCTAGCTAATCGCTCACCAAGTAAGTAATCTTTAATCTGAAGTTGTATATTGACTGTAGGACAATAACAACCCAGTTTTCAACAACTGCAAAATACTGAAATGCTGCTATTTTAAGAATTGAAGAGATTGCCTTTTCATTTTGTAAAATCTTCCTGTTCCATTGTGCCATCTGAAGTGACCAAGCATGATCTTTGATTTGCCATGTATGATGCAGCGGAGTCATTTTATTAAGCTGGCATTAGTAGTTTTGCATTTTACATGATTTGTGTGCAAGTTTGAACGTCTGTCGAATAATATTAATATTAAGTTTATAATACTGAAACAGTCTGTTATTGTTGTTATCTTCTTGGGAGTACTTGAGAAGGTGCGACGAGGAAGGTGGGGACACGCCATGGCAGAGGCCAGTGCCGAACCTACATGTAAGCTGTGGGGTCAGGTAACCCATAGCTTTTTTATAGCACCCCTTTGTTTTTCTAAATTTTACGCATTAGTCCTTATAACTTGAGAAGATTGACCCCACAGATTTCTAATGACCCCACAGGGTATTCTTGCTGGTGCCGCCGCTGGCAGAGGCGCGTGCTTGACAGGAGGAGCCTAGGAGGCATGATGGTGGACATGTGGATGTTATTGTGGCATTGACACATTTCGCTCTACCAACACTACATACCAACGTGACTGAATGTTATCGTGGCTTAGACGCCCTATCAAATTCTTGCTTGACTTTCTAGTTTTGTATGCTCGGATGTATGTTTTAGTTCCTACATGGTATTTCTCATGTGGAGTTGAAACCACATTTGGTTGGTCCAATAGCAAATAATCATATGTTTCACTCTGAAATCATATTGCATATAGAGTGATGTTACGTTCTTGTGCAAATTACTGCACACATATACATGGAGTTACCTGAAAAAGTCTCACACTTGGGCTCCTGCAAGTAACACTATCACTCGCTTGTAGAGTTTGCAAGTGGTGATAGTTGTCATACAACTCTGTAAACTAATGTAAGAGCGTTTAGACCACTAAAATAGTGGTCTAAACGCTCTTAAATTAGTTTACGGAGGAAGTACTAGGTAACAGCCTTACTCAAATCAGCCTTGACCTTGTATAATATACATAGTTATTTGGTGCATGGTATTTTTTAGTGAATTTGATCAAAACTTTGTTATTTTAAGTACATTTGTACTTTAGTTGTTTATTCAAATAAATTTCCCAGTAAATTGATTTTCCAGCATGGTCATAACATTGACATTATGAATTGATTTGTGAAGCACAAAAACACAATAACAGTTGGGAGGGCTGCTTTGTATCCCTAGACCCACACCCACACCCGACCGCCATCTGCCACTTTTCTCAGTATCACGATCTGATGCGATGTTGGCAGTGCAATCAGTCGGAGGAGGCAAGCGGTGATGATGACAGCTCTGTGATGGGGAAAGGTCGCTCGTCGTCGCGGCACCAGCAATTCCACGATCGCATAATACCCGCATGTTGATGACCTCCAGGACTCTCCGGCCTCATCCCTCCAGGTACCTCTCCAAACCCTAACCGTCTCTCAGGTTCACAGTTTATTACTATACTACTATTGTTTAATTAGATGGTAACATAAAACTTGGAGTGTCTAATAGGAGTTCTTATTCACGGTTTGAGATGCTAACTGGGTTCTCTCTGTCTCTGTGACACCCTGGATTTTGCCCATTTCTTTTTCCTTTTTATTTTGGTCTGGATTTGCTTTTCTGTGGCTTAGTAGTCCTGAAACCTGGAGAGATCACCCTTGATTCCTCTCCCAAGTGGCTTGCCAACCTCAAAATCATCCCAAGACCTTGTCATTTCCATCTTGGACCAATCCCAATATTCTTTTCTTGGGAATATTCCTTTTTCTATTAAAGGAATAACCCTGTCAGCTCTGAGTTGTGAAGCAACTCATATTTCTATCATTCCCAAAATTCCCAAATAATTCTCATAAATCCTTTGGGACATATCTTATCCAGATATGTCAAAATATTCCTTGCCATGTTCAAAAATAATCCACCAAAATTCCTTTTCTGATTCTGCCCTAGTTATCAGTTTGTGAAGCAAGTACCCTTTATATTGGCCTACTTGCTCTCAAACTTTTTGGGCATTCTTTCCTATCCATATCATTGCCACATGCCAAAATTTAACTTTATTTGGATACTAATCTCTCCTGGCTAATTTCCAAAGTTTCTGGGCAACTGGAATCTTTGTGAAGCAAGTGCTAGCTAGGAGTATCCAAATGAGTTGAAATTTTGCAAGCACCTCCAATTGCCCAAATAATGACTCTTACACAAGTTTCAACCCTATCCAATCATCTGAGTGAGCAGAGCATCAATTCTTAGATTCTAGCCATATTTTTCAGTTGTGAAGCAACTATATTTTATATTGCTTCATTTAAGCTGAAAATTTACCAGGACATTCTTAAATCCATTTCAACTCCTTCCACCAAGTTTTGGCCCAATTCAGTAATCCAATTGCCCTGTGCAAATTTTGCAAGTTTCTGGACAGAGAGGATGCTTGTGAAGCAAGTACCATTATGGCTTGTCCATTTGGTATGAAATTTCCACAGCATCATTATATGTCCAAATAATCAAGCCTTGCCAAATTTCAGACCAATTGGACACTCCATGTGAGTGGCACTTCAAGATTGGCATTCTGGACCAGGTTATGCAGTTCTTAAGCAACTATGTTAAACCCTGGTCCATTTCCCTTAAAATTCCACAGAATAGTAGTCCTTCCTATCCCAAACCTCCCAGACATCTCAGTTGGACCTTATACCTCTTCTGTTGATCACAGCATTCATCAAACAGTTTGCTACAGCAACCTTTCAGTGAGAATTCCCATAAACCCTTGGACTTTCTCGTTGATCTATCACCTTCACGGTGCCTTGGGGAGCAAGGTCCCTTAGCTAGACAAAATTTTGGATGCCAGAAAGCACTGCATGCCACTGTGCACGCGGTGACCACCGTTTTGGCACGCAGTGGACGCGTGCCGAACGCCGTTTGCTCGGGGCCCCTCCTCTCCTTGTCGGTTTCGCGCGATTAGTCTTGTCCCATAGCTTTCCCTCGCTGTCTTCTTCTCCCCAGACCTCTCTCCCCCTCCAGTCCCATCCTCGCCGCTCCGCGACGAGCTCCGCCCTATTCTGCCCGTAGCCGCCGTTGGCGTTTTCTCCGTCTCGAGCCTTCCCGAGCTCGCCTGAGCCCTCCTGAGCGCTCCCGAGCCTTCTCAGCTTCTCTCCGATCTCTCTGGTCATCTCTCCCCTCCTCCATGAGCTCTCCCGAAGCTCCGGCACGCTTCGCCGCGGCCGTGGCCGAGCCCTGCGCCGTCCGGCTATTTATAGGCTGCCCCGAGTCCTCCCGAGCTCACGAGAGCCTCTTCCGTCCTCCTCTGTCACTCCCCATTCCCCTGCCCGAGCCCCGGAGATCCTTTCCGCCTCCAATGGCCGTCGGGGCCGCCGCTCGGCTCCGGATAAATTCCGGCGAGCTGCGCCCGGACTCCCCCTCCTTTCTCCACCGCAAGAACCCCTGTGGTTCGGCGGCCCTTTCCCCCTTCTTGCCCCGTCGTTTGGGTGCCGGAGACGCCGTCTTCGAATCTGGCCGACGACCACCGCCGTGGGCGCTCTAACCGCCGCCGTCTTGGGCCCCTCCGGCGTCCGAGCCCAGGCGGGATGAATGCGGCGCCTCCTTCCGGTCCCGTCGGTGGTCCAAGCTCCACCGGGGACGGCCGGAGCCGCCCGGGCCATCACCGGCGGCGATCTGCCTCGCCTCGCTCCTGTCCCCAATCGGGAGGAGGAAGAAGGAGGTGGGAGGAGAGAGAGGGCCAGCGCGGGCCCCGCTTGTCGGTGACCCAGGAGCCGGCCCCGCCACTGCTGAGGTGGATAAGTGGAGGCGTATTCCTCCGGAATACGTCTTCCTCTGGGGAAAACGCATTTTATTTGAATGCGCAAGCGGCTGAGCTGCTCAGGGACCCGGATGCAATTATCTCTTTTGCTGATTGGTCCCTGGCAGAAAATCATTCATATCTTTTTGCCCGGGACTCCGATTCAGACGAAACCAGCGCCCACTTCTTCGTCTCATCGAGCCCGTTCCGATGGTGTCATTCTCGTGCTATGTTGAGACAGCAGAAATGACCCTTTTGCCCTTGTTCGTAAACAGCCCCTCCGAGAGAGAACTGTTTCCGGCATTCGTTCCCGCGACATTTCCGTACTTCATTCCGATGACTCCTTCATCTCCAGGCAAGCCACAACCCTCATCTGCATAATTGCAATGCAATATCATAGTTTAATTAATTACTTTAATAGCAAGAATGTTATCTGTAGCATGGATTGGATTATGACATGCATGAGTAGATGTTGAATACCGGATTGTTAATGACTAGTAGTTTACCCACTCGTTGAGGTTATGATGTTGAGATTACCGTCTATGATTATTTTGGGATTCCATCCGGAATTTGTGGATATGAACTAGTAGCAGTAGCCTAAGCATGCCGGTTATTGGATTACTATGATACCGGAGTGTCAGCTGTGACAGAAAGATTGTTCGAGGATAAGATGCCTAATTTGACCAACTAAGTTAACTTGATGAAACAACCTGGTAATAGGTGAACTTAGTTGGTTGATCGAGAGTCACCTGTCCGGGCTTATTCGTGCAGCCACATTTGCCGGTATGGGACGGCCTTGACTTGGTCTGACCGCGTGCTCTTCCACCGGTACCTCCAAAGAGGAAGGGTTATGCGCGCGCGCTACCCTGGCCCGGTAGGCGGCGATAACCCTGTGAGCCCAGCTGAGTTATTGGATCCAGGTCCCCGTTTGGGACAGTTTGTTTGGCCAGGACGCTGGCAGGTGTCTTGAGGACACGGGGCCACCCAGGGCTTGACTCCAAGAGGGAGTATGATTGCCGATCGTACGATGGAAGAGTCACGGGTCAGGCGGGTTTCGTCGGAACGTCGTTGGTCCACCCGAATGGGAGCACGAGGCCATGAGTTCCGTGGTGTGGGTAAAGTGTACAACCTCTGCAGAGTGTTAAATCTATTCGAATAGCCGTGTCCACGGTATTGGACAGCCCGTCCAGACCTCTATAGGAGATCAACCACAATAATGACAGTGATAAGGAAGAACTCATCTGAGTATGGTAATAGTCGGATATCATGCCATGGGCAAGTATTGGTAACGATCTCGAGGATGATCGTTGGATGTTCTTGGAGTGATCATGAGTTGGTCACCAGAATGCAGGAAGAGTAGCCTGTTATTGCTCATTTCAACCATTCCTTCGGTCACAATAAATCTTAACTTAATCTTGATTGCTGTGATGTTGTCTTGCCTTAATGCTGATGTTTGTTGTGAGCTTGCGAGTACATTCAAAGTACTCACCTGGCGTGTCATGCCAGTTTGCAGGTCATGCCATGACTGCTTGTTTGTCGAAGATGTTGATTGCGCGAGCTAGGATACGCGTTCTAGCCAGAGTCCCTGCGGAGTGGAGTCCATCACCGCCGATGTTGTTCCGCTGCCGAGAGTTGCTTCGCTCCCTCAGGTCGATCCGCTGTTAGCATAGAGCTATTTTGAACAGGCGTAGTGTCGCCGTGCCGATGTAATCCTTGTACCCTTGTAACCGTATTTATAGCAATAAAG
Organism: Thinopyrum elongatum; assembly: GCA_011799875.1. Taxonomy (NCBI): domain Eukaryota; kingdom Viridiplantae; phylum Streptophyta; class Magnoliopsida; order Poales; family Poaceae; genus Thinopyrum; species Thinopyrum elongatum. The sequence continues at coordinate 206,943,108 of CM022303.1, forward strand.
AGCTGATTTGTTCTATGCCAACAGTGCCGTATTCCAGTGGACTTGTCCCTGGGACTGGAATACGGGGCGTTCCGGTTCCCTCTGAGCCGGGGTGCCACAGGAGTTGGTATCAGAGCCAGGTCTGGCTATAGGACGCACAGTCTAGGTGCGAGCGTTAGAACCGGTAGTATAGAGTCTAGTTGGTTTGCTGCACTTGTTTGTTGCATTTATTTGCTGCATAGCATGCATATAGACTAGTTATCACTAACGAATGATCTGGTGAGTATAGGCGGCAATCCACTACCTGTACCCTCCAGTTGCATATCTTTTCTTGGTGGTTGGTGTCATCTTCGTCCCAGCGGAGGGATGCCTAGGTGCTTGGTGTATCGATCCTTTGCAGGATTGATGCACAGGTACCACACCAATATATCCTCTTTAGCCACCCCTATGGTTCGGTGATAGACATGTCTCTATCCCGGATCGTGCCATCCCTCTAGCCGCCTTGGCAACCCTTACTGATCTTGGTTATCAGAAAAGGGCAATGCCAGCAAGCCTTTCTTTTCATCGCTATCCGTTTCCAGGACAAGTACGGTTTCTTCCGTACGCTTGATGATGATGTGGTCGTGACCTCCGTGTTCCGATCCACGATCATCAAGTCCGTCCTCGCCTCAGTATCCTTCCAGCTGCAACCAGTGTTAAGCCGTGTTTGGTGTACCTTTGTTTACACCAACTCCTTCCACACCTTGACTTCCTTTCGTGCACATCGCCACAGCATGTTAGACCGTAATACCGGAGTCTCCGCGAGATTTGTGTGCTTAGGTAGGCATGCATATTATTGCTGTGAGTAGCTGTAATATATTGCTTGTGTGTGATCTTAGTGCTTTGTGTGCTTTTGTTTAGTCGTTTCTTTTGCTTCTTTCGTCGGGTCCTTGGTGTTACCTTATTTCCCCTTATGGAAGTTGCTCCCCGACACCGGACTCAAAGAAATCAGTGAAGAGACAGTTAGTTGGAGGCTCAGCTCAACAATATGGAATTTTCCGCTGACTGCCTGATATCGGGAAATACCTGGCCTGACTACCAATGGTATTTTGGATTGATTATTAGCATCCAGTATGCATCATTGCAACCTTCACAGCAGAAACATTAAGGAATAGATATATGCACTCAGTCCGTATGTGGCAAAAAGGAAGCCTCAGAGTACAAGATACTCCCCAGACAGTTGGCAGCATATGACAATGCATCCCAAGAGTCAGGTCCGCAACCGTTGGTCGGAATGCAAGAACCAGTCAGGACACAAGCCTGCCTCAGAAATCAAGTGCCAGCTACACATGTTTTTATGGAAATGATGAACATGCTGCCAAGGTTACATGAGTTACTCAGACCAGGATGTCAGCCCGGTTTCAATTAACATACCTGTGCTTGTCTGCGTAGTAGCAAGCTGTATGGGATGCTACTGAACCCCTGCCTGCCTTTCTTTAGTAACGGCACCATGCCTGTGTACTGAGCTGTTTACGGCCGTCCGGGGTGGATGCCGATTATTATTTCTTTTGTCAGCAACTGGCCCGTGTTCTGAGCTGCTTTTCGGCCGTCTCGGACAGTTGTTGAATTTCTTTCCGTAGCGGTGACCCTATGCTCTGAGTTGTTTCTCGGCCGTCTTAGGGAGCTGCTACTTTCTTCTTATCGACACCGTCTCATGCTCTGAGCTGCTTTTCAGCCGTCTTGAGTCGGGGTTGAGTTACTCCAGTAATGTCCCAGATCTGAGTTGTAAAGACCGTTCTGGTGGCTACTGGTTTATTTGCCGATTTCATCCAAGGGTTCAGACAGTCGTTACCCTACAGCTACAACTTGTAAAGTAATATGCCTGCCGGAACGTTGCATCTGGCAGTACCCATGGTCACCCGAAGAATCGAGAATACATAAGGCCAAGCTCTTTCAGCTAAGGATCCAGGTAAAGAAAACCATAACGAAGGAGCAAGATTGGCCATACAGATATGATAATGGTTACATGATCAACTTGGTACAAATGCCAGAATAGACTGGTTCGATACCGGTCACCATGGGGATACACACCACGGGGTCTAATCTATTTGCAAGGACCCCATATCGAGTCAACCCGCTCAGCCAACTAAATATTCCCAGAATCATCAGAAGAGAATAGTCAAGCCTGTCAGACTGAGCACTCAGAAGGATGAGCAACAGTCTCGCAGCACATGTCCTCACATATGGGAAGCAGATAAAGAATAACCTGCCGTGAACAAGATTCTGCTGCCAGGACCACTGTCAGTCAAGTCTATGGATAATATCACCGTACACCTTTATGCTGGTCACGACAGGTGACAATTAAATCTTCGGTGCGAATGTGATACCTGAGATAGTATAGATACCAAAGATGATTCAGTAAACCATGCGAGAAGGAGAACGATATGAATCATAGTACTGTTTCAAACTTGGAGGACATACAGCCCTTTGAGGACACCCAAGCACGATGAGTAAAAGATTTCATGTCCCTCGAGAGAATCTGTTCACGAGTCATTGGACGATCATCCGTATTGGACTTCATCACAACACGTCCATAAAGAACAACTCTCGGGCTTGCGAGAAGGACGGGTATTGTAGTCAGGATAATTCATTGCACCTAGGCAGGCCATTGGACATAAAAGGATTAAAGTCAGAATAATATATGAGGAAAGACCTGTCAGAATAAGGATCCAGTGAAACGAATCACATTAGGGCCAGGCAGTCAGTCCGAGTAACCAGCGGGAGCAGAATACAAAGGTATAAAGGAAACCCGAGTGGGAAACGGTTTCCTCAAGGGGGAATATTCAGGTTTAACCCCTGAGCAACCAAATCTCGAGGACGAGATTTCTTTAAGGGGGGTAGGTTTGTGACACCCTGGATTTTGCCCATTTCTTTTTCCTTTTTATTTTGGTCTGGATTTGCTTTTCTGTGGCTTAGTAGTCCTGAAACCTGGAGAGATCACCCTTGATTCCTCTCCCAAGTGGCTTGCCAACCTCAAAATCATCCCAAGACCTTGTCATTTCCATCTTGGACCAATCCCAATATTCTTTTCTTGGGAATATTCCTTTTTCTATTAAAGGAATAACCCTGTCAGCTCTGAGTTGTGAAGCAACTCATATTTCTATCATTCCCAAAATTCCCAAATAATTCTCATAAATCCTTTGGGACATATCTTATCCAGATATGTCAAAATATTCCTTGCCATGTTCAAAAATAATCCACCAAAATTCCTTTTCTGATTCTGCCCTAGTTGTTAGTTTGTGAAGCAAGTACCCTTTATATTGGCCTACTTGCTCTCAAACTTTTTGGGCATTCTTTCCTATCCATATCATTGCCACATGCCAAAATTCAACTTTATTTGGATATTAAATCTCTCCTGGCTAATTTCCAAAGTTTCTGGGCAACTGGAATCTTTGTGAAGCAAGTGCTAGCTAGGAGTATCCAAATGAGTTGAAATTTTGCAAGCACCTCCAATTGCCCAAATAATGACTCTTACACAAGTTTCAACCCTATCCAATCATCTGAGTGAGCAGAGCATCAATTCTTAAATTCTAGCCATATTTTTCAGTTGTGAAGCAACTATATTTTATATTGCTTCATTTAAGCTGAAAATTTACCAAGATATTCTTAAATCCATTTCAACTCCTTCCACCAAGTTTTGGCCCAATTCAGTAATCCAATTGCCCTGTGCAAATTTTGCAAGTTTCTGGACAGAGAGGATGCTTGTGAAGCAAGTACCATTATGGCTTGTCCATTTGGTATGAAATTTCCACAGCATCATTATATGTCCAAATAATCAAGCCTTGCCAAATTTCAGACCAATTGGACACTCCATGTGAGTGGCACTTCAAGATTGGCATTCTGGACCAGGTTATGCAGTTCTTAAGCAACTATGTTAAACCCTGGTCCATTTCCCTTAAAATTCCACAGAATAGTAGTCCTTCCTATCCCAAACCTCCCAGACATCTCAGTTGGACCTTATACCTCTTCTGTTGATCACAGCATTCATCAAACAGTTTGCTACAGCAACCTTTCAGTGAGAATTCCCATAAACCCTTGGACTTTCTCGTTGATCTATCACCTTCACGGTGCCTTGGGGAGCAAGGTCCCTTAGCTAGACAACATTTTGGGTGCCAGAAAGCACTGCATGCCACTGTGCACGCGGTGACCACTGTTTTGGCACGCAGTGGACGCGTGCCGAACGCCGTTTGCTCGGGGCCCCTCCTCTCCTTGTCGGTTTCGCGCGATTAGTCTTGTCCCACAGCTTTCCCTCGCTGTCTTCTTCTCCCCAGACCTCTCTCCCCCTCCAGTCCCATCCTCGCCGCTCCGCGACGAGCTCCGCCCTATTCTGCCCGTAGCCGCCGTTGGCGTTTTCTCTGTCTCGAGCCTTCCCGAGCTCGCCTGAGCCCTCATGAGCGCTCCCGAGCCTTCTCAGCTTCTCTCCGATCTCTCTGGTCGTCTCTCCCCTCCTCCATGAGCTCTCCCGAAGCTCCGGCACGCTTCGCCGCGGCCGTGGCCGAGCCCTGTGCCGTCCGGCTATTTATAGGCTGCCCCGAGTCCTCCCGAGCTCACGAGAGCCTCTTCCGTCCTCCTCTGTCACTCCCCATTCCCCTGCCCGAGCCCTGGAGCTCCTCTCCGCCTCCAATGGCCGTCGGGGCCGCCGCTCGGCTCCGGATAAATTCCGGCGAGCTGCGCCCGGACTCCCCCTCCTTTCTCCACCGCAAGAACCCCTGTGGTCCGGCGGTCCTTTCCCCCTTCTTGCCCGTCGTTTGGGTGCCGGAGACGCCGTCTTCGAATCTGGCCGACGACCACCGCCGTGGGCGCTCTAACCACCGCCGTCTTGGGCCCCTCCGGCGTCCGAGCCCAGGCGGGATGAATGCGGCGCCTCCTTCCGGTCCCGTCGGTGGTCCAAGCTCCACCGGGGACGGCCGGAGCCGCCCGGGCCATCGCCGGCGGCAATCTGCCTCACCTCGCTCCTGTCCCCGATCGGGAGGAGGAAGAAGGAGGTGGGAGGAGAGAGAGGGCCAGCGCGGGCCCCGCCCGTCGGTGACCCAGGAGCCGGCCTCGCCACTGCTGAGGTGGATAAGTGGAGGCGTATTCCTCCGGAATACGTCTTCCTCTGGGGAAAACGCATTTTATTTGAATGCGCAAGCGGCTGAGCTACTCAGGGACCCGGATGCAATTATCTCTTTTGCTGATTGGTCCCTGGCAGAAAATCATTCATATCTTTTTGCCCGGGACTCCGATTCAGACAAAACCAGCGCCCACTTCTTCGTCTCATCGAGCCCGTTCCGATGGTGTCATTCTCGTGCTGTGTTGACACAGCAGAAATGACCCTTTTGCCCTTGTCCGTAAACAGCCCCTCCGAGAGAGAACTGTTTCCGGCATTCGTTCCCGCGACATTTCCGCACTTCATTCCGATGACTCCTTCATCTCCAGGCAAGCCACAACCCTCATCTGCATAATTGCAATGCAATATCATAGTTTAATTAATTACTTTAATAGCAAGAATGTTATCTGTAGCATGGATTGGATTATGACATGCATGAGTAGATGTTGAATACCGGATTGTTAATGACTAGTAGTTTACCCACTCGTTGAGGTTATGATGTTGAGATTACCGTCTATGATTATTTTGGGATTCCATCCGGCATTTGTGGATATGAACTAGTAGCAGTAGCCTAAGCATGCCGGTTATTGGATTACTATGATACCGGAGTGTCAGCTGTGACAGAAAGATTGTTCGAGGATAAGATGCCTAATTTGACCAACTAAGTTAACTTGATGAAACAACCTGGTAATAGGTGAACTTAGTTCGTTGATCGAGAGTCACCTATCCGGGCTTATTCGTGCAGCCACATTTGCCGGTATGGGACGGCCTTGACTTGGTCTGACCGTGTGCTCTTCCACCGATACCTCCAAAGAGGGAGGGTTATGCGCGCGCGCTACCCTGGCCCGGTAGGCGGCGATAACCCTGTGAGCCCAGCTGAGTTATTGGATCCAGGTCCCCGTTTGGGACAGTTTGTTTGGCCAGGACGCTGGCAGGTGTCTTGAGGACACGGGGCCACCCAGGGCTTGACTCCAAGAGGGAGTATGATTGCCGGTCGTACGATGGAAGAGTCACGGGTCAGGCGGGTTTCATCGGAACGTCGTTGGTCCACCCGAATGGGAGCACGAGGCCATGAGTTCCGTGGTGTGGGTAAAGTGTACAACCTCTGCAGAGTGTTAAATCTATTCGAATAGCCGTGTCCACGGTATTGGACAGCCCGTCCAAACCTCTATAGGAGATCAACCACAATAATGACAGTGATAAGGAAGAACTCATCTGAGTATGGTAACAGTCGGATATCATGCCATGGGCAAGTATTGGTAACGATCTCGAGGATGATCGTTGGATGTTCTTGGAGTGATCATGAGTTGGTCACCAGAATGCAGGAAGAGTAGCCTGTTATTGCTCATTTCAACCATTCCTTCGGTCACAATAAATCTTAACTTAATCTTGATTGCTGTGATGTTGTCTTGCCTTAATGCTGATGTTTGTTGTGAGCTTGCGAGTACATTCAAAGTACTCACCTGGCGTGTCATGCCAGTTTGCAGGTCATGCCATGACTGCTTGTTTGTCGAAGATGTTGATTGCGTGAGCTAGGATACGCGTTCTAGCCAGAGTCCCTGCGGAGTGGAGTCCATCACCGCCGACGTTGTTCCGCTGCCGAGAGTTGCTTCGCTCCCTTAGGTCGATCCGCTGTTAGCATAGAGCTATTTTGAACAGGCGTAGTGTCGCCGTGCCGATGTAACCCTTGTACCCTTGTAACCATATTTATAGCAATAAAGAGCTGATTTGTTCTATGCCAACAGTGCCGTATTCCAGTGGACTTGTCCCTGGGACTGGAATACGGGGCGTTCCGGTTCCCTCTGAGCCGGGGTGCCACAGTCTCTCACAAGTTTGTCCTTGTGTTATCTCTTTATTCAGGGTACTCCCTTCGTTTCTAAATATAAGACCTTTTAGAGATTTCACTATAGACTACATACGTAACAAAAGGAGTAAATCTACACTCTAAAGTATGTCTATATAACATCCGTATGTAGTCCACAGTGGAATCTCTAAAAGGTCTTATATTTAGGAACGAAAGGAGTAAAAAATGCCTAGAATAAAGAAATGATGAATTGTATTGTACACATTATTGTAGTTAAAGATTATGTTTAAAATTGATCATCACTTGGGATGCTGCCAACTTGCAGGGTCGATGAGACATTAAATTGCCATATTGCTTTTCTCTCTTCTTCACATGTTAGGAATATATCTTTAACAATAGAATTTAATATTTGTGGTTTCACATGCAGGAAGAGACAGGATCATATCAATCACCAGTGATGGAGTCATGTGGTTTTTGTCATCGTGCTAAATGTTGGTGTAGTGTAAAATTCCTGAGCTAGACATTATGGTACAATATTAATTTTAGGATTGTTGCCAATCATACCCGTCTGTAGCTATATCACATTGCAAAATTCCATGAACATTTGGTCCACATTATTTTTCTATTATATTGTTCCTGCCCAAGCGTGGATGCAGGTGGATGTGGGCGCCGCGGCTGCCACCAAGGATGTAGGGGTCATGCTACAACCGGTGAGGACACGGTAGGCGCGCCAACCGCACTGTAGCCTTACAGTTTTTCCTAATTTCTTTAGGTATGTGAGGTCAATTTAATATTCACATATATGCTGAAATTTTGACTTCGAAGGACCATCACTGAAGTTATATGCTGAATTTTGACTTCGAAAAACCAGCACTGAATTTATATGAAGTTTCTTGCGAGAGCTATATCATTCTTTTTAGTACTACTAATTAATTCCCATGAGTACCAATGGTGACATTTTCAGGCGTAAATACTGGATGTGAATCTCATTGCTGGCAATCTTCATGAACCTATCAAGGACAAAATTGCAATACTAATTGCTGCACAGGTGTTCTCAACACCGGCTAGCAACAAGAGAGAATGATTGTTTAATGCTCACTGTTGTAAGCTTGATTCAAGAGGAGCTTCTCAATGTTGTACATGTAGGTTGTGATTAACAGAAATAATACCTATTTGTTCACTCTTTTCCTGTACATATGATTCATCTGCCACTGTTCAGTAGAGTTCAGTTATGTGCTTCAATATTAGGAAGTCATCATCTTCTAAAACATACTGTTGCCTACTCAAACATATTTTGTTCCTTTTTGTTTCCAACAGATTATGTATAAAAACACGTGTACAATAGAAGCGGCAGAACCTGCATTGGACCGTCCTCATTTGCTCTGTCCATTTTTTCCAAAGAAATAAGACTTCTGCAGTCCTACGCATTCAGAAGTACGATTTAGTGTGCTATTACAATCCTCGTAATCGCACGCTATATTTTCTATGGGAACTTTTGTCATCCATTCTGATTTTGAGGCAAATATATCAATTAATTTTTTTGTTCTAGCAAGGTACCATATACATGTTACGAAATTCTCCTTTGCCTTCCAGGTCAACCACATAGGCAGGAGGGAATTCATTTATCAATAAAACTAAACTTGTCTGAGGGGTTGTTATCTTATTTCTCTAGTATAACCAAATGAACACTATGATGAACTTAACATCTCTCTATCATTATTTCTCGAAGATGCAAGCGATATAAAATTTAAAAAGCCCGTGGCAACGCACGGGCAGTCTACTAGTAGTGGATTGCTTACGAGTTGATCTATTATGAGCATCGCAAATCCTATACCAAGCATCCTTTAAATTCTCACCTCCCTTTGTTTAAAATTAAGAACTTAAATTTTAGGGAGAAAGGCAAGCGAAAAATATTTTTGTATTTTTGCAACAGAACTTTTTAGAAGTGGGGGAGATGAAAACGAGAGGCAAAGGAAAATAAAAGTAAATGCAAGGAGATGAGAGTTTATGCTTAGGTACTTGATAGTTGTTGATGATGTCTCCCCAGCAACGGCGCCAGAAATTCTTCCTTCTACTTGTAGACTGCGTTGGTATTTTCCTCGAAGAGGAGAGTGTTGGTGTAAAAACCGGTGGATCTCGGGTAGGGGGTCCCGAGCTGTGGATCTTGGATCAATGGGGAACAAGGGACTGATAACTCACAAGTATATGGGATCAATTGTAGCCTTTCTCGATAAGTAAGAGTGTCGAACCCAATGAGGATCTAAAGGTAGAACAAATATTCTCTCAAGTTCTATCAACCACCGATACAACTCTACGCACACTTTACGTTTGCTTTACCTAGAACAAGTATGAAACTAGAAGTACTTTGTAGGTGTAAAGGGATAGGTTTGCAAGAATAAAACTACAAGTACTTAGCGAGAATAAAACTACGAGTACTTTGCAAGATAATAAAGTTAGGTGTTTAGTAGAGAGCTTTTTGTCACAAGAAAGTTATTTGTCCCTAGGCAATCGATAACTAGATAGGTAATCATCATTGCAATTTTACATGAGGGAGAGGCATCAGCTAACATACTTTCTCTACTTGGATCGTATGCACTTATGATTGGAACTCTAGCAAGCATCCGCAACTACTAAAGATCATTAAGCTAAAACCCAACCATAGCATTAAAGTATCAAGTCCTCTTTACTCCCATACGCAAACAACCTACTTACTCGGGTCTGTGCTTCTGTCACTCATGCCACCCACCATAAGCGAATCATGAACATATTGCAAACCCTATAGCGGGGATCCCTCACGCTTGCGCGACATGGAGAGCACCATAGGACAGCACCAATAATAAAACATACAACTCAAACCAATCATGACCATCAATCAACCCATAGGACAAAACGGATCTACTCAAACATCATAGGATAGCCATACATCATTGGGAAATAATATATAGCATTGAGCACCATGTTTAAGTAGAGATTACAGCGGGGAGAAGAGGTGTTACACCACTGCATAGAGGGGGAGAGAGTTGGTGATGACAGCGGCGAAGTTGTTGGTGCACGATGATGGCCCCGGCGGCGTTCCGGCGCCACCGGGAGAGAGGGAGAGAGAGACCCCCTCCTTCTTCTTCTTCCTTGACCTCCCCCTAGATGGGAGGAGGGTTTCCCCTTCCATGGCCTCCATGGCAGCGAAGGGGCGGGAGCCCCTCCGTGATTGGATCTCTCTCTCTCTCTCTCTCTCTCTCTCTCTCTATTTCCTTCTGTTTCTGCATCTCTGTTTTCTGGCCTTTCACCGTTTCTTAAATATCCGGAGATCCGTAACTCCGATTGGGCTAAAATTTTAACACGGTTTTTATCCGGATATAAGCTTCCATGCGGCCGTAGGACACCTCCAACCAACCTACGAGGTGGCCACAAGCCTGCCAGGCGCGCCCTAGGTAGGGGGGCATGCCCCTAGGGCTTGTGGGCCCCTCGGGCATCGTCTCGCGTTGATTCCGCTTCCCAAAGATCACGTATATTCCAAAATAATTCTCCATAAATTTTTATCGCGTTTGGACTTATTTGATATGGGTATTCTGTGAAACAAAAACATGCAACAAATAGGAACTAGCACTGGGCACTGGATCAATATGTTAGTCCCAAAAATAATATAAAACTAGCGGGTGCACCCGCGCAAATTGCACGGCTAGAATACTTTTTGTTATATATGCTTTATGTAGAACTGATGATCTTTATTATTATTATTATTATTATTATTATTATTTAGGTTTAGGGATTTGAGCATGTATAATAGAGAAGTTGAAATTATTTTGTTCACCTCTATATCCACCTTTGTAGGCTCATATAGTAATATGTATTTTCAATTGTTCCTACCTACTCTTATTTTAACATGCCCCATCATTTTGTTCTTACTTCACTAAATGTCTTTGCTTTTGTTTTTTTGTTTTGTTTTTGAAAATAGTGAAAGTAGTAATAACCTTGTAATCTGAATTCCGGCAAGTGTGTTTCATGTGCTAGATTATCAGGCGATGCAAAACGTTTGTTGATTCTACCTAATCTTGTGTTGACATAGTTATCAACAGTTGAAAAATCTAAAGGTTTAGATCATATGATCCTTTGGTGAATGATGTGTGTGCTCAAGTTATTTAAGAGTGTTGTTTTTCTTCTCTCACAAAAAAAAGCGAGCATTATTTTATTGGGATTTTACGTGTGCTAACATCTGTATATTTCTCCTTTTTCTAAAAAAGACACCCAAAGGGGATCTTATGTCTGGTATGTATCAAAAGATAAAATGGTAGACGGTATGATTTTTAATCTAATTTTATTTCTTATTCCATGTCATTTTGTGTCCTGTTGATTTTGAGCCTATGTGTATTCCATACAGTGTATTCCGTACAGAGAAGTAATTAAATTTGTATAGGTTACAGTATAAAAAAATGAACCCAATTTTGCATAGTCAATTTTTCAAGTAAATCAGTCCATTATTGTCTAAGTAAATCAGCCCGTAGGGTTCTAAAAAAAGGTAAATCAGCCCGTGGAGGCATAGAGGTCATGTACACAGAACTATCCTCTCGTCTCGCTCGATTCCCACAGAGATCCTCCTCCACATGCGCCATTTCTTCTTATCTACTGCCGCAGAAGAAAGATATCTCTATTGACCACCAAGCATTTAATCCCCAGCTGTCTCGGATCTATGTGTGTGGCCGGTTGAGTTCGTGGATTCGTTTTACGAGGTCTCCAGGGGTGCGGATCCTCGCCGATCTCATTGAGTCTGGCTGTGTGGCCACGGGGAGGGCCAGGGAGAACGTGGCGCACTGCTAAACCTAGTCGGCCGGCGGCTATCGGCCGTGGCGGAGGTGCTGGAGGTTGGCGCCGAGGAAGCGGTAAGGGAGCTCATGGGGGAGGGAGCACCGATTCAAGGATTTCCTGGATGAAATAATGCGACTCGGCCTAAGCTTGCTGGTGGCAAGGCAACAATGGATATGGCGGAAAAGAATAGTTGTTCATATTGAGGATGATGAAGAAAGGTAGAATCTGAGGATGCGCGACAGTTATGAATCCGTTTGTACACACTCATTCTCTTATTTAAAATTCAGATTTTTTTTAAACCGTTTGCTTTTACATTCTATTAATGAGTATGCACTTGCAGTTTCAAGTTAGGAGATAACGTGTACGTACAACTTTTGTTCATGTATGGGTATCTAGTTATTTGACCTGCCATTGATCTTCTTGCATTTTTCAGGGCTCTGAACTTACATTTCTTTTCTGTTTATACCGCACTGAGCTTTAATTATTCTCTCTTCAACACTTCATTCACAATTATAATGAGCTTTATACAATCAATGTTATATATCCATTGTACATCTGTGTGTCACCAATTTAAGATATTTATAGTTGATCATCTATATACATGAAAGGAAATATGAATCTGCATTGGCATGGGATTATACACTATTGTAACACATCATTCAACAAAAAGATATCTTCTTAGTTTCTACTGCAAAAAAATTATAATCAAACTATACTATCTTTTTGTATACAATTTCCCGGCTATACTTTTCACATGGACATCAGGCTTTTCATACGGATCTACATGATGTTTCTTTTCTCTGCATTTTGCTTCCTTGGGGTGGTGGCGCATGTGTCTAGGTGTGTGCGTGGATCTCGGTGGCCTCGTCGAGTTTGGCAACGCAGCCACAGAGATGGCCAGGGATAATGTGGGTTGTGCTGCTCAAACTTGTCATGTCTGGAGGCTAGCGATTGCGGCAGAGGCTCTGGACGTTGGTGGTGCAGAGGCAGTGAGGGAGCTCATGGAGGAGATAATATCAGCAAGATGTGAACAGCATCTACGGCTACTTAGTTCTTGCCCTCCTCGTTGTTGGTGCTATTGGGACTCCTCCCAAATGTGAGTATGACTGCAAACATATAAGTTTTGGTGAAGGGGAATGATCTAGAAATCAGAATATGTTTTTATCATTTCATTGCCAAACAACACTCATTTCACAACTTCCTGTGTGGAAAAGGGCACTTATACTTGTCCTTTGAATTCTGCAGTGGAGAACAGAGTAAAGCAAACATATGGATCTGCCTAAATTAAGTTGATCTTAACTTAGGAAGTGATTCTTGCATCTAATTATTGTTTTACAGTATAAAAGGAGGTTCACATGCACTTTTACTTAGCTAGGTAGCAAAAGCATCAGCCTGATGTGAGACATGCATGCACGTAGTTGCAGGTTAAGTTTTTAAGTTCAGTGATTTACCTGTGGCTAGTTTTCTTGTTGGCTTCGTGCATCTTAATTACCACGCAGAGGCAATGCTATATGGTGAACATACGAATGCAATGCATCTGAAGTATCTACACACATGCTTTTTTATCTTACTTCTGGAATCTTGCTATCTAATAGTAGAGTTTGAGGCCTGAATTAAGTTTCATGACACTTTTACAAATGTTGTAGGAAAGTACACCTATGATTTTCGCACGCACTTTTTTTTCTGGATTACAACTACCCTTTGCACCCACAGGAACCGATCCTTCTTTCTAGTAGTAGATTATGTCTTATAGTTCATCCATAGTAGCATGGAGGAGGCTCAGTTAAAATTTGAGGCATGGTTTACATTATGCACTTGCTCTGGTATTAAAAATTTCAGTCTTGCGGATATATGAAGGTTGTAGGTTCAGTGACATCTATAATTTTGGAGATTAGTCATGTAACTAATAGAAATATTATTTAGCATAAAGTCCTAACTACAACAATAAACATACCTGAGCATTGTATATCTTTCTCTAACCGTTCTTCTAGTGTGTCCTTGGTAGCAAAGTCAAACTAATAATCTGGGAAAACCTCCGGAGATCCTTTGAATTCCTATACCGTTGTGTTGCGTGGAAAAAATATTTTGATTTCATTGTTCACTGGGTGATATTTGGTGGGTTCCAAAACCTTATAATTTCTAAATGCATAAATACATGGATCATTGATCTTTGCTCCGAAAGTGTCTGAGATTCTTGCAGATTGTAGCATGAATTGCTTGGCCCTGTGTAAACAGTCAATTATAGTTAGTCACTATCATCTAAAAAATAGACTAATTTGCAATTACATATGTAAAGAATAGACTTGCTCATCCATTAAGATCATATCTAGGCTGATAAGCTCATCAGTTGTAGGATTGACTGAATCCCACACTATCATTAGTTTCAGTTGAATGTTCCACTTTTGTCCACCTATCATTAAGCCGCTCAACTTGTATGTTATAATGTTTTGACTTCAAAAGAAATAGAAAATATGTTATAATGTCAATTGATAAAGTTACTATGAAGATTTTATCTTGAAAAATTGAGTTTATACTAAAGAATAGTTACCAAACTTGGTCTGTCGGTCAATCAGCTAAGAAGCAGTTGGGCAGGATTTCTTCGCCGTCGAGTTGCTTGTTGAGTGAAGAAGTTGGGCATGGCTTCAGCAGGCGTCGATTTGCACGTCGGTGGATCAAGTGAGAAGCTACTGGACAGGAGTTCATCCGATGTCGTGTTGCTTGTCGTGTGAAGCAGTGGTCGTGGCTTCTGCAGGCGTCAAGGTGTACATCACGTGGTTGTATTGGCTGACTTCGATTTCTTTGGTGGTGCATTTCGAGTCGCAGTCTTGGATGACTTGCACTTCTCTAGGCGTGTGTTGCCGGCTGGAGTTGTTTGTATGGGTCATTGTGGCTGAGTTGTGGCCGATAACGTCCAGAGTTCTGACCGCATCTTTGTCATGTCTACATGCGTATGTACGGTTTAGAATAATGAGCATGTCAGGCATGCTTGTCTTATTGTGCCTCTGATCCATTGGTGGAAAGAAAGTTAATGCTTTCCTTGCGCATGTTGGAGTCCTAATCGTGATTGTTTCAGATTCAGCGGCGTTAAAAAAAATTGTGCTTTCCTTGTGTGTGGGATTGAAACGGGCATATTTGAAAGGAAGATATATTGTGTACAATGGAAGGCATTGTTGAACTATTTGTACATGTATATGACGTGTCTCAATGTGTACGTGACAAACATATATTTGTATGTAACGCTTCATCTTAATATCTCAGTCGTTAAAAATCTAAACTTAACGATTGAGATAATCTTGAATATGTGGATGATTGTGGTGGCTTATTTGGCACTTGTTTTAATTATATAATAGATGTTGCCAAAAGTATATGAAAGTTGTAGAATATTGGCATGAAACAATCAAAAATTATAGATATGACGGAGACATGTCAGCATCCCCAAGCTTAATTCATACTCATCCTCGAGTAGGTAAATGATAAAAAAATAATTTTTAATGTGGAATGCTACCTAGCATAATCTTGATCATATAATCTAATCATGGCATGAATATTAAGACACGAGTGATTCAAAGCAATAGTCTATAATTTGACATAAAGACATTAATACTCAGGCATACCAACAAACAATCATGTCTTTCAAAATATCAATGCTAAAGAACGTTATCCCTACAAAATCATATAGTCTTGTCATGCTCCATCTTCTTAACACAAAGTATTTATCATGCACAACCCCGATGACAAGCCGAGCAATTGGTTCATACTTTTTAACATGCTTCAACTTTTTCAACCCCCACGCAATACATGAGCGCAAGCCATGGATATAGCACTATGGGTGGAATAGAAGAGGTTGTGTGGAGAAGACAAAAAAAGGAGAAAGTCTCACATCGACGCGGCTAATCGACGGGCTATGGAGATGCCCATCAATTGATGTCAATGCGAGGAGTAGGGATTGCCATGCAACAGATGCACTAAGAGTTATAAGTGTATGAAAGCTCAAACTGAAAACTAAGTGGGTGTGCATCCAACTTGCTTGCTCATGAAGACCTCGTGCATTTGAGGAAGCCCATCATCGGAATATACAAGCCAAGTTTTATAATGAAAAATTCCCACTAGTATATGAAAATGATAACATAGGAGACTCTCTATATGAAAAACATGGTGCTACTCTGAAGCACAAGTGTGGAAAAGGATAGTAACATTGCCCCTTCTCTATTTTTCTCTCTTTTTTTTCTTTTCTCTTTTTTTCCTTTTTTTGTTCTTTTTTTGTTGGGCTCTTTTTGGCCTCTCTTTTTTATTTATTTATATTTTTCGTCCGGAGCCTCATCCCGACTTGTGGGGGAATCATAGTCTCAATCATCCTTTCCTCACTGGGGCAATGCTCTAATAATGATGATCATCACACTTTTATTTACTTACAACTCAAAATTACAACTCGATACTAGAACAAAATATGACTCTATATGAATGCCTCTGGCAGTGTACCAGGATGTGCAATGATCTAGCATAGTAAAGATATCAAAAAAATGGACAAGCCATGAAAATATCATGCTAGCTATCTTACGATCATGCAAAGCAATATGACAATGAATGCTCAAGTCATGTATATGATGATGATGGAAGTTGCATGGCAATATATCTCGCAATGGCTATGGAAATGCCATAATAGGTAGGTATGGTGGTTGTTTTGAGGAAGATATAATGAGGTTTATGTGTGATAGAGCGTATCATATCACGGGGTTTGGATGCACCGGCGAAGTTTGCACCAACTCTTGAGGTGAGAAAGGGCAATGCACGGTACCGAAGAGGCTAGCAAATTGCGGAAAGGTGAGAGTGCGTATAATCCATGAACTCACGTTAGTCATAAAGAACTCACATACTTATTGCAAAAGTTTATTAGCCCTCGAAGCAAAGTACTACTACGCATGCCCCTAGGGGGGATAGATTGGTAGGAAAACACAATCGCTCGTCCCCGACCGCCACTCATAAGGAAGACAATCAATAATAAATCATGCTCCAATATCATCGCATAACGAGAGACCATACGTGCATGCTTCGGGAATCACAAACCTTAACACCAATATTCTTACTAAACCACAGTCATTCACTAGTACCTCCCACATATTACCATCTCTATATCGCAAAACTATTGCAAGGAATCAAACATATCATATTCAGTGATCTACAAGTTTTATGTAGGATTTTATGACTAACCATGTGAATGACCAATTCCTGATAACTCTCTAAATAGATATAAGTGAAGCATGAGAGTTTAATTCTTTCTACAAAAGATATGCCCATGCTCTAACAAATATAAGTGAAGCAAAAGAGCATTATACAAATGATGGTTTTCCTATGTAGAGAAACATGCAATCCAAACTTCAAAAGATATAAGTGAAGCACATGAAGCATTCTATAAAGCCATACTCAAAAGATATAAGTGAAGTGCAAAGAGCATTCTATAAATCAACCAAGGACTATCTCATACCAGCATGGTGCATAAAAGAAAAAGGAAAAATAAAAACAAAAGATGCTCCCAAGAATTTGCGCATATCATGTGACGAATAAAAATATAGCTCCAAGTAAAATTACCGATGATCATTAGAAGAAAGAGGGGATGCTTTCCAGGGCATTCCCAAGCTTAGTTGCTTGGGAGTCCTTGAATATTACCTTGGGGTGCCTCGGGCATCCCCAAGCTTAGGCTCTTGCCACTCCTTATTCCTTCATCCATCGTGATTTTACCCAAAACTTGAAAACTTCAATCACACAAAACTTAACAAAACCCTCGTGAGATTCGTTAGTATATAAAGCAAATCACTACTTTAAGTACTATTGCAAACCCATTCATATTTTATTTTTTGCATTATAACTACTGTACTCTAACTTCACCACGGCTTATATCATCGATACAATCCATAGATTCATCAAAACACGCAAAACAATGCATCAAAAAGAGAATCTGTCAAAAATAGAATAGTCTATAGCAATCTGAACATTGACCATACTTCTGTAACTCTAAAAATTCTGAAAACTTAGGAAAAAATAAAAAATTTGCATAGAAGTACTGTGTAAAAATTTCAGAAACTTTTGACGTTCCAATAAAAAATGTAAATTCACGCACTACAACCAAAGTTTCTGTTTTTGCACTTCACAAACCAAACAAGCAATCTAATCATCCTACAGGAAAATCTTGGCACATTATTTTTATAATACAATGGATTTGTACAAGGGGATAATTATTTTTGTTGAAAAGTTTCTGTAATTCAAGATTTGCAAAGTTTCCATGGGCATGAACAAAGTTCAAGGAGCTCCCCCACTTCAACGGTGCTCATCTTTCTTACTTTCACTTTTCTTTTTGAAAAAGTTTTAGGTTCCCCTATATATTTTTTGATTAAACTTTATAAAAGCACTCAACAGAATAAAATGACTCTCTAAGATTTCTGGGTTGTCTCCCTGGCAGCGCTTTCTTTAAAGCCATTAAGCTAGGCATATAGTGCTCAAGTAATCGATCCACCCGGATCTTGTGGCACCCCGGCTCAGAGAAGACTGGAACGCCCCGTATGCCTGCCCAGGGACAAGTCCTCTGGAATACGGCACTGTTGGCATAGAACAAATCAACTCTTTATTACAATGGATATGGTTACAAAGGGTACAAGGTTTACATCGGCACGGCGACACTACGCCTGCCCGGGGTAGCTCTATGCTAACAGCGGAGTAACTCTCTTGGCAGCGGAACAGTGACGGCGATGATGGACTCCACTCCGCAGGGACTCTGGCTAGAACGCGTATCCTAGGTCGCAAACTTGGGATCCTCGACAAGCAAGCAATCATGACATGACCTGCAAACTGGCATGACACGCCAGGTGAGTACTTTGAAAGTACTCACAATCTCACAACAAACATCAGCATTAAAGCAAGACAACACCATAACACAACAGATGCAGTAAGGAAGAGCATATTAAGTAGTTTAATCTATTCTCCGAATAATCTAAGGATCCAACCTGAACCTGTGCCAAGTCCAATCATGTGTTCATCCGACCTTTCATCTCATAGCCATCCCATGGCTGACATATCAAATACCTGATTCCATCTGCACAGCAAGTCTGACAAACTTACTCTCTTCCGGGTTCTCTCACGACCCTCATGATACTCATGATCCATCGAGTAACTTCTGATCTTATGATGAGTTCTTCCATGATTATCACTACTATGGTTGACCACCTAGTGAGGTCTGGACGGACTGTCCAATACTGTGGACACGGCTATTCGAATAGATTTTACACTCTGCAGAGGTTGCGCACTTTACCCACACCATGGAGCACTGACCTCGTGATCCCATTCGGGTGGACCAGCGTTACTCCAACGAAACCTGCCTGACCCGTGACTCTCCCATCGTACCACCGGTAATCGCACTCCCTCGGAGTCAAGCTTTGGGTGGCCCCTGTGTCACCTCGTGACACCTGCCACCGTCATGGCCAAACTAAACTGTCCCAAACGGGGACCTGGTACCATACAACTCAACTGGGCTCACAAGGTTATCGCCGCCTACCGGGCCAGGGTAGCGCGCACGCATAACCTTCCCTGTCGGGCGGTACCGGTGAAAGAGCACGTGATCAGACCAAGTTAAGGCCGTCCCATACCGGCAAATGTGGCTGCACGGATAAGTCCGGACAGGTGACTCAAGGTCAACCGGCTAAATATCACATCTCCGAGTAATATTTCTGTCATAGCTGACCTTCCGATAACCAGTATGCTTAAGCCACTGCTATTACTCATGTGCACATACTACCGGATGAAATCCAAAATAATCATAGGCAGTGATCTTCACATCATGGCATCAACGAGAGGGTAAACTATTAGTCATTAATAATCCGGTACTTAACATGGTAGTCACCTATCCGAGAATTAACTTGAATATTGCATAATCCAATTCATTTCACAGATACTCATACTTGCTGATAAAGTAAATAGTTAAACTATGACATTGCAATGCAATGATGCAGATGAGAGTTGTGGCTTGCCTGGGGATGAAGGATACACCGGGGAGAAGTGTGGAACGATCGCGGAAGGAATCGCCAGAAAAGTTTCTCCCTCGGAGGGGGCTGATTAGGGGCAAGGACAATAAGGTCATTTCCAGTATGTCAAACCCTAGTGAAAATGATAGGAACAGAACGGGCTCGATGAAACGAAGACGTGGGCGTTGGATTCACCTCGATCGGAGTTACGGTCAAAAAGTTATAGCCGTTTTTCTGTCAGGGACCTATCTGCAAAAAGAATATTTTCAACGGGGTCCCTGGCAGCTCGGCGGGTCGCGGACTTACGCAGAATGCGTTTTCCTTTGGGGAAAACGGAAACCCGCCGAAGGTGTCGCCACTTAATCCAGCTGGCCCGCCTCCTCTCACCGACAGCTGGGGTCGGGGCCCACCTGTCGGGTCCCTCTCTCTCTCTCTCTCCTACGCTCCTTTCTTCTTCCCCCTTCAGCGCCCGGTGGAGGCAGAGCAGGGGCGCGCGCCGGTGAGGCCTCCCGGCGGCACAGGCCATCTCCGGCCGAGGTCCGGCTATCGGCGTGACCGGGGCGACGAGCCGCGTCCATCCCGACAGGAGACGGAGCTCGAGGAGGACGGAGGCGAGCGCACCTACTGCCGCGGCGGACGACCGGCTCGGCCAAAGCTAGACTCGCGGCGGCAGCCACTGGAGAGGGAGAGGAAGGGCAGAGGAGGGTCGCCGGAGCTCGTGGGCTACACCAGTGGTGGTGGAACGGTGGAAGAGACTCGGCTTCGGGGGAATTTAGCCGGCGACCGGCGATGGCCGAGGCGGCAATGGACGGTGAGGAGGAGCTCCGGGGCTCAGTGGAGTGGATGGTGAGGGAGCTGGGAGCGAGGGGAGGCTGGTGTGAGCTCGGGAGGGAGAGGGACACGCTATATATAGCCGGGCCGCGGTGAGGCGATAAGCACGGCCGCCCGATGAGCTGGCCGGAGTTTTGGAAGTTGCGGCGACGTGGCTGGAGCCTTGCTAGTGTCGCGGAGTGGCCGACCTGATGGCATTCAAGGCGATGCGATGGCTCGGGGAGGAAGAAGACAGCAGAGAGGGGAAGACGACGACGCTCACGGACGGCACAGTATGGTGGCGGCGACTGCCGTGGCGCGAGGAGGAAGAAATAGGAGAGGGAACCTGCTGGAGAAGGGGCACGCGGACGGCGGCGATGTAGTCGGCACAAGAGGACACGCCAGGGCTGCCGGAGTTGTCCTGTCCGACGCCGTGAACGCGCAGAGCGCTGTTTCTGCATGGCCTCTACGTGGTCACCACGTGCACCGTGGCATCCAGTGCTTCCTGGCGCCCAATTTGGTGTCTAGTAGCAAGTCCCTCCAAGCCAGGTTACAACTGAGGTGATTTCTCGAAGAGACACACTGTGGTTGGATGTGAATGGTCCTCTGAAGTTTACTGCAGCTAACTTGGGCATGAAGCTGTGATGAGCAGAGGAGTGATAAGAGCCAAACAAAATGTCTGGGAGTGTTGGGGTAGGAAGGACTATGATCTGGTGCAATTTGGAAAGAAATGGACCAAATTTTATTGGGGTTGCTTTGCAACTGACCAATCTGGTCCAGAAGCTAAACATTGATGTGCCACTCACATGGAGTAGCAACTTGGGCTGAAATTTAGTATGGCATGATGATTTGGTCATATGAGAGTGCCATAAAAATTTCATGCCATTTGGACAAGCCAAAATGGTACTTCCCTCACAGCTATCCTCTTTGACCAGAATCATAGGGAAATTATAGGGAATTATTGGGAAGATGGAATGAGCCCAATTTTTGTGGAGATTGGTTATATGGATATAAGAATGCTCTGATAAATTTTCAGCAATTATGGAGCAATATAAAATATAGTTGCTTCACAATGTGAAAATATGACCAGAAACAAAGATTTAATGCTGTGGTCACATAGATGATTGGATAGGGTTGAAACTTGGTGGAGAGTCGTGATTTGAGCATATGAAGATGCTTGCAAAATTTGAACTTATTTGGATACTCCTAGCTAGCACTTGCTTCACAAAGATTCGAGTTGCCCAGAAAATTTGGAAATTAGCCAAGAGAGATTTAATAGCCAAATAAAGTTTAATTTTGGCATGTGGCAATGATATGGATAGGAAAGAGTGCACAAAAAGTTTGAGATCAAGCAAGAAAATATAAATGGTACTTGCTTCTCAATCTGACAGATAGGGCAGAATCAGAAAAGGAATATTTGGGAAATATTTTTGAACATGGCAAGGAATATTTTGGCATATATGAGGAAGATATGTCCCAAAAAAATTATGAGAATTATTTGGGAATTTTGGGAATGATAGAAATATGGGTTGCTTCACAATCCAGAGCAAACAGGGTTATTCCTTTAATAGAAAAAGGAATTTTCGCAAGAAAAAGAATATTGGGATTGGTCCAAGATGGAAATGACAAGGTATCATGAGGGTTTTGAGGTTGGCAAGCCACTCGGGTGATCCCTCCAGGTTGCAAGACTATCAAGCCACAGAAAAGCGAATCCGGACCAAAATCAAAAGAAAAAAGAAATGGGCAAAATCCAGGGTGTTACAGATCCCACGGTATATCAAAGCCAATTTTAATTAACAATGATTTGTAATTTAGAATTGAGCACAAAGCAACATATATCATGCAACAATGAAGTCTAACTCTCTTCCTATGCATCGGCATGTCATAAAAGAACAATTCATGCACATCAAGTAAAGGCCAATGCATAGCATAAATAGTTTCTTGCAATTTTGTAGTATTGGAAACGTAGAGAGGCAGAGATGTAGTTCCTCTCTCATAATAATTGCAAGTAGGAGCAGCAAGCACATTCATATTATATTCATCAAAATCATCAAGTGCAATGGTAGAACACAACCCATCAATGTAATCCTTAATAAGAGCAAACTTCTCCGATATAGTGTAGTTGGGAGAATTCAAAAAGATAATAGGACTATCATGTGTGGGTGCAATAGCAACAATTTCATTCTTAATATAAGGAACTATAGCAATTTCATCTCCATAAGCATAATTCATATTGGCATCTTGGCCACAAGCATCAATTTCGTCAAAAAAGGATAATTCAAACGAATCCAAGGGATCATAGCAATCATCATAACATTCATCCTTCGATAAGCACGAAGGGAAATTAAACAATGTATGAGTTGAAGAGTTACTCTCATTAGAAGGTGGGTACGGGTAGATAATCCTCTCTTCCTCCTTTTGTTCTTCGCTCTCCTCGTCATCTTTTTCATCTAATGAGCTCACAGTGTCATCAATTTCTTCTTCCATAGTTTCCTGCAAAATATTAGTCTCTTCTTGGACAACAGAGACTTTCTCAATAAACTCAATAATATCAGCATTATATTCATAATTCTCATAGCAATATTTAAGTATAGCATAATTTTCAGGTCTGTAAACAGCATCATCATAATTTTCACACTTTTCAAACAAAGATTCAATTTCATAAGCACCCTTAAAAGCAACAAATTCTTCTATTTGTTCCACATCATAGTAATCATATATACCATTAGCATAAGAAGCCAAGGTTTCATTATCATTAAATTCACATGAAAAGGGAAGCTGTGGAGCCTTCATCCTAGAGCAACAAGTATAATCATATCTCAAGCATAAATCCCAATCTGTAACATCCCAAATTTTTAATATGGAATGTTATACATAGATCATTCACTGCATATCATATTTTATTGCATTTCGTTTTGCGATCCTCGAAAATTCTAAGCAACTCAAGGACCCACGGAGAGAGTTGGGGATTTCACCGTTTTCATATTTGAATTTTCTCAAATATTGAAACAGGGATCAATTTGGTTTAACTATTTTTCTCTCCGAAAATATTTCATATTAAAAATATATGAGAGGAGATAATATGACTTCTCCAAAATAAATGGAATATTGGAGGAAAAATATTAAAATCAAATAAATATTTTATTTGGATTTTTATTGCAATTTTATTTGGATTTAGAAAAATATGCATTTTTCAAAATTGCATTAGAGTCCCAAATAAATGTTTACCTTGTCCGGGAGATTTTTAGAGGACGGGGAAAATTTATTTTCGGGATTTTGGAGTCCGTTTGTATTTCTTTTATTTGTTTTTCTGCGCGGAATTATTTTTTTTTTTTAAATAAAAAAAAAAACTCCGCCGGACCGAACTGGGCCGAAGCCCAGCCGGCCCAGCCGCCCCGCGCGCCTTCCGTCCCGTGCCGGAGACGGACTCCCCCGGAGGACCGCCGCCGCCGCGCCTCCCCCCTCGCCCCCCTCACCCAAGCCACCCCCTCCCCCCTTAAATAGCTGCGCCCCCCCCCCCCCTACCCCCCCCCCCGCCGCCGCCTGCCCTCGCGCGCCGCCGCGCCTCCCTGCCCTCGCCGCGCCAGCCGCCGCCGCCGCACGCCTCCGCCCCTCGTCCTCTCCCTCCTCCCCTTCTCCTCTCCCTCCGAGTCCGTATTCCCACCTCCTTATCCCCTCGTAAAAATTTATGTCCCTCCACCTCGGCGCGATCCTCGGTTTTCGCGAGAAAACCGATCGGTTTTGTTTAAACCCTAGATCTAGGTTCGGTTTTTTTTTTAAATACCGGTTTATTCTTTTTAGATCGGTTTTCCGTCGGTTTAGTTACTTAGCGGACGTTCGTCCGTACGTTCGTTTTAATGAACGGTTTTCACCGTTTAACCGCAGACAGCGAACGTTCGTTCGTTAGCCTGTTCGTTAGATTTCTTTTTCTCGGATTTTCCGCGATTATTTTCGATCGCGATTTCTGATCCGATTTTCGTTTTGGTATAACTTTTCGCTCGTTTGTCGGAATCAGGCGATTCAAGCGCCTAGATCTTCGTCTCGAAGCCCTCTTTCTGTTTAACCAACTTAAACAAGTTTTTGCTACTGTAAAATTTGACTTTAGTCCAGATTAGTAATCGAAGCTTGTTTCTTTCGCAGTTTGAGTTTCGTTGCTCCGTTTGATTTGATTCTTTTTGCAAACCGGAGTTCTTCAGTTGAACTTTTTGGTTAGGTCTTCTCATTTGGATTTTACCCGTGCATCTTCGCTTGATTGCTTATGTATGCTATTGTTTGTTGCGATAGAATTCCCGGAGTGCGAAGCGTGCTACTACGAGTCCCTAGGATTTGCAGATCGTCAGCAAGGCAAGTAACACATTGATCATACTTCTTCGTTACCCAGTTTTATGCATTAGTTTCGACCCTCAAACATTGCATGATTAGGATGTGATTAACTTGTGGGTATTGGGAAGTAGATGATGAGGTAGAACCTATTGCCCTTTTATTATAAAACCCTTGGGAGTTACTTCTACGCTATGCTTATATTGCCATGCTATGCTCGTAGACGTGGATTGGGTTTTGAGTGTATCCATGACAGATGTGAGATTGTTAAGTAATGGTTAACTTAAGGTGGCTACTTTAATACACATCTGGGTGGATTGGTTGGGGCACCCTGGGGATATACCAGTGGCTTGCCCGGACACCTGGGGATATACCAGTGTTGTCCTAGGAGATCCCGGGGATATACCGTGTGATCCTCCTATGGTTCGCCACCCAGGCTCAAAGGGATCATAAGATTATTCATGCTAGAAACTTCCGTGTGCAGCCACAAGCTATTATGGGCTCTAGCATAGTTGAGTATGTTGCAGGACCTCTTTCAGTGGTAGGCTAGCAGATGTAGGGGAAAGTAGGTGTAACTGTCTACCCAGAGTAAAGAGTAAATGTTTCTGAAAGACTGTGTCTCGGTCATCCGTTTCTCAAACACCATGTAGTGCGAGAAATCCAACGGAGGAGATCGAGTCTTGTGGGGAAAAGTGCACAAACCTCTGCAGAGTGTACAAACTAATCATGATTAGCCGTGTCCCCGGTTATGGACATCTTGAGTATCTGGTTCTTGGATCATCATATTGAATCCCATCACTCTAAATTAATTGTTGGGATTAATAATTACTTTTAATTGGGATTGAGAGGGGGATTTACCTTCTCAATGTTCAACAACCACCATGATAGTTAAATAAAATATATTCCTTTGTTGAAGGGAAAAATTGGCTTTTCGCAAAACAGTATAACCCTAGAGCTTTTCCACCAGCCAAATATGCATGTAGTATTAGCAATTATTCTGTTCATTGCTCTACTGTGTTATATTGCCAGCATATTCCATGTGCTGACCCGTTTCGGGCTGCAACGTATCATGTTGCAGACTTTTCAGACGAAGAGTAAGGTGTGCTAGGTCGTTGTCGTGCACTCAGCTATGCCGTTGGAGTTGATGGACTCACTTTATCTTCCAAGCCTTCCGCTGTTATCTTATTTAGATGGCCTTAAGCCATATTTATTGTATCCAGTTCTCTTTTGAGACATTCGATGTAATAAGTGTGTGATTGCACTCTGTTATAAATCCTTCGAGTACTGTGTGTGTCAGCATTACCGATCCAGGGATGACACTTGAACACAGAGATTCGATCCATTCGGGTCGGGTCGCTACACAATCATACCATTGCAACATTTCAATTTGATCCCATAAGAGTTTCCATTTTTGAGTCAAGCGATAATCCCTAAAGTATTCACGTTGATCTAACGTGTCTCCCATTATCAAGTTGAACGGGGTTTTCTCAGGATTATCAAAGTAGTGTTTAATATTTTTCACATAACGAGCATCGAGGGTTTAGGGAGGTTCCCCATCTCCATGAGTAGCAAGTACACCTAATTTTTTTGATATTTCGTGTTCCATATCCATAACTAAAGATAGAGAACAACTTAGAACAGAAAATAAAATCTACTTAGTGATAAAGCAAACAAGCACACATGAGAATATTCACCCCACGCTATTGCTCCCCGACAATGGCGCCAGAAAAAGGTCTTGATAACCCACAAGTATAAGGGATCGATTGTAGCCTTTCTCGATAAGTAAGAGTGTCGAACCCAACGAGGATCTAAAGGTAGAACAAATATTCCCTCAAGTTCTATCGACCACCGATACAACTCTACGCACACTTTATGTTTTCTTTACCTAGAATAAGTATGAAACTAGAAGTACTTTGTAGGTGTAAAGGGATAGGTTTGCAAGAATAAAACTAGAAGTACTTAGCGAGAATAAAACTATGAGTACTTTCCAAGATAATAAAGTTAGGTGTTTAGTAGAGAGCTTTTTGTCACAAGAAAGTTATTTGTCCCTAGGCAATCGATAACTAGACCGGTAATCATTATTGCAATTTTATATGAGGGAGAGGCATAAGCTAACATACTTTCTCTACTTGGATCATATGCACTTATCACTACTGCAGGATGCTGCTAACGCGACACTACGATCAGAGACCCTTTGACGAAATTGTGTGCGATGTATTAATCGCAAATGATGATGTAAAAACAGTCAAAAAAGATGCAAAACATTTGCAATGAAGGATACATCAAACACGGTTCAAATTTTAGTTGCGTGTGCGATGCGGGGCATACGGTTGATCCATACGAACTGTTTGCGATGAGACAGAACACAAGAAACGGGCAGCCATATCAAGGTGTGTGCGATATATGGCATACAGTTCGCTCCGATGAACTATTTGTGATTAGGCAACACAACAGAAACGGTCAGCCAGATCAAGGTGTGTGTGATATACGGCATACGGTTCACTCAGACGAACTGTTTTTTATTAGGGAACAGAACAGAAACGGTTCAACTTAACAAGATGTGTGTGATATGCGGCATACAGTTCACATAGATGAACTGTTTGCGATGAGCCAAAAGAGCACAAATGATTCGTGTAAACAAGATGTGTGTGATACGCGGCAAACAGCCCACTCGGATGAACTGTTTGCGATGAGAAATTATAACATAGACAGTTACTACAATTAATTCGTGTGGGACTCCGTGTGTACAAAAAACTTTGAAAAATGCAAACTAGTTGCTTGCGGTGGCTAGGAGTATCGCACACGATGCGTCTGCGAGTACTTGTGTGCGATGATTAGTAAGTTACACATATGTTTCCTTATGTTAACACGTGTGTGACAGATAACATGTGGCACCGCATACGGTATTCGGGTTGTGTGCTCCACTTAGTCTTCCCACGCTCCACATGGGTGAATTGTAAAATCCCCGCCTCTTCCCTCATCGGTTTCCTGCCACCAGCTAATGGCTTGCTGCATATAACCCAGGTGGCAACGCACCGTCGTGACATTGTGCACAGATCTAGTCCTCACCCATCTACCATTAGTTATTCCAAGCATGTGAGGGAACGACCAAAGCTTCGACGTCGACCCCTACCTGTGTTACATCTTCGGCGAGGAGAACGAGCCGGAGCAGGTCGGGGAGCAAGAGCTTCATCGGCCGATGCAGGCACCATGGCCCATCGGCAGCGATATCAGCGTGACAGTCCTTGGGCGCACAATCGACATATTGTAGAGGAAGTGTGATGAGCAGTTTGGCATCCACCGTGCAAAAGATCCAGAGCTGCTCGGCGGCATGATCGATGACCCACCCGAAGAGCCGCTGTCACTAGTGCTCATCGAGAGCCTGATACCCCGCAAGGAATGGGTAGAGGACCTCTGCGATTCAGTCAAGACACAGCCAGCATGTGGCTTCATCATTGTCAGCAGCGGCTGTGTCAACCTCGATCCTGATGATGTGGTGGCCAGGCTCGAGCACATCCTTGGCGGAGTTGACGTCCCCGATGAAGTAGAACATCGCCAACGTGGTATCTTGAGGATGCAAGTGATGGACGGAATTTGCTACCAGGCCAGAGACATGGAAATGGAGCGGTTCCGCGGAGATGTCATACGCGCGATTGCACGCTGTCAAGCTCTTCTGGAAGAGGCCCAGCAGCCCCAAGAGCCTCCCAGAGCCAGCAGCTCTGTAGGCGGAGGCGGGTCGGGACACTTGGAATGAACGGTCACAAGGGTGCTATGCTGATCATGGAGTCCGAGAAGACCATCATCGGAAAGCCGCCAGCTCAGCCTTTTAGCCTATATTTTATTATAATCTTATGCATATGTAGGTTGTGAGTGTTTTGGGCATTAACGTTGCCGCATGTGGCATTTTAAATTATCCTGAATATGTAAGAAAATTATTAACCGTTGCCATTGTAAATTTGCCTCAACGGCGAGCAGAGCGTGCACAGGGACGCCAGAGCGGAGCATGCCGTGGCCGCCTCAATGGCGAGCAAAACGCGCGGACAGACGCGAGCAGAGCGCGTCGCGGCCACCTCAACGACGAGCAGAGCGTGTTGCGGCCGCCTCAACGGCGAGCAACCACGTGATCAACCTTCTGACACCCCGTGGGAGGCGCGACGGCGCATCCATCGGACACGATGGTGATATCTTGACCGTGTGTGATAGTGGGCAGACACGTACACGTACATCTGAGAATGCGGGCTCACGTACGCCATCCGGAGATCGTTTCGGGCTTCCGATGCGTGGCATACGGTTGATCCAAAAGAACTGTTTGCGATGAGCCAGAACAACAAAAACAGGATTCGAGCCCAGAACCATCAATAAATTTTGACCTTGTTTCTCGTCACATTGCAGATTACAACGCAATAAGTAATTGCAAATCTGTTCACACCGATCAAACCAATATGTGTTCACACTTAGCACCGGGCTATAAAAACTACCCACTCGAAAATTACTTCACATTTCCTCTCCTCATCACCCACAAAATTGGTCTTTCCTGTCAAGTCATTCCGCCATGACCGGTAGGAGGAGTTTCGGGTGGACATATAACCAGGGAGCAAAGACCAAGGCCGCGAAAGCACTAGAGAGGTCCCGTCGCTACGCGACAGCCGCAGCAGAGATGTCCCAGTGCACCGCAGAGCCCACGAACGAGCTCTCACCGGCACACAAGGGCTCTTACAAGCGCACTCGCCGCATTGGCGATCGCGATGAGCTGGCGTTGCTGAAGTCCTTGGCCAGCGACGACGAAATTCTTGTTGGCCTCATTAAGCAGCAGGAGCTGGTCGACGGCTTGATGAAGCTGCTCGAGATGAACGATGCCTTGGTTGAGAAGGCTACTGGCCTTGTCGAGAAACTCATGGGTGATAATGCGAAGCTCCTCAAGGCGCTCCTTGAGAAGGAGGAGGAGGCCGCCGGCTGGAAGATGCTGCATGAGCAGAGCAGTGCCTCAGGGATGATGCTGAAAGCGATCGTCGAGGAACTGATGGGTGACTTGAGGAAGCTCTGGATCGAGCGCGAGCAGGAGGTGGAGGAATCTATGGCTGCTGTCAAGCAAAGTCATGAAGAATTGAAGAAGGAGCTGGAGGATGTCGTCGCCCGGTGATCCATCGAGGAGTAGAGACAGTAGCGACCCAGATCGTTGTCTGTGATTTCCTTCTTCTCTTGCCCCCGTGTCTTTCGGGCTTTGCCGGATGTGGCATTTTAAATTATCCGGAATATGTAAGACAATTATTATCCACACCGTTGTAAATTTGTCGTCGTATTATCCGTTGCCATTTTATTTGTCGTCGTATTATCCATTGCCCTATATGGCATTTTAAATTATCCGGAATACGAGTTGAAAACACGAACAAAGCAAATGCTAATGTTGAGCGGGGCCATGGGATCACAAGCAAACACCCTCCGTCTAGGTGCTTTAATTAACCACGTGTTAAACAGCGGCTCGGCCGCCATTAATGGAGAAGTTGTGAGCGAGGCAGGCGACTGGTGGATGGAGGTCAAAGAGCTCGCTTCCCGGTGAGCATGGGCGGCCTTGCTGCTCGCATGTGTCCCGTCGAGCCTGCAAGGTGGACAGGATGCACGCGTCCCGTCGAGCCTGTGCGGTGGACTGCTCGCACGCGTCCCATCGAGCCTGCACGGCGGACTTCCCGCACTCGTCCCGTCTAATCAAACAGTTGCACGCACACCACCGAGTATGGTTAAATTTTGGGTGAGTTTTCGATTTACTGAGATTCAAAAACCGACATTCTCAATGTTTCAAGACGATGAGACATTTGTAATTCATTCCCATTCCTTCAATGAGACCTAAACATGCACCCAATGACACATGTACGATTTTCCACCCATTTTGCTTCACTGGAGCATGTGCTTGTAGTTAAAATTTGAATTATGGACTACATTAAATGCCTAGAAAACTCAATTAATATATAAAATGGCCAAATAAACTTTGAACAGTTTCAAATTTCAACACGACACTCCTGTTATTCTATGTTGCCTGTAGAAAACAAAGCTCAAGGCGAGAAGAGGCAGCGATTATCGTTTCGCCCACAAGAGGGGCATGTTTCCCTACTGAAACCACGAGGGTTGCGAGAAGCTTCGGTTTGTAAGAGGCTTGTAATATAGCTTGGCCCAAATTGGACAATTTTTTTATCATGACATATATGTGCCATGTAGTGACACCATGCCAAGTTTCATGATTTTCTGGTGAGTTTTGGATTTACGGAGATTTAAAAACTGAGATTCGCAATGTTTGAGGCCGAGCCAGGACGCTGAGACAGTTGAATTCATTCCCATTCCTTCCATGGGACCTAAACATGCACCCCAAGGACACATGTATGATTTTTCTAGCCATTTTGGTGCACTGGAGCATGTATTTGTAGTTCGGATTTCAATTATGGACATTAAATGCCTAGAAAACTCAATTAATGAATAAAAAAGGTCAAACGAACCCTGAATAATTTCAAAGTTCAGTGCGAATCTCCCGTTGTTCCATGTTGCGTGTAGAAGAAAATACAAGGCTAGAAGAGGGAGCGATTATCGTTTCGCCCACAAGGGGACACGTTTCCCTATCAAAACCACGAGGGTTCTTTCAACAGGCTCCGGTTTGTAAGAGGTTTGTAATAAAGCTTGGCCCAAATTGGACAATGTTTTTACCACGACATATATGTGCCATGACGTGACACCATGCCAACTTTCATGACTTTCTGGTGAGTTTTGGATTTACGAGGATTTAAAAACCGAGATTCCAAATGTTTGAGGATGAGCCAGGACGCTGGTACGGTTGTAATTCATTCCCATTCCTTGCATGGGACCTAAACATGCACCCAAGGACACATGTATGATTTTTCTAGCCATTTTGGTGAACTGGAGCATGTTTTTGTAGTTCAGATTTGAATTATGGACATTAAATGCCTAGGAAACTCAATTAATGTATAAAAAGGCCAAACGAACCCTGAATAATTTTAAATTTTAGCACGGATATCATGTCATTCCATGTTGCCTGTAGAAGAAAATACAAGGCGAAAAGAGGCAGTGATTATCGTTTTGCCCACAAGGGGGACACGTTTCCCTATCGGAACCATGAGGCTTCTTGAGAGAAGCTCCGGTTTGTAAGAGGCTTGTAATAAAACTTGCCCCAAAATGGACAAAAAAAGTCCTCGACATATATGTGCCATGTTGTGACACCATGCCAAGTTTCACGATTTTTGGGTGAGTTTTGGATTTACGGGGATTTAAAAACTGAGATTCTTCTCATGAAATGTTTTCAAATAGCACACGGTTCACTCACAAAAGCCATGTGCCTACCAAACCGTGGCCGATGCCCCCCCTGCTGCGCGCGCGATCTGAGTCATGCGTTCTGATTGGCAAGAACCCAAACCCCACGGATCATACGTCTGCACCGTTGGATGCTCCCAGATCGAACGGCAATCCTCATCCCTTTCGACAGCGCATGCAGTTCCGGTTGTGATTTTATTTATATGGGTAAGCACTGTGCGCATGCATCGTGCTAGCTCACGCTTCCTTCTCTACTAATTTTTCCATATTAATGTTGTTATATGTCCAAACACGCTACCGTTTCCCGCCACTCCTCCCATCGGTTTCCCGCCTCTTCTCCAATCATTTTCCCGCTGCCAGTGTCAGTGCTCATAGAAGGCTAGGCGGCGACACACCGTCCATGTAAATATTGCACACAGTTTCTAAAAGCACAAACGTGTGTGATAGTAGGGAGTAGGTCCCATAGGGTGACCAACGTGAAACACCTTAAAGGCAAGGAGGCAATTCCTATCAACAAGGGGTGGCTTCCCATCCACTAGCCTAGTCGAATAGAACGCAGAAGTTAAGCGTGCTTGGGCTGGAGTAGTCTAAGGATGGGTGACCGGGTGGGAAGTTGCATATCTCAAGCTTCATTTAAATGCTATGATACGGTCAGTATAGACATTTATCATCTAAATGTCTCTATAGTGACCTGTCATGGCGATTATATAAACCTTGGGATCCTTGTTTTGCTAATTTGTAGAGTATGTTTTTATTGGTTATTTTTTGTTCTAAAAAATCAAAGAATGATCGACATCTGTAGGCCCACACAAATTATCCCTTTGACCCAATGCACGAGAAGGGTTTACTCTTTGCTCCGTGTGCTATGTTAGAGCAAATCAAGTTTCAGCACATGCGTTGGACGGCACCAGGCCCCTACCCCCCCCCCCCACCCGCCTCGAAGTTGCGTTCCCGACATCGTACGTCTTTAACCTAGCCGCGGGCGTACGATGTTCAGTTTGTAATGTTACTGTTGTAGTTGGTTCCCCATCGAACTTGTGCTTTCGGGATTTGAACAAATCACACACCAGACCCATACATTTTTTTCGGGCCGCATGCAGGGTATAGGGGGCCGGGTGTTCTGATTGAGAATGTCTCCCTTGTGCAGTTTATAGACGCCGCACATATCTGTGGGCTCCCCGAGGTATATATATATATATATATCATCCTTGGTCGATAACGAGGGGGCCCACACAATCTATCCCTTTGACCCAACATACGAGAAGGGTTTGACCATGATGATTTCCTATTGCTATGCTAGACCAAATAAAGTTTGAGCGCATGCGTTGGACGACACCCCCCCCCCGCCGCCGCCTCGAAGTTGGGAAACCGACATCGTACGTATTAAACCTGGCTTGGGGTCGGGTACGGTGTTCAGTTTTTAATGTAGTTGGTGCCCCATCGAAGTTGTGCATTCGGGATTTGAACACATCACACACCACCGTACCCATACATATTTTCGGGCCACATGCAGTGTATAGGGGGTCTTCTGATCGACCACGTCTCCCTTGTGCGGTTTTTTGTGATGACACGCATATCTGTGGGCTCCCCGAGTGTATATATATCATCCCTTTGACCGATAACAAGGGGTTGTGTTGGCCATGAATGGATTCCTCCTAGTTCGTGTTAGGGCTGGTCACCGTCACATGTTGTTCAACCAAAGCTCGAGCTCATGCGTTGTCAAGATTCCCTCCCACATGCTCGGATTGCTGGGTTCGACCGACACCGTACCCTGCACATCTCGTCCTTAACTACCTGGCTTTCATGGTTGTTGTCTGTATCGAGAGGCAGGCGCCACATATAAATTGTACATTATTCAATATTGAAAACACACATCACCCCTTCCAACGTGCATCATTTTGGGCCGCACGCAGGCGGTGCTGGTTTTGTGGTCCCTCTCGTGCGATTTTTTATGATGGTTCAATCTATTGGCCCAAGCGGTTTATATATATATATATATATATATATATATATATATATATATATATATAATATTTCTATCCATTTTTTATCGACAACAACAGTTGTCGTTTGACCAAACGATAGATTCACTGGTTCGTCTTATGGTAGGTCATGGCGACATGCATGTATGACCAAAGTATCATTACGTGCATCCGCCCCGCTGACACAAAGTGAGAGGTGGGTCAAGCACCCTAGCTAGGTCGCTACGACATTATGTCATTATAGATATATCTAAGGGTGCTTTCGGGTTTGCGAGGCAGGTGCCACCAAAGTTGTGCATTGTGTATTTAAAGTTTTAAACATCACACCCTATATTCCTACATATATTTGGCCACTTCCACGTGGTTCTTGACTTCTGACCCCTCTCATCGATCTTCGACGAGGCACCCAACCGTGGGCCCATGCGGTCAAAGTTGTGCATTGGAATTTTGAACATCACAGACCACCCTTTTCACTCATATATATTTGGGCCACAAGCTGGTGTGGCTGTCTTCTGACGCTCTCTAACATTTTTTTTTGCTACAAAGACTCTGATGACGCTCAACGGACATGGGTATACTAGCTTAACCATGTGCGATGCAAGTGCGTTGTGAATCACCACGACTGCGCAAGCGCGAGCAAAGGTGGAGGTCCTGGCTTAACCATGTGCGATGCTAGTGCGCTGTAAAATCACCACCTGCGCAAGCTAAAGGCGGGTAGTTTATTTAGATTGAATTCCACGTCTGCGTCAGAAAATTAGTATGAACCGTGTGTGATAGACCAGCTAGCTAGAAATCTAAAAACAAACTGCCCACCTTGAGCGTTGCAAAAATCGGCGGTTCCGCCGCTTTTCCTTATTATCATACACGCATATTCTTATTGGACCGTGTGCGATCTTGGGTACTCCCGCCCCGCATCAATTCCTTTACCCAAATTTTAGTAGCCGTCGTACTTCAACCGTCGCCCACACTCCTCCAGCACCAACCTTATAGTAAAATTGCAGTAGCTGAGGCATTTGAACCATCGCCCTCCCTCGTCCACCACCATCTCCACCCACCATTACTAAAAAAATTAGTAGCCGCGACGTAACCTCAAACACCACCCCACCCACCCCCCTCCATAGTCCCCTCACCCGGCCCCCCTCCCCCCTCGAACCCTAGCTCGCTGTCGCCGCCGCCGCCAACCCCTGCCGGTCTGCCTGTTCCTCCTAGCTTAGATAATAAATTTCAGGTTACCCAGCGATTCCCATACCGTCGACCCACTCCCTTGAGTTTTTAGATGAGGCCTGCGGTGTCCCTCCCCGCCAGATCCACATCCCCTGCTCCAGAATGTCACAGCCTAAGCTCGACCAAGTATCCCGGGGAGGCCGACGAGCGTTCGGCCAAGAAGAGGTTTATCATGGCCTCTTCGGCGGACGTTGGCGAGGTGGTCGCCGTTCGCCCCGACCTGTCAATCCCGGAGCAACACCTCGCCGCGGAAGCCGGCAAAGACGTTAACTACATTGCCATGCCGAAGACTTCACGTCAGCGGGCTAGCGTATTACTGTATCTCGGGAAAGCTGGCTACGACATCAAGCTCATCGACAGCGACGGCTTCACGCGGGCCATGTCACAGGTTAAGTGGTCCATCCCCAACCCCTGTGGTTCAACCACCGTCGATCTCTTCGACGGCCCTGCCGCTGATCTCCTCCGTCGCGCGGTCAAGGATTTGCGATCCTTGTACGCCATCGAGCCCATTTTGTCATTTCTGAAGGACACGTTCTACGATGGTGGCTTGGGATCCTCAATTGCCAAGTCAGATCTCATCAACCATGACCACGAGGAGGGCACCCACAAAGGTTCTTCCAAGGTGAAATAGCCCATCTGTGACATCAGAGAGCGCACCATGGGTCTGTGCTCTTCCAACTGGAAGGATCCCGTCCATGACATGTGAGGCAACATCCTATCAGTAAATCTTACCTTTTCTAGCTTGCCAACTCGTACCCTTTGTTGTAGTAGCTTTTGCCATGCGGTGTTTTAACTGTGCCGTGTTTAATTATTTCAGTTATGCAA
This sequence comes from Thinopyrum elongatum, assembly GCA_011799875.1. Lineage (NCBI taxonomy): Eukaryota > Viridiplantae > Streptophyta > Magnoliopsida > Poales > Poaceae > Thinopyrum > Thinopyrum elongatum. The sequence continues at coordinate 206,979,300 of CM022303.1, forward strand.
AAATGTAATGTTCAATAGGGCTATGTGATGTTTAAGTATGAATTGTCCACTTTAGTTTCACAAATGGCTATATTTGGTTGTTTATAGTGAGTAGATGCCTTGTTTATCTGTATTTGGTTGTTAGGTTGGTTGTAGTGAGCATTTGTCCAGTTATCGAGCAGATGCCTTGTTTATCTGTATTTGGTTGTTAGGTTGGTTGCAGTGAGCATTTGTCCAGTTATCAAGCAGATGCCTTGCTTATCTGTATTTGGTTGTTAGGTTGGTTGTAGTGAGCATTTGTCCAGTTTTCAAGCAGATGCCTTGTTTATCTATATTTGCTTGTTAGGTTAGTTGCGGTGAGCATTTGTCCAGTTTTCAAGCATATGCCCTATTTATCTGTATTTGCTTATTAGGTTGGTTGCAGTGAGACTCTGTCCAGTTTTCAATGGCTATATTTGGTTGTTATACTGATCATTTATGCTTTGTTTATTTCAGTCATTCACAATGTGATGTTCATTATGTGCAAGTCGGAACTGTGCTGCTCGATTGCATCAATACCAGTTTGAATGGCTATATTTGGTTCTAGTTATGCCTGGTGTAGTTAACACATGCCCTTTATTTCAGTTTTACACATTTATCCAGTGTGACGTTTAAGAATGACCTACGTTCTATTCATTTTCAACAATACCAGTTTGAATTGCAATATTTGATGGTTGTTAAGCCTGTTGTAGGTAACATTGACTTCTATTTTATATCTGCTTTAACAGCATGCTGAAACCAACACATTCAAGCTATCATTTGGAGATGATGTTGTTTACCTTTGCTATATTTGTTTGATGTTAAGGTTGCTGTATTTATCATGCCTTTCCACTACTTATGTAGGACAACAATGGGAGTGGCCACCATTTTCCGCCGAGGTTAGTTTCATCCCTTGGCTTGTACTCCCCCCATCGTTCCATAATGTAGTGCATATAGATCCAGGCCTGGACACCTGTTAGCTTCTAATATTGACTTGTTGCTTGTAGGTACATATGCCCTTGGCAAGGATCCATGCATCGACCCTTTTTGCGTATGGGGCAATGAGATATTCATGAACAAGCATCAAGTGAGGAAACTGATAAGGATTATTAGCAAAAAGATACGAACGGTGGCAAGCAAATTATTTGTTTACGCTCTATCCAACACAATAGTGAGCTGTAGGATGGTAACTACAAACTCTGCAGCCTTCACTTTTTACTGCCCATAATGAGTTGTTAGACAGCAATGTCTGAATCTTTTTCGTTTGTAGTGGTTCCCGAAGCAGTTTACTCAAGATTACCTCACAAAGTACATGATTGGTGGACACGCAATGAAGGTTAAAGTATTTCATCCAGACTACAATGAGCATCAAGAAGTCCCAATGAAGACAGTGAAGGATGGACGGGCAGCCATCACAAGGGGTTGGCCTAGAGTTGTGCGCGCATTATGCATGGAGGAGGGCACAATATGGGCATTCCGCTTCACCTTCTCCAGCAACCAGAATATCTTTCGCCTCTCTCTTTACAGTCTTTAGTACAACTGTGGTTCATGTAAGTGCATCTAGTGCCCCTTAGTGATTTTGGTGTATTGAAGACTTATAGGTTAAGGGACTAATGTGTTTGTGAGTGTACATAGGTTCTATAAGTTTATGGGGAGTTTGATATTTCCGAAGAAAGTCAACCCCTAAAAATGAATGTCTTCAGTTGAAGACTTTGGTTTTCTTGAAGACTTTGAAAATGAGGAAATTGGTGTGACCTTGAAGACTTTGATATTGATGCGAGGATTATGAAGCATGAAGACTTTTGTTTTCGTAGTTTCATTTTCTCTTTCTTGAGTCATAGGAAACACCGTACTGTTAAAGGGGGTCGAGGTAAAACTAACGGTCATATCATTGAAGGGCATTTATGTCTTATCATGTCGGGCTGCTCCTCGGCTATAAATAGCCGCCCCTACAACCACTAGCTGGTTGGCTGCTCCGAGAGAAACTGACACTTGTCATTTAGAGCATCCCATCCTCCGAGGAGTTTGAGCAAAAATCATCAGTGAGGAAAAACCCAAACCCAAACACCTACAACCCAAAGTGATTGAGCATCACTGAAGAGATTGTTCCTGTGTGGAACCGACGCTTGTTACCTTTAAAGACTGTGCATCTTCCAGATCGTTAGGCATCATGGTCTAGAGCATCCAAGAGTAATTGTGGATCGCTGAGTGACCAAGTCTGTGAAGGTTTGGAAGTCACCTATGAAGACTTACCACGAGTGATTGGGCGAGGTCTGTGTGACCTTAGCTCAAGGAGAATACGGTGAGGACTGTGTGTCCTCAGGTTTAAATACCTAGCCGCTCTACCCAGACGTACAACTGTCACATCAGTTGGAACTGGTCTACCAAATCATTGTCTTCACCGAGCTACTGGTTCTATTTCCTCAACCCTTCCATTTCATCATTCATGTGTTGATGAACTTGATTGTTACTGTTTGAAGAATTTGACTGAAGACTTTCTCAATTTCCTCAATCCTATTTCTTCAGTCATCTTGTCTTCTGCCTGCCTATCCTATTTACACGCTACCTGTGCTCTGTGTTTGTTTCATATCATCATGATGACTGTGTTACTGCCATGTTATGCTTGCACCTGAGTGCTTATTCCGCTGCTAGTAGTTTGTCACTGAGCAAATTTATCAAGTTGTATTTCCTCAGTGACGAATTTGTAAAAATCGCCTATTCACCCCCCCCCTCTAGTCGATATAATGCACTTTCAATTGGTATCAGAGCAAGGTACTCCCTTGTTCTGTGAGATTTTGGTTTAACCACCTGGAGTTTTAGTTATGTCGACTTCAGGCATGATCAAGGTCTCGGCTGGGTGTCCTACCTTCGATGGGATGGACTACCCCTACTGGAAGAATAAGATGCGCATGCATCTTGAGGCAATTGAAAACGATCTCTGGTACATTGTGGAAAATGGCGTTCCCTCTGTCACTCCTTCCGTGAACGCTGCTGATGTGAAGAGATTCAAGCAACTCGACTCTCAAGCGAACAATATCATATGTGGCCATCTGAGCAAAGGACAGTACGGCAGAGTGAGTGCTTTGGAGTCTGCAAAGCTTATCTGGGACAGGCTGTCCAAGGTCAACGAAGGAATCTCAACCCAACGTGATTCTCGAGTTGACGTTCTTCGCAATCTCTTCAACCGCTTCAAAAGACTCGACAATGAAAATGTTCAGCAAACCTTCGATCTCCTCACTGACATATCAAATGAGCTTCAAGCACTTGGTGCCACTGACAACACCGACCATGAAGTGGTGAAGAAGCTGCTGAGATCTCTTGATTCCTCATTCGATACACTGGCACTGATGATTCAAGAACATGGAGACTACAAGTCACTAGATCCTGCTGATATCCTTGAGAGGCTGAACACTCATGAATTCCAACAAGCTGAGAAGAGAGATCTCTACAGGCCAAGCTATGGAAGATCACGCACACTGAAGGCCAAGGCAGTTTCCTCATCTGAAGGAGAAGATTCTGATAGCAGCATTGGTGACCCTGAAGAACTAAGCCAGCAGCTAGCAATGCTCGTGAGGAAATTTCAGAAGTTCTCAAGGTGTGGTCGCTTTGGAAAATCTTCAAGAAGTGATGACATGAGATCAGATTCCTCATCCCGCGACTACAAGAAGAAGACTTGCCACAAATGCAAGAAACCTGGTCACTACATTACTGATTGTCCTCAGTGGGTGAAGGAATCAAAGAAGAAGAAATACAAGGATGATAGTTCAGACGACTCGAAGAAAAAGAAGAAATCTTCAAAGTTCTCATCATCAAAATCTTCAAAGACTTCATCTCACAAGAAGAGCAGTTCCAAAAAGGCTCGGGCATTCATTGGCAAGGAAATGGACTTTGAAGCTGAATATGAGGAAAATGATGAAGGGGAGGCATCTGAGGAGTCAGACTCTGGTGTGGCGAGCCTAGCACTCGCTACTGCTTTCGTCAGCAAGTCCATCTTCAACACTGAGGAAAATGGCTTCCCCAACACTGCTGATGACAGCAACGATGACTATGCTCCCACCTATTGCTTCATGGCAAAAGGTGCCAATGTACTCAAATATCCCTCCTCTGAATCAAGTGAGGATGAATCTGATGAAAATCTCAAACCTAGCTATTCCAAACTTGCTAATATTGCCATAAAACAACAAAAGGCTTTGGAAAAGGTTCAAAATCTGCTAGACAAAAGCGATGAGTTGTTGGGTGAGGAAATGAATCGAACTCAAACCCTGACTGATAATCTTCAACGAATATAGTCTAAGTTTGATAATCTTCAAAGTCATCATGAAACACTCTTAGCCGATCATGAGAAGCTTTCATATGAATTTCTTCAGAGAAAGCAAGATCTTGAGAAGCTAAGGGTGAGTCATGAAGATCTTCAGAAGGAAAATGATTCATTACTTGCTCAATAGATCAGTTCCGCTCAGGAAGAATTTATTCCACCTTGTTTGAAATGCATTGAACATGAATCTGCTAATTCTTCACCTGAAAGTTCAAATGCTTCTATTGTTGCAAATTCTTCAACTATCCATGTGGTCACAATTGCCTCATCTGAGGATACCACAAGTATTACTGATGAAAATGCAGGGTTGAAGGAATTGTATGTGACAGGCATGTACAAAAGCCTCAAAGGGCATCAGACTCTTTGTGATGTGCTCAAAAAGCAGATCTTGAACAGGAACCCTAGGAAAGAGGGTATTGCCTTTGAAAGGAAACTCAATGCTAATAGGACCTACTGGAAACCTGAGCAGTATCCCAAAACTGTAAGTGCATCTAGTGCCCCTTAGTGATTTTGGTGTATTGAAGACTTATAGGTTAATGGACTAATGCGTTTGTGAGTGTACACAGGTCTATAAGTCTATGAGGAGTTTGTTATTTACGATGAATGTCGACCCCTAAAAATGAATGTCTTCAGCTGAAGACTTTGGTTTTCTTGAAGACTTTGAAAGTGAAGAAATTGGTGTGACCCTGAAGACTTGATATTCATGCGAGGATTATGAAGCGTGAAGACTTTTGTTTTTGTAGTTTCATTTTCTTCTTCTTGAGTCATAGGAAACACCGTACTGTTAAAGGGGGTCGAGGTAAAACTAAGGAAAAGTTTCCAAGTGATGCTCAACTCAAAATCCTACACCTACCCAATCCTTTCGAGTGAAGCCATTGGAAATCTCATACAGTTTAGTCAAGTTCTTCAGTGACAGAGACGAAGTTCTTCTGTTCTCTGAGGAATTTGTTCTGACTGAGGAGTTAGGAATTCGCCAGTGCGGATTGCCTACAAGTGAGGAACATGATAGCCCTGAGGAATTTGATACTCAAATATCCGACCGTTGCTGCGCTGCGCGCCAGCTGTCCAAATATCCTACCCACCTAACGGTCATATCATTGAAGGGCATTTATGTCTTATCATGTCGGGCTGCTCCCTAGGCTATAAATAGCCGCCCCCCTCAACCACTAGCTGTTGGCTGCTCCGAGAGATAGATTGACACTTGTCATTTAGAGCATCCCATCCTCCGAGGACTTTGAGCGAAAATCATCAAGTGAGGAAAAACCCAAAAACCCAAACACTTACAAACCCAAAGTGATTGAGCATCACTGAAGAGATTGTTCCTGTGTGGAACCGACGCTTGTTACCTTTGAGGACTGTGCATCCTCCAGACGGTTAGGCGTCATGGTCTAGAGCATCCAAGAGGAAATTGTGGATTGCCGAGTGACCGAGTATGTGAAGGTTTGGAAGTCACCTGAAGACTTACCACAAGTGATTGGGCGAGGTCTGTGTGACATTAGCTCAAGGAGAATACGGTGAGGACTGTGTGTCCGGGACTATGTGTCCTCAGGTTTAAATACCTAGCCGCTCTAACCAGACGTACAACTGTCACAGCAGTTGGAACTGGTCTACCAAATCATTGTCTTCACCGAGCTACTGGTTCTATTTCCTCAACCCTTTCAATTCCTCGCATACTTGCTATGTATTTGATCATTACTGTTTGAAGACTTTGACTGAAGACTTTCTCAATTTCCTCAGTTCAATTTCTTCAGTCAGTTTGCCTTCTGCCTGCTTATCCTGTGTTTACGCTACTTGTACTCTGTGCTTGTTTTCATTTCATCATGATGACAGTGCTACTGCTCTGTTATGTTTGCATCTGAGTACTTATTCCGCTGCTAAGTAGTTCGTCGCTTAGGAATTTCCTCACCTTGAAATTCCTCATTGACGAATTTGTAAAAATCGCCTATTCACCCCCCCTCTAGTCGATATAACGCACTTTCAAAAACCTCATGGGTTGCTGCAAAAGGACCTCCCGTTGATCCATCCACTTTATCTGGCTTTACATGTGAATCTTCATATTCATCTGATGAGTCATTTGACTCCAACTATAAGCTGTTCAAAAATCAGAATGGTGAAGTATTTGCTAGATATGTTGGAACTAACTGCAGGAACGGTTCCCCTATGAGGAAAATCTGGGTTCCCAAAAGGTGCCTTGAAAGTCTTCAGGTGAATGTCCTCATGACACCACCTGTGAAGAATAGGAACCCCAGATCAAATTCTTCATATGGACCAAAGGCTTCAAATGGATCCAAGTCCTCATACGGACCAAATTCCTCATATGGATCAAATTCCTCACGTGGATCCAAATCCTCATATGAACATCATTGTGCTAACACTTCTGTTTCGCAGGGAAAATCTAAGAGCTATGAATATGTGCATTATTCTTCAAATCATTATGTTCATAAGTCCTTGAAGAATTTCTCTGCTTATTCATATGCCTACTCTAACCCCTCTTCTGTGAAACGAAGTGCACTGGCTTCAATGCCACCTTTCTCTTATGGAGCTCGCAGAATGATGAACTCTTTGCCACCCCTCCAGATGTGGGTGGTGAAGAAAAAGAACTAATCTCTTATGCAGGGTCAGGTCTCCAGACGAACTTAATTGTCTGAAGAATTTGTTGGAGACCTGAGAATGCTTGAAAGGACGCAAGCTAATCATGAAGAAATGGTTCACTCATTTCTCATGTCCTCATACTGCTATATATACATGTGTTGCATTAATTGGTGAAATTATGTCTGATGAATTTGATGTCATATTCTTCACTTTGAAGTATATGAATTCATAAGAAACACTAATTCATCTGCAGGATGATACACCCAAAGCTACTAAGTGGGTCCTCGACAGTGGATGTACAAATCACATGACCGGTGACAAGAATTTACTGATGGACTCTCCTTTATCTCCATCGCATCTGAAGCATATCACCTACGCTGACAAAGGCAAAAGAAAGGTATTGGGTCTAGGTAGGGTTGCAATCACAAAGGACCGACACATGGACAAAGTCATGCTTGTCGAGTCCCTTGGATTCAACCTCATGTCTGTCTCAATGGTTTGTGATCTTGATATGATTGTTGTCTTTGGCAAGTATCGCTGCTTAGTGCTCATGGAATCTGAAAATTCCAAAGTCTTCGAAGGCTTTAGGAGAGGAGACTTGTATATTGTTGATTTCTCTGCAGGACCACAGCCTGCCACATGTCTACTTGCAAAAGCTTCAGAAGGCTGGCTATGGCGTCATCGACTTGGACATGCTGGCATGAGGAACTTGCACAAGCTTGTGAAGAAGAAGCACGTCATTGGTATTGAGGGTGTCAAATTCCTCAAAGATCATCTTTGCGGGGCTTGTGAGGCTAGAAAGATGACCAGAGCCAAGCACCCCTCGAAGACTATCATGACTACCTCTCGTCCTTTTGAATTGCTTCATATGGACCTCTTTGGCCCTACTCATTATGACACACTAACAAATGCAGCATCTCTATACGGCTTTGTCATTGTTGATGATTATTCTCGCTACACATGGGTGCACATCATTACTTACAAAACTGAAGTGCAGGAAGTCTTCAGACGATTTTCCTCAAGGGTCTCGACGAATTTCGGTGTGAAGATCAAGCATATCCGTAGTGACAATGGGACCGAGTTCAAGAATACTGGTCTTGATGACTATCTTGATGAACTTGGTATTACTCATGAGTTATCTGCCCCATACACTCCTCAGCAGAATGGCGTTGTGGAGCGCAAGAATAGGACTCTTGTTGAGATGGCTCGCACTATGCTTGATGAATACAAGATACCTCATCGCTTCTGGCCTGAGGCAATTGATATTGCATGCCACATCATCAACAGGGTATATCTTCACAAATTCTTCAAGAAGACCTCATATGAACTCCTCACTGACAAGAAACCCAATGTGAGTTATTTCAAAGTCTTCGGTGTTAAATGTTGGATTAGAGATCCTCATCACAATTCTAAATTTGCACCGAAAGCACAAGAAGGTTTTATGCTTGGTTACGGAAAGGACTCGCACACCTACAGAGTCTTCAACACCTATCACAACAAGGTTGTTGAAACTATAGATGTGCGGTTCGATGAAACTAACAGCTCGCAAAGAGAGCACCTACCTCCTGTGCTAGATGAAATGTCTCCTGAGGAATCCATCAAGTTAAAGGCTACTGAGGATGTCATACCTACTGAAGAATCTGCTAAAGAAGTCATTCCAGATCATGAAGAAAATCATGCTGGTGCATCTGAGGAAAATGGCTCTGAAGAAAATGCTGAGCCCAATCAAAGTCGTCAACCTGCTCACCCTCGCGTTGCAAATGAAGTGCAGATTGAGAGAATCATCGACGACATCAACGCACTAGGTCCTCTCACACGCTCAAAAGCTTCACATTTGTCTAACTTTTGTGGGCACTTTGCTTTCGTCTCTATCATAGAGCCCACCAAAGTTGATGAGGTATTTCTGGAGCCTGAGTGGATTCAAGCTATGCAAGAGAAATTGCATCAATTCGACCTCAACAATGTGTGGGAACTTGTCAAGCGACCAGATCCTCGCAAGCACAATGTCATCGGTACCAGATGGATCTACCGCAACAAGCAAGATGAAAATGGCCTAGTGGTGAGGAACAAGGCTCGTCTTGTAGCTCAAGGCTACACACAGGTTGAAGGAATTGATTTCGATGAAACTTTTGCACCTGTTGCTAGACTTGAGGCTATTTGCATATTGCTTGCTTATGCTAACCATCATAATATCATCTTATATCAAATGGATGTTAAAAGTGCATTCCTCAATGGTAAGCTTGAGGAAGAAGTATATGTGGCTCAACCCCCAGGTTTTGAAGATCCTAAGCATCCTGACAAAGTCTTCAGACTCAATAAGGCCCTCTATGGCCTCAAGCAGGCCCCTCGGGCGTGGTATGATACACTGAAGGAATTCCTCATGAAGAAAGGCTTCAAACCCGGTTCACTTGACCCAACTCTTTTCACCAAAACTTATGATGATGAATTATTCGTGTGCCAAATATATGTTGATGATATTATCTTTGGCTGTACTAATCAACATTACAGTGACGAATTTGCCTATATGATGAGTGAGGAATATCAAATGTCTATGATGGGAGAATTGAAATTCTTCTTAGGTCTTCAAATTCGTCAACAACGAAATGGCATCTTCATATCTCAAGAGAAATACCTCAAGGACATTCTGAGGAAATTCGACATGCAAGATTGCAAAGGCGTCAAAATCCCTATGCCCACAAATGACCATCTATGCACCGATGAAAATGGTATAGACTTCGATCAAAAGGTATACCGCTCCATGATTGGCTCTTTATTGTATCTATGTGCATCTAGGCCAGATATTATGCTTAGTGTTTGCATGTGTGCCCGTTTTCAAGCTACACCGAAGGAATCACACCATAAGGCTGTGAAACATATTCTTCGATATCTAGCTCACAATCCAACACTTGGATTATGGTATCCCAAGGGCTCGGCTTTTGATCTCATTGGATATTCTGACTCTGACTATGCTGGTGATCGAGTGGATCGCAAGTCAACATCAGGCACATGCCATTTCCTCGGACGATCCTTAGTATGTTGGTCCTCGAAGAAGCAGAACTGCATATCACTCTCTACTGCTGAAGCTGAGTACATTTTTGCCGGTTCTTGCTATGCTCAATTGCTGTGGATGAAGCAAACCCTCAAGGACTATGGCATCAACATGAAGAATGTGCCACTCTACTGCGACAACGAGAGTGCCATCAAGATTGCTCATAACCCAGTTCAGCACTCGAAGACAAAGCACATCCAGATTCGTCATCATTTTCTTTAAGATCATGTGTTGAAGGGCGACATCTCTATTGATCACGTGAAGACTGAAGAACAGCTGTCTGATATCTTCACAAAGCCCTTGGATGAGAAGAGATTTAGCAAGTTGCAGTGTGAGCTAAATATCTTAGAATCTCCGAATGTTCTTTGAAAGAACACACATCCTAACACTTATGCAAAATTGATGACTTAGATGTGCAACACACGAAGTAACGTTTTTCTTCAATCAATGAAGACTAACCCTCTAAGTGTGAAGAAATTAATGAAGAAATTGATTCTCAGATCCCTACGACAATTGTACGTGGCGTCTGAAATCATCATTCTTATACGATGGGTCACACCACCAACAAAAGTTGAAAATCTTCAAAATTGAGTTTTTCTTCATTTTGCAAATTCTTCAACTTTCACATTCTTCAACTTTGCAAAGTCTACAAACTTTTCAACTGGTGTTCTTCATTGACTATATATATATATATATATATTTGAGTTTTCATGTCCTCAACAGCATTCACTTATTGCTAATTCTTCAAGTTGATTTTCATCTAAGTGAATGTGATCGGACCCGTTCCCCCTCTATGCTAAAATCAACCCAGTCTATTCACAAATTCTTCATGTGCGTTCTATTTGAAACCCGTTCAAAATCTTCACTGTGTCCTTGACAGCTGAAGAATTTGTGAATGAAACTTTAAAATATTCCTTTCAAATTTTCGGTTGTTGCCGCTCAAACCGTTCCACATCCCACGATGGATTAAACAACTCACCCACGATCCCCCACGATCTCCACCTCTCTGTACGTGGGTGACACATGTCGTTAGAAGAGTAAGGGTCAGGGGCATGTTCGTCCAAAATCTTTGGGCGAGCAGTTTTTCACCATGCCTATAAATACCCCTTCCCTTCCTCAGACCACATTCACTCCGCTCGACCTCAATCTCGCTCGAGCTCCCAGACCTAGCGCCGCCGCTACACTTCATCGTCGCCGGTGAGAAAGAGCTTCACTGCCTCAACCTCGTCGCCGTCGTACTCGCGCCGACCGCGGATATCTTCACTCCGCCGTCGCCGTAGCTGTCTCCCGCCGCCAAGTTAGGGCGTGGGAGATCTGAACGGACGAACTTCTCCAACTCCACTCCCAGTTCATCATGTTCTTCATCCAGGGTAAATAAAATCTAATTTTACTGCCCTAGTTTGATTCTTATGATTTCTTCAAAATCTTCAAAAGGTGTTTATTCTTCAACTTCCCACTCCTTAAACACCCGAATGCTTCTGTATCTTGATTTGTTTCTCTAAGCTATGTTTTTCTTCAAGATACCTCAATTGTGTGGATTTTCAAATCTATACAACTCTAGAACCTAAGTCAAGAACGCTTAGTGAAATTCCTCAAGACACATATGGTCAAATTCCTCAAACTTGATACTTTTGAAAAATTTCTGAGAACGCGTATGACCTCTACAAATTCTTCGCACCTATACTCTGTTCACAGGTACAAAAATGTCCGCTGCTGAATCACTAGGTTCTCATCAACTTAACTCATTTGCAGCATTTCTTGAAGATAATTTGCATACTTCCTCAGAAACATCCAAAGTTCAAAGTCCCCAAGTGAGGAAAATCGCAGATGGGAAGAGACCTCAGAAGGGAGGAAAGAGGCCAGAGACAAACACAGCTTTTCAAATCCCTGAGGATATCTATGATGAATATTGCACACCTGATGAAGCAAAACATGGCAAAGAAAACAAGAATCAGCGCAAAGTGCGCATCCAGAGAATAGAGAGGAGATGGGCAAAGGAATGGAGGGAATACCGCTATGTTACTCCCAAGTACATGAAGAAATTAGCTGTGAAGCCGAGTTCCTCAACAGCAATGCCCTCACGGCCAAGTTCTTCAAAGTCAAAGCCCTCAAGGCAAATTCCTCAGGCAACTTCTTCAAGGGCAGTACCAATCCCCTCTGTTGCCACAAAATCCTCAGCTGCTGCCACAAAGTCCTCAACACCAGTGCACCTTGCAACATGTCAACGAACTACAGGCTTTTCCATTGCTTCTGGAGCATCGGCAAGTTCCTTAGCTCCACCACAGTCCTCAACAGGTCCAACTCTGCTGAAGAAAAAGGCCACTGCTGGACGTGGAACGAGGCCAAGTCCTCATAAGAAACAAGTGGCGTTCCAAGTTCCGTCTGATGACGATGAAGCTGATGATGAAGAACTTGCTGAAATCATCAGGGACATACAAGAAAGGGCCACTAGAGCCAAAGGCAGTTATGTGCCTCTCATGCTGGATCCAAAGAAGATCCTCGATTTCATCGACCTCTGGCACAAAGATCCCAACACTCCACTGCCTGACTTGAACCTCACTCCTGGTCAAAGTCATATGTTGACGGCATTCATAAATGAAGAAAAATGGAAATTTGAAAAGGGCAGGCAAGTCAAGAAGGCTCAGTACAAGAAGGAGCATTTTCTGAAGAACAATGTTCTGAACATGTCTCCTGAAGAACTTGTAACTCTGCAAAAGGAAATCAAAGGTCTCAGTGATGAATTTGATAGATATTATGCCGATTGGCTAGGTGCCAAAGTCAGATTTGTCAAGCTTGCCAAGAACCTCAAGACTAACATTGCAGCATCATCGCAACGATAAATTCCTCAGGCTGATACTTCTGCTCAGTCTGTTGAAGAGAATGAAAGCGCAGCTGATGAAAATCAGGCTGCCCAAGAAGCTACCAGGGCTGATGAAGAAATTCCAGCTCTTGAAGACCATGCCAAGGCAACCACCAATGTTGCGCCTGAAGAACAACCTAGGCCAGCTAAAGAATTTGCTGCGCCTGAAGAAACTAAACATGGCAGGGCAACTGCATCAGTTGTGCCTGAAGAAACTGAACCAGCTCCATCTGCTCCTCCTGCTAAATCTTCAACAGTGAAGAAAATCAGTCTTCCTTCTGCATCAGAAGTGAAGAAAACAAAAGCTACGGAGAAGGCAGTTGTGAAGAAGAGGAAAGCATCAACCACTTCAAAGTTTCAGCTCCCAAGAAAGTGAGGACTTTGACAAGTTCCTTCACTAACCGAATTGATACTGTTCCGACCTTGATTGTACCATCAAAGGAGCTCATTCCTTTTGGTGAGGAATATGTCATTCCAGATGACACAGATGAAGAGAATCCTTCTGCTGCTTCTTTAGAGCAGTTGGATGAAGAAATTGAAGTGGAAGATATCCCTTCCACCCCACTGGTCTCACCGCATATGCCTCAGTTCACAGCTGAAGAGGCAGGTGTTAAGGAAATTGAAGAAGACGTGGACATTGGCTCAACTATGCATGTGCTGAATGATGACTATTGGGAAAATCTTCACCCCAGTTCACCATTGACCACACCTCTGCATCCAATTCCTCAGTCCCTTGTGCAAACTGAAGAAATTCAAACGGGATCTGAAGGACGTCAAACTTCTCTTCTTTCCATTCCTGACGACATTCCAGCTGCAACAGCTAAAGAAATGGAGAATCCAATCACTGCTGAAGAACCTGCACCTTCAATTCCTCAGACAGCAGCTCCAGAGATTATGCAACAAGAGGTTGTGAGACCATCAACCGCTAATCTTCAGCCCAAGCAGCAAAATCCTCATGCAAAAAGGCCAAAATTCAAGGCTGACGATTTCTTCACTGAGCATCATTTCTTCACTGATTTCAATCCATATGACTCAGCAAGACTTCGACGCAAGCGGTTCTGGACTGCAAGCCAGATGAATTTCTATTCATCACTTCTGTTTGATAAGGACAAGGTGTTTGAGCACCATCAAATTCCTAATGTGGATATGGAGTCCACTCCCTGCTTCCAACCTGTCTTGAATGTTCTTCATGAAGCTGGGCTCCTGAATTTCTGTGCTGACATCTACAATTGGAATGAAGAGCTAATTCTTCAATTCTATGCTACTCTGCACCTCACTGGAAATGTGGATGATGTTAATTCATGGGTGCTTGATTGGATGACTGAGAACATGCACTACAAAGCTCCTGTGATGACCCCGGCTTAATCGTGCACTAACCATACACGCAAATGCACACGATCAAGCCTAAGGACTCACTTGAAGATATCACAACACAACTCTAAAACATAAATAAAGTCATACAAGCTTTATATTACAAGCCAGGGCCTCGAGGGCTCGAATACATAGCTCGATGGCATACAAGTGTCAGCGGAAGCATCAGATATCTGGGTACAGATATATTACAGAAAAAGAGATAAGCCTTTAGGAAGGCGGGGCAAAATAAAATACTACGATCGAAAGGCGTAGGCCTCCAGCCTAGGACCCTCCGAATCCTACTCCTGGTCGTCAGTCGGCTCCTCGTAGTAGTACTCGCCGGGAGGGTAGTAGTAGTAGCCGTAGTCATCGACGGGGGCAGCTATCTCAGGGGCTCCGTCATCTGGTGGCGACATATGTATATGGGGGAAAAAGAAAGTAAAGCAAACGTGAGTACTCATCCGAAGTACTCAGCAAGCAAGGATCTACACTACATATGCAACATTTTCAAAGGAGGGCTGTATATGTGGACTGGGCTGCAGAAATGCCAGAATAGAGAGGGAAAGCCTAGTCCTATCGAAGACTAGCATCTTCAGCATCTTCATCAGTCTTGCAGCATTAGAAGAGAGCAGAATAACATAATGTAAAGTATAGCAGTGTCATCAACCTCGGCCAGAGATTCTTCCTCGACTCCCTGCGAGAAAGCAATCCCAGAGCCATACTATCCATTTAATCTCAAGTCATCAGTTCTAGTTGTACCGATCGGGATACAACTCTGAGTGTCCGTTACCGTAGGACAGGCTATCGATAGATTAGTTCTTCCCTGCAGGGGTGCACCAACTTACCCACCACGCTCGCTTAACTCTGGCCGGACACACTTTACTGGGTCATGCCCGGCCTCGGCTAAGCAACATGCCGCAACCCGACCAAATACTTAACAGAGAGGTCAGCACGCTGGACTAAACCTATGCCCCCAGGGGTCTTGGGCCATCGCCCCGGGAACTCCTGCACGTTGCGTCAGGCAGCCGAGAGCAGAACTAGCAACCCCTTAATACAAGCGTAGTTGCGTAACCAGTCCAACTTGGCGCGCGCCGCTCAGTCGCTGACGTCCATTAAGCTTCGGCTGAAGTATACGATGCAGAACGCCCATACTATGCCCACGTGATGGTTAGTGCTATCAGGCCAGAGGCCCCTCGGATCAAATATCCAAACCGTTAGTGGATTAGGAGCGTGCGGTAACGAGCAGAGACTCACGACCGATGTGACCCCGTCGCCCCGTCTCGGGGACTTGCGGCAAGGGCGAGGAATGCCCGGCCATGCCTCGTAGTTATCTCGCGAGCACCTCTCAGGTCAACCCGACTCCACATCACTCCGCTTTTATGCTCGCGCGAGTACCCCTCAGGGCCGACCCGTCTTTAGTAACATGGTTCAGTGTTCAGTCATAGTAACCAAAGTCTTCGTGTGTCTGACACCAAGGGGGAACCCCGAGGAATCACCCCCGATGGAATCCCACTCGATGTTATCATCAAGGTGAACGAAGGAGGTATCACCCTCGAGGTCCACACTTGAAGTGTTGCACGACGGTGTCGGTATCAGGGGTGGTGTAGGAGGAATCACCCTCGCTTACCACGATGGATTAACTAACCTACAAGGTTATCATCAGAAGTGCTGACGAGGTATCACCCTCGGCACTCGATAGTAACCCAGAAGTGTCGAGCAATTTAAGGGGGAAGTGACGTGCGGTGCCAGGGTCTGATCTTCGATCCCGCTGATCGGGTCTTCTGAGAGTCCAGCGGGGCAGTCGGGACAAGTGGGTCTCTGATAGGGCTCTATCCATCCTATACTAAACAGTTTAGGATAACAGGTAAGTATCAACAACAAGATACAAGTAAACAGGCTATGCAGCAGAGATAGGATACAGTAACAGCAGCAGATTCTAATGCAAGCATAAGAGGGAAGAGAGTGGGCGATATCGGAATGCTCAAAATGGGGGTGCTTGCCTGTCTGCTCGACGGCAAGGGCAAGGTCGTCAACTGCGTCATCGGGCTCCTGAGCAGCGTCGGCCTCGGGAGCTACGTCGACGTCGGGGCCTACCGAGAGAAAGAGGGGGAGGAAACAAGTAAATACACAACAATGATGCAACACCAAGCATGCTAGGTTACGATGCAGTGCAGGGTTACCTAAAGATGCATCTAGGTCATTTTAGTTATTTTAGAATTAACGTAGGATTCTTTAATCGGAGTGTGTGCACTATTCATATACCGGAATCGGGCTCGGAGTTACGAGTTCTCCTACGTAGGAGGTTCCGATATGGAAACAGACAACACGATCAAACTCGTCTCGTCGTTCTGAGCAACTTTCATGTTTTAAGTTTTTCAATCCGAGCTACGGTTTAAAAGTTATTAATTTTCAAAGTTTAAATTATTTTCTGGATTTATTTTAATTAACAAAAAATGATATATGACATCAGCATGACTCAGAGATGACATCAGCAGTCAACAGAGACGCTGACCTGGTCAAACCTGACATGTGGGTCCAGTGGGACCCACATGTCAGTCTCTGTTAGTTAACAGTGCATTAAACTAAACTAACTAAGCTAATTAGGGGTGTGGGCCCCGGGTGTCAGTGAGATATTAGACTAACTAATTAATTTTATTTATAAAAACATTTAATTAGCCTAATCAGCCGAGGGGGCCCACATGTCAGAGAGAAGGGGTGAACAGTGCCGCGTTGACCCTGGTCAACAAGGTCAAAGTGGGGTCCGGGGCCCACTGGCAGTGTCCCAGGGTGGACCCCACGCCTGTCCACGTCGGCTGGGTCGCCAGAATCGCGCCGGCGAGCGTTCCGTGGCGGCTGTCTCGCCGGAGACGCGCGGGTTTCGCGTACACGGGCCCAAACTCGACGCGGCTAGGTGCGTTCGATAGAGGAGATGGAGCCGCGTCGAAAGGCGTAGGGGACAGGGCCGGAGTCAGCCGGAGGTGACAGCGGTGAGCACCGCAGCGGGCGCCAGAGTTCGGCCGTCGTCGGAAACTAGACTACAGCGGGCAAAACGAGCGACGTAAGATCTCTACGGCGTCTACGCGGCCCAATGAAGCAAATGGTCACGCGTGCATGACCTATGGGTCACCGGAACCACGCCGGCGTTGAGCTCGCACGGCGGCGGGTACGGCCACTGTGGCTCGTCATCCCGGAGCTCGCGTACGACAGGGAAAGAAGAAGGGGAAGGACGGTCGCTCACCGAGGGAGCTCAAGAAGGCTCTTCGGAGGCTTAGGAGCTGCCGTGGTGTTGCCGGAGACGAGGAAGACGGCGGCGACCGAACGGAGGAGGCGGCGTCGATTCAGCTCCAGCGGTACCTCCCGGCTCCACCTGAAGGTCCCAGCCGAACGGGAGAACAACGACGGCCCTCCTGGACGGCAAGAGAGGTCGACGCGGCGTCGGTGGCCACGAGAACGGACGAGGCACGGCGGCAACCGCGTCTGTCTCGTTGGGTGGGGAGGAAGAGAGCTTGAGGGAGAGACGAGAGAGATGAGGGGAGAGTGGTGAGGGAGGCCAGAGGGGGTGGATGAGGTTGGGACCTTATCCCCTCGCTATCGGTGGGCGTCGTGTTGTCGCCGTTTCGACGGCGCGCGTGCGGCGTCCATGGCGCGGCGGACAGCGCGACGGAGAGAGAAGGGGGAGGAAGGAGTGGGCCGGCTGGTCTGGGCTGAGTGCACTGTGCACTTAGGCCCAGCCAGCTAGGCCTTTTTTATTTTCTATTTTCTGTTTCTGCCTTTTTCTTTTACTTCTTTTCTATTTTGCATTAGTTAGGCCACCCTAGCTCTTTTGGAAAATGTGGGACTTGGCCCAAATATTATTATGCAATATTTCCTTTCACCAAAAATTGGTTCGGGCAAAATAGGATTTTATTTGAGTTTGATATGATTTTAAATGGATTAAATAATGTTGTTTTGGTGTTGTTTCATGCTGTTGGAGTCATTTAACTGATCCAAGTTTCATTGGTTATATTTTTATGAGTGCTTCTGGAATATTTGCTACTTAGTGAACATTTTTCCCATAGTGTTTAAGCAAGTTGATTTTGCACTTTTGAATTTGAGTTGATTTCTAGTATAGAGTTTGAATTATTTTGGTTAACCACTATGACTAAGCACTGCAAATGATATGACTTGGCATTATTAGCAGTTGATCACAGTGGATATTACACAGGGGTGTTACAGCTCCGGCCTCTGAATTGCTTCATGCCATTCCAGTCAGTCCTCCTGCTAAAGGCGCAAGGCTGATTTATGAAGAAACTGAACTTCCTCATCATCTGATGCAAGTGCTAATGAAGCCTTTACGGCCTGGCCAAGCTTCAAGAACCACCTTCCTCGTGAAGGATTTACTTTATGTGCCAAGGACAATCTACCGCATTCTGACCAAAACCCTCAGTCCGATCAAAGGCCACAACTCTGAAGAAGAGGAAGTTGTTGGCATCATGAAGAATCTGCTATTCAACATTATACAGGGAATTCCCATTAACTACCATGATTTCCTCATGAGGACTTTGGCGAATGTTGCACTATCGCCGTTTGAGTTGAAGCCTTATGCTCCATGGATTATGAAATTCATCAGAACCAGGTCTTCAATTCACTACAAGGCAGATTGTCAGAATCATCTCAGCTTTTTGCCTCCCATTGAAGTCCTCAAAAGGACTATTTCCTCAGTTGACGAAAAAGGCAAAGCTGGTGTTATTGATGAAGGCACTCGTCCATTGGATGGTCAGTTTCGCAAAGGTGCATCTTATTCCACCAATGATGACTCTGCAACTCAATACTCTGCTGCAAAAGCCTCAATGCCAAATCCTCAAGCCACTGCCCCACGCGTGATGACTGACCGTGAGCATCTTCTAAGTCTTCATCAGAAGGTCGATCGCAATCACAAGTGGGTCAAGCGTCAATTTGGCTCAATTCTTCAGAAAATGACTGTCACGCAAAACACTGTGAAGAAGAAGCATTACTATGCGCATGAAATCTTTGACCGCACTTGGGCTATTCTGTCTCATCTTTACAGTGATGAAGATCTCAAGCAGATGGGATTTCAACAGGACTTTGACTGGTCTCAGCCTCCTTCGAAGAAATTCAAGAAGGTCAAAGTTCCTCAACTCGTCACAAGTTCATATTCTTCATCGCGTGAGACGGATGAAGCTGAAGACCTCAACGACATTGCGGCAGGCCCTTCCTCAACGGACGACCCCAACAACGTTGGCGCTCCTCCATCGACTTCATGATGATATTCTTCAGGGGCATTAGTCCTCATTTTTCATCCCTTTTGGTCATTCGATGACAAAGGGGGAGAAATTTGAGTTAGTCTTCAAGCGGGTCTTATATATGGGTTGTTTTTCTGTTAAGTTACAACTCTTGCTCTTCTGAGGTGTTTGCTCTGATGAGTTGTAAACTTAAATCCTATGGTGGTCTGATACTTTTGAACTCCTTTCTGCATGCTTATTTCCTCAAGTACCTTAATGCACGCATGCTGAATTTCGTCGGACACCATATTTCATCATGCATATCAAATTCTTCATATCATATGTTAAATGCGTGTATGAATTACAAGATATAGGGGGAGATCTCCATGATTTTACTCTACAATGTGCATTTGCAATCCAAAGCAAATTCCTCAAATATGCACATATTCAGGGGGAGTTCTTCTATATCTTGCAATCAAATTCCTCAATATCCGTATTTACACTTCATATGTTTTATCCCCGTTGAAAACTTAACCTATTTGTCATCAATCACCAAAAAGGGGGAGATTGTAAGTGCATCTAGTGCCCCTTAGTGATTTTGATGTATTGAAGACTTATAGGTTAAGGGGCTAATGTGTTTGTGAGTGTACACAGGTTCTATAAGTCTATGAGGAGTTTGATATTTTCGAAGAAAGTCGACCCCTATAAATGAATTGTCTTCAGTTGAATACTTTGGTTTTCTTGAAGACTTTGAAAATGAGGAAATTGGTGTGACCTTGAAGACTTCGATATTGATGCGAGGATTATGAAGCGTGAAGACTTTTGTTTTCGTAGTTTCATTTTCTCTTTCTTGAGTCATAGGAAACACCGTACTGTTAAAAGGGGTCGAGGTAAAACTAAGGAAAAGTTTCCAAGTGATGCTCATCTCAAAGCCTACACATACCCAATCCTTTCGAGTGAAGCCATTAGAAATCTCATACAGTTCAGTCAATTTCTTCAGTGACAGAGATGAAGATCTTCTGTTCTCTGAGGAATTTGTTCTGACTGAGGAGTTAGGAATTCGCTAGTGCGGATTGCCTACAAGTGAGGAACATGATAGCCCTGAGGAATTTGAGAGCTCAAATTTCCGACCGTTGCTGTGCTACGCGCCAGCTGTCCCAAAATATCCTATCCACCTAACGGTCATATCATTGAAGGGCATTTATGTCTTATCATGTCGGGCTGCTCCCCGGCTATAAATAGCCGCCCCTACAACCACTAGCTGGTTGGCTGCTCCGAGAGAAACTGACACTTGTCATTTAGAGCATCCCATCCTCCGAGGAGTTTGAGCAAAAATCATCAGTGAGGAAAAACCCAAACCCATACACCTACAACCCAAACTGATTGAGCATCACTAAAGAGATTGTTCCTGTGTGGAACCGACGCTTGTTACCTTTGAAGACTATGCACCTTCCAGACGGTTAGGCGTCATGGTCTAGAGCATCCAAGAGGAATTGTGGATTGCCGAGTGACCAAGTCTGTGAAGGTTTGGAAGTCACCTGTGAAGACTTACCACGAGTGATTGGGCGAGGTCTGTGTGACCTTAGCTCAAGGAGAATACGGTGAGGACTATGTGTCCTCAGGTTTAAATACCTAGCCGCTCCAACCAGACGTACAACTGTCACAACAGTTGGAACTGGTCTACCAAATCATTGTCTTCACCGAGCTACTGGTTCTATTTCCTCAACCCTTCCATTTCCTCATTCATGTGTTGATGAACTTGATTGTTACTGTTTGAAGACTTTGACTAAAGACTTTCTCAATTTCCTCAATCCTATTTCTTCAGTCATCTTGTCTTCTGCCTGCCTATCCTGTTTGCACGCTACCTGTGTTGTGTGTTTGTTTCATATCATCATGATGACTGTGTTACTACCATGTTATGCTTGCACCTGAGTGCTTATTCCGCTGCTAGTAGTTTGTCACTTAACAAATTCCTCAAGTTGTATTTCCTCAGTGACGAATTTGTAAAAATCGCCTATTCACCCCCCCCCCCTCTAGTCGATATAATGCACTTTCAGTTCATCATTCTTTACTTGGTGCTTCTGTAGTTCTTCAATATATGTACCTGTGCATCGAATTATGCATTCGTGGTTGAACCTATATTTGTAATAAACATGGTTCGATATGAAATAAGTGATTGCCTACTTTCAAATTCAAAATATGTGATTTTTAAATTAGGGATTAATTAGCGATAAATTAGGGATTACACTGCACACGGTTTGCGAAAGCGAAACGTCTGTGATAGACGTGGAGATCAGACACGTTTCTCGGATCCACTATGTGTGCGATCAATCTCTACTGCACACACGATCAGCCAAGAAAAAACATGTGCGATTAACAACAGCATCGCAAACAGTTCCTTCTTATTAAATGTTTGCGAAAGTCACCTTATCACACATGCTTGGCAATTATGGACTGTTTATGATATTGTGCGCATCGCAAACGTTTGGTCATAGAAGAACACGTGCGATAGGTCTTCATCCGACGCGGGTATGATGGATGAATCGTGTGGGATGTATTCAAGCTTCGCATACAGTTTTATAGGGACAACTGTATGCTCTCTTACATCGAATCGCATACAATCGAGGAAAAGTAAATGTGTGTGATTGTCTGCTTCTATAATCGTGAACTGTTTGTAATGGGTCGTGCATCGTAAATGTAGCACCATAGAATACCGACTGCGATGGCAATGCGAGCACAAACGAGTTGCAAGGATGAAGCGTTTCGGATATTCGAGATATCAGAAACAATTTTATAGGGACAACTGTATGCATCAAGGCTCCCTATCCCCGACGGTTTCTGGGTCATGTGGGAAGGACCCCCCTATCGCACACACTCACTTGGCGACGGTTCAAAACGTCATCACGGAAAGGGGTTAAAAACTGTTTGTATAGCACCTCGTTGTACCAGTGTATGATTGGGACTCTAGCAAGCATCCGCAACTACTAAAGATCATTAAGGTAAAACCCAACCATAGCATTAAAGTATCAAGTCCTCTTTACTCCCATACGCAAACAACCTACTTACTCGGGTCTGTGCTTCTGTCACTCACGCCACCCACCATAAGCGAATCATGAACATATTGCAAAACCTACAGCGGGGATCCCTCACGCTTGCACGACACGGAGAGCACCATAGGACAGCACCAATAATAAAACATACAACTCAAACCAATCATGATCATCAATCAACCCATAGGACAAAACGGATCTACTCAAACATCATAGGATAGCCATACATCATTGGGACATAATATATAGCGTTGAGCACCATGTTTAAGTAGAGATTACATTGGGGAGAAGAGGTGTTACACCGCTTCATAGAGGGGGGGAGAGTTGGTGATGACGGCGGCGAAGTTGTTGGTGTAGATCGCCATCACGATGATGGCCCCGGCAGCGTTCCGGCGCCACCGGGGGAGAGGGGGAGAGTGACCCCCTCCTTCTTCTTCTTCCTTGACCTCCCTCCTAGATGGGAGGAGGGTTTCCGCTCTGGTCCATGGCCTCCATGGCGGTGAAGGGGCGGGAGCCCCTCCGAGATTGGATCTCTCTCTCTGTTTCCTTCTGTTTCTGCGTCTCTATTTTCTGGCATTTCACCGTTTATTAAATATCCGGAGATCCGTAACTCCGATTGGGCTAAAAATTTAACACGATTTTTATCCGGATATAAGCTTCCTTGCGGCCGTAGGACACCTCCAACCGACCTACGGGGTGGCCACAAGCCTGCCAGGCATGCCTTGGGTAGGGGGGCGCCCCTATGGCTTGTGGGCCCCTCGGGCATCGTCTCGCGTTGATTCCGCTTCCCTAAAATCACGTGTATTCCAAAATAATTCTCCGTAAATTTTTATCGCGTTTGGACTTCGTTTGATATGGATATTCTGTGAAACAAAAAACATGCAACAAACAGGAACTGGCACTGGGCACTGAATCAATATGTTAGTCCCAAAAATAATATAAAATGTTGCCAAAAGTATATGAAAGTTGTAGAATATTGTCATGAAATAATCAAAAATTATAGATACGACGGAGACGTATCATGGATGAAGGACACGATGTTTACCCAGGTTCAGGCCCTCTCTAAGAGGTAAAACCCTACGTCCTGCTTGATTATATTGAAGTGTATAGGATGATTACAGAGTCGATCTACCACGAGATCAGATGAACTAAACCCTAGGCGAGTAGGATGATGGTTGTTGTTCTAGCCTCTACGGACTAAACCCTCTGATTTATATAGACACCAGGGGTACTACGGTTACACATAGTCGGTTACAAGGAAGGAAGAAACATGTCGATTCTTCTTATCTTGACTTGGTGGACACACCAAGGCATCGAAGATCTCCTGTCCGGATACGGAGTTGCCTCATAGTTTGGCCTTCTAGTAGTTGTAGTGCGGCCCACCTGTCCGGCCCATGAGAGACAGGTCAGCCACCCGAGGACCCCCCTAGTCCAGGACTCCCTCAGTAGCCCCCGAACTAGCCTCCAATGCCGGTGTCTTACTGCTTCTAGAGTTCTTGGTGTACCTGAAGTCTCCGGCTTGCGGGCGAGTTCCTCTTCCCCCGTGTGTTCGGAGTAATCTCCCTTGGCTGAGCCTCTAAAACTACTCGACCAAGTTCGGCTACGTGCTCAACTAAGTTGTATTCGGAATCTGAATTATTGATTGTACTTATCCTTGAAGGCCAACTTTTCAAGTGTGTACAGTGCATTTGCCTGACAACTTTCAGCGAAAAGTCACGGCCGGTCACAAACGCCGAACCGTTGTGAGCACTCAATGCGCGGTTCGAGGCAACTCCTCCATTGGCACGTCTCATCAAGGTGGGGATCATGCCCCATTTTTTAAGGGATATGATTAATGATTTTGAGTATCCCACTCATGCATAATGTCACGAGTATATCGGGAAGTGGCAAGGCCTGCGGCGCAGTAAAAGGACCTTTGGTATTTCGGTAGCTTATAAAAGGGAAAAGGCCACTGCTATCGGTGTATGCCTTCTCCTTCCTCTCGCCATCACTTTCCCAATCTACAGAGCTCTAGCGCCTCAAACCACCTCTCCTCAAGCATTTCTTCCCAGCCACTCCCCCAATTCGGTCATGGCTGGATCTGGTGCTAAGGGCAAGTGGGAGGCCTCCATCGTCACCAACGACGACATCGAGGACCTGAAGTGTGCCAGTTACCTCCCAGCCAACACCGCCCATCGGGCTCCAGAGGAGGGCCAGGCCATCCCTACGCCCCGGCCCGGCAAGAGGGTGGTGTTCATCTTTGTCCGGGGACTGGACTTCCCGCTACACCCCTTCGTCGGGGGATTGACGTTCTTCTATGGGCTAGACTTTCACGATCTAGCCCCGAACTCCTTTCTTCACATCTCGGCCTTCATCGTCATTTGCGAGGCCTTTCTTTGGATCCAGCCACACTTCGGCTTGTGGCTGAAAGTCTTCAACGTCAAGCCAAAGATCGTCGAAGGCCAGCAGGCGGACTGCGGGGGAGCGATGGTCAGCAAGCTTGCCCAAGTCGAGTGGCCGGAGGGCACATTCATAGACACCGTCAAAGTCTGGCAGAAGGAGTGGTTCTACATCATAGAGCCACGTGATGCGGCCTGGGCGGCGGCTCCCGAATTCAGATCCGGACCCCCAGCGAGGCTAACTTCGTGGACCAAGAAGGGCCTTGACTGGGGGTCACCCACGAAGGTGGAGTTGCTGCAGAAATGCTTTGTCGGCATGAAAAAGGTGGGCACCAAGTTGACCAACATGATTCAAGTGATGCTCTGTCGCCGCCTCCTCCCTTGCCAGCAATGGGATGCCCCAATGTGGGATTACAAGCCCGAAGACCCTATCACCGTGCTCTGCTTCTACGGCACCACCCACGACAAGCTGTGGAAGATGTTATTCAAGCCTCAGAAGGACTGGCCGGCCAAGGAGGAGGGCATCGACCTCGATGCTGTGCATCCCCCTAGAGAGGTAATGAGGTTTCATCCTTTTATGTTCCGATATCTATCTTTTAATAAGGGATCTGACTCTTACTTCCCTACATTCACAGGGCTGGCTCGAAAAGGCCGCGCAGATTGACGGTCCGGCCCCACTACCCGAAGACCCTAGGTCGGCCCTGCTAGAGGAGATGCTGACCGTGGCGCCATACAAGTCGCCAGAGAAGAAAGAGAAGAAGAATGAGGTGAGGGAGGCCAGGGAGGGCCTCCGCCCAAGAGTACATCTGGACACCAAGTCCGGGGACACCCAAGCTCCCTCCGCTCACGAGGGGGAGCAGGAAGAGGACGAGGAGGAGAGTGACTCCTCCCATGCAAGGAAGAGGGCGGCGTCGGACGACGCCGAGGAGGAGCAGCCTCCTCACGCCCCGAAGAAGCAGTGCAGGCCCAAGTTGGTCCTGCCTGATGACAACTCAGATTCCGACGAGGAGTCCACAGCGTCCGAAGAGGTTCCAAAGAGGAACCCCAGGGTCAGCCCCCCTGCCGAAAGGTACAAATCCAGAGAGTCCCCGGGTGCTTGGTTCATTAGTCTGTTACTGATAGTATATGTGCATTTCATGTTAAAGCCCATCGCGTGACCTCCCCGCTGTTCAAGTCTCAGAGGGGACTTCTCCGCCAGCCGAACTGGCGGAGAGTGGGACTGCATCACGTTCTACGCCTCCTCCGACCATCGGGGAGACTGGAAAGGTGTTGTCCCGAAGGACCCCTCTCGGCCCAACACGGGAGGCGGTGGTGACGATGTTATGGCCGAGGTTAACACCTAGGTTACTGAAGACCAGGAGGATAGATCCCTCCTGGTGAACAAGGAGGGGGAGCTCAGTCAATCTGAGCCCTCCCGAAAAACTATTCCGGAGCCCCCAAGGCCCCGGAGGCGTCAATTCTGCCCTCCACCAAGGGGGGAGCCGGGGCCCCGCCGCCAGCGCCAAACACCAGAGATCGGGCTGTGGCTGGGTGGCCGGACATGATGGAGGAGGCTGTGAATAGCTCCTCCATCGTCGCGAAACACCACGCCCTGATGGGCGTCGTATTGTAAAGTATTCGGTCCGTCAACAGCGGACTGAAAGAAGCCTTTGCACTACAAAAAAACCACTTCCGTGATGATACGTGTTTGTCATAGTAGGTCACATTTTCTGTCATGCATGTACATCCATGACGATTTTATGACAGAATCAAGATAGTCATACTTGTGCTGTCGTAGAAGTGTTCCATGACAATACCAAAATTATCATCATGGAAGTGTCCACTTCCATGACGATAAATGGCGCGTCATGGAAGTGCTTTCGTCAAGGGTAACCGACACGTGGCATCCACCGTAACGGGTCGCCGTTAAGCTATTGGGTTCCGGTTTGGATCCGATAACCTGTTAACCGCCCGGACCAATGGGGATTTTCCACGTGTAAAATTCTGATTCGCCTTAGTATCCACGTGTCAGCTCCGCGTTGGGACAGGTGTCATCAAGCGAGTGGACGGGACAAGCCTATGGTACGTCAACATGTGGCTCGGCCCAATAGTGGCCCATTTAGGTTAAAAGGCCGGGCCTGTCAAAATAAGCGGGCCGGCCCATTAGCGGCCTACTTGAGTCAGGCCCATCCACAAGCACGGCCCATACAAGTTACATAGAATCGGCCCATCAAAGGCCCATTCTAGATTTGACAATTTCCAGCCCATCGTCAGTTCCAGCCCGTTAACGGCCCGCTACGTCTTTGGGCCCAATTACGGCCCGACCTTCTTTCGGCCTGTTAGCAGCCCATCATCAGTTCCAGCCCGTTAATGGCACGGAATGTCTTTCATCCATTTCTCGGCCCATTCTGCAGTTGGGCCAACTTCTAGCCCGTTGTGACTTTAGGCCTTTCCTCGGCCCATTCGGTAAATGGGCCAATTCCTAGCCCATTTGGTCTTTCGGCCTATTAACGGCCCACACAACAGTTGGGCCTTTGACTGTGCAACCTAATTTTGGGTCCATTAGCGGCCCACGTTCCGCAGGGCACAATTTCAGCCCGATGCGACTTTCGGCATGTTAAAAGCCTAGTTTGCAAATTGGGCCTCTTCTGGCCCAAAACACTTTTGGCCTCTTACTGGCCCGTAAAGTAAAAGGGCCGAGACAAAATTGACATTTATTTTGGCCTGCTAGAGGCCCGTGGGCCATTTCCATTTATACGGCCCTATCGAGCTTTCAGCCTATTAACAGCCTGCTAAGAGTCGTTGTTACGGTGGGCCACATTATTTGGGATCCACTAAATATTAATTTGACCAGCCCAATTAAGGCCCGCTTTGACTACACATGTTTGTTCGTTCGGATGGCGTCCAGGTAATGTTTGGGCATGTTGGCCCCCGTTTCAATGATATAGCATATTCAAAGAATTATCCTACTCTATACTATCGCCTCTTAAAACATACACTATACAATAAAGAGACTAAGGCATAGAAACGTAGAATAATCCTACACTATACAATAAAGAAATTACAGCCGATTATACCCACTGGGCATTATAGTCCGGCACCAGTGATAATAAAGCGTACACAAAGAGCAAATTACATACATTGGGCAAATAAAGCTCATACATCATGGACACGCATCAACAGAACTTACCATTTGAACTATAATCTCTTCAGAAAATAGGATTGGTCGGATTCAGATAGCACAAATTTCAGTCTGTAAAATCTCCAATTCCTTCATGGTTACCTCAGTGTCTTGTTTCATTTTTTTGACTCCTGCATCTAATACCTGCAACTCCAGTCTCAACTTGTTGATTGCATGTTGAGAATCATGTACACGTTGTCTTGCCACCTCTAGTTGATGCTCGAGAACATCAGCACATTCCAATTCCAATCCATAATCATTTGGTAACGGCCATGCCGCACTGCTCGCAGATCTTTGTGTTGATGTCACTTCATCCTGAAATGTTTCTGTAAGTACACATGACTAGGGCAAAAATATAGTTACAACAGTGAAGCGAGCAAAACAGACTATTTTGTACATGGCAAAACAGGACTAACAATAATGTTACATGTCATGAAGCATAAGCAGGTGATATTTTAAAAAATATAAAAATGGTAGTCTGTGCAGCCCACATATAGAAATCTCTCTTAGCTCACCAGAGGAGCATGATGTTGGGGCCAAATCCAAAACACAGACAGGTTACAAATTTAGACCACACGCAGCTACTGAACATATATATTGCGTATAAGTAAGCAAGCAATTGGCCATTTTGTAGCTCGATTAAAGTCTTAGGGAGCATAATGAACAGCAGAGGGATTCATACAAACCTACTACAGCAAGCAAAACTATGCAATCATTAGCCTAGTATAAACTAGATTGTGAGTCTCATGCAGTAATAGTTGGTTAATAGACTTCAAAGCTTTAGGCACACTTTGCCAAAGTAATTAAATGGTAAGGCCTTTAATTATGTCAACTAATAGTTATACAAGTACCCAACATCAGGCATCATTGTTTGGGCATCTCATTAACTGAGGACAAATAAAGCAATTGAAAAGCGCAATTTAACTATGCCTGAAACAAACAAACAATTGAACTATTGAGTTGGCAGCATGCATACGTGCACGCCTCAATAACATCCATGGCCTAGCTACATTTACTATATAAAGGAACAAGTAATGTAATATTGTTTGCCCCCTATGAAGCATCTCGACTAGTATGTAATCAATATCCTAGTAATGATAGGGAGGCTAATGATGTGAATATACGTTTGGTTATGACATTTATGACATCGACAACTCTACCATGGCAGGAAGCAGTTTCACACTGTTCACTACTATAAGATGTTTTAGATATTTAAAAGTAGACTACATCCGTAATGCGTGAACAGACACATTAAAATGTGTTTACATACATCTGGTTTACAAAAAAGTTAGAACATCTTATAGTAGTGAGCGGAGGGGTTTTTGATCAATGGCCCAATGACTGGGTTACAGGTGAAGAACCCTATTCAAGCACAATGTCAGACAAATAGGATGTCCTAGTAATTGTAATACAGTGACTTACCATAACTGGTTGAACAGGCTCAGCGCTGCTCCTCCTTCTCTTGCAAGGCTCCTTCCTAACATCTTGTACTTGGAAATCCTCAATCTTATCTTCATTGCACCCCCTCTGCAAGGTGACACAAACTAGTTACTGGTCTCCTTGGAAGATAAATATGCATACTTTTCAGTCTGTGAACAACACAAAAGGATGAGTTTATAACAAAACAACACCACATAATGAAACATGCCACATCTCTTGCACACAATGAAATGAGCATTTACTATGTGTGCACTCTGTAAAAACTAGGCATACCTTCGAACTAGATCTCCAGGTACGCTTGGAGAGCCTACTTTAGTGTACAGCCAAACCTTTATGTCACCTATGAGTTATACAAGCCCCCACTACAGCAGCCCTTAGTGTTTAAATCGTTGACAAGCTCTGTTAGGTCAAGAACAGCAAGTAATCAAAGCAAACAGTCCTAGTATGGCTGGCTGATACAAACAAGCAATTGAATAGTTGTGTGAGCA
Source organism: Thinopyrum elongatum (assembly GCA_011799875.1). Taxonomy (NCBI): domain Eukaryota; kingdom Viridiplantae; phylum Streptophyta; class Magnoliopsida; order Poales; family Poaceae; genus Thinopyrum; species Thinopyrum elongatum. Next base: position 207,009,204 of record CM022303.1, read on the forward strand.
AATCTTACATATCAAGAAAAGAAGCATAGAAGGAGTCTTAAAGACCATCACTTGACTGACCAGATTTAAAGGGCATTTAAACATCATGTGCAACGTATGAACTAACATAAACATTGCATATTTCAGATTCTATAATGAAATGCACATGTATTAGGTTATGCCATGTATGATGCCTAAATGTACACTATAGCAGTCAAGAGTGATTCATCATTGCACGCACAATTGAATTGCGGGTTAACGGCCAGTTCTATTCCGCCTTTTCAGAGCTTGTTGTCAAAATAAGCCATAAAAGATGTAAAGTCATTTTTGAGTTATGGGCTTGGGCTTAACTTAATTCGCTTTGGAGGGGGGTGCTTCGGGTAGAAGTGACGGTGTCCTGGACTAGGGGGTACTCACCATGTCATCTCCCGACCAGTGGGTTGGGCCGAGGACCCCCTTGGCGGTTCACTAATGGGCCAGTTCGGACAGCCAAAGACATATACGAGGAAGATTCCACAAGACTTGGTGATCAAGACATGGACTCCTCTCCACCGACGTAGCCGACTAGGACTCTTGTTATCCTAGGCCTCCGGTACATTATATAAGCTGAGGCCAGGCTCATTGATAGATAGATTATGAGATTACTCATCATACCTCTAGGGTTTAGACCACAACATATGATCTCGAGGTAGATCAACTCTATACCTTGATACTTCATCAATATAAACAAGAGCAGGACGTAGGGTTTTATCTCCATCAAGAGGGCCCGAACCTGGGTAAAACACCGTGTTCATCATCCCTGTTACCATCGATCCTAAATCCACAGCTTGGGACCCCCTACCCCGAGGTCTGCTGGTTTTGACACCGACAAGAAGCTCACTAAAAATTGAAGGGAAGGGGAATAGTGAAATGACTCTGTTGTCTGCCTATATTACACTCAAAATGCCACTGCTCACGCCCGCGTCACACCTGACCCTCAAGTAAAAACAAACACGCAAGCGTTCATTGCCTTGCCCGCTTGCATCTCGTCTCCCCTTTCCCTCTACCTCGATCCCCTGCCTGCAGCGCTAGGGTTCCTCTAGCGAGCCGTCCCCACTGGTCCCATCTGGCCTGGTCCTCGACGATGCTCTGTCCAGCTAGGCTACATGGCCAGCGGGTAGGGCCAAATCTCCCCGGCTGCTCCTCCCTCTGGCGCTGCCCCTCATTCTCATGGTCTCCAGTAGCTGCTCCGCTGTGGTTCGTCCAACGCACTACTTCGGCGGGCGCCGCACAACTACGGCCGATGCCCCACTCCGGCAGAAGGCACCTCGTTCCCCCTCCCCTCCTACCAGGCTGTGTCCTTGAGGTGCTGTTGAAGGATGAGCTCATCCAACAAGGTGAGGATCTCCTCTGATTTTTTGCCAAATTTTCATTCTGATCCGCTATACGATGAATTGCTATGAGCTGCTTCTACTGCTGCTATATGATGCATTGCTATGAGCTGCTCCTGCTGCTGCTATATGATAAATTGCTATGAGCTGCTACTATATGATGAATTGCTATGGGCTGTTGTTGCTGCTATATGATGAGTTGCTATAAGCTGCTCCTGCAACTACTATATGATGAATTGCTATGAGCTACTCCTGCTGCTGCTATATGATGAGTTGCTATGAGCTGCTGCTGGTATATGATGAATTGCTAGCTGCTGCTGCTGCTGTTGTTGTATGATGAGTTGCTATGAGCTGTTGCTGCTGCTATATGATGCTTTCAGGTGGTGCTACTATATGATAATAACCAGTCACTTGGACCATCGAATTTTGATAAATAATTGTTCTTCATTTAAATTTAGGTCATGCGTTCTTCATTTAAATTAGGCAATGGGATCTCTATGGAAGACATTGACCAAAGTATATTGTGACAAGTAGATGGTATCTTTGTATTTGCATTTTGAACAAATATTGATGGTCTATTTTCCTATCATATTAATTACTGCACTGGGTTCAATTTGTGATGTTTGCAAGTCAAATTAATTTTCATATGGGCAGCAAAATGACAAAATATAATGCAATCTAGACTTTTCACTGATCATACCGCAGATAAGCTGAAAAGGCAGGCAATGAAAAGAACTGGTTGGCTTATTATCTGGAGATTATATTCAAAGGTGCTTATTTTCTTAGGATAACTCAAAATAACTGTCCCTAAGAAACTTGGCCAATAGAACTGACATACAAATAACATGTCACGATGATTGCAATTCTAGAGTGACCTACCATAGCACACTGTATAGGCTCACCGCTGCCTCACCTTTTTTTTGCGATGTTCCATGAAATTACCACATACATCTTGTACTTTTTGTAGGAGATATGCCCTAGAGGCAGTAATAACAGTTATTTTGTATCTCCAAAGTTTGTAATGAATGTTTATGTTCCATGCTATAACTGCAATGATTCTCGAGTCTACAATAACACAAGGCTCGGAGGGAAACTCATGTGCACGTGTGGTATAATAAACGGTAAAATGTATTCCTGGTCTTGCCTCTAAGACTGGCTCAAGTATTGCATGATGATCCTGTTTTCCTGATCATGGGCATGGATGTGCTGGCAATTTTGAGGGTACAATGTTAGTAGAACACTTGTGTTGAATCGACCCAGTTTGATGTTATGCTATGAGATACATTCGTCACAAGTTTATGGTTAATAACACAGAGATAGTTAATGTTTGCATAATTCCTTAGACCATGAGAGTATCGAGTTCCTTTGTACTTGCTTTGTGAACTTTGGGGTTTGTTAAACGTCATCCGTAACTGGGTGGCTATTACGGCGGCTTACGGGTTCACGGAAAAGTATGGCAAGTAACGAGATAGCTCAAGATTGGGATTTGCTCCTCCGACGATGGAGAGATATACTCGGGCCCTCTCGGAATTACGGTATCCATCATCGTCTGGCCAGACACTTTGTGATTTGATCACGGGGATGCCGGAACACGAAACGAGAAAAGAGAACAATACCGGTAATGAGGTAACTGGCATAGTGGACAAGGAGTTGATCCACAGGGATGCCAACATGTCTCACCTCGGGTATTTGTAACATATCGCGACGCAACAGGAATAGCACACGACAACTGGAGGTTCACTCGAATATTCATTCGTGTGGGTATAGGGGTCAATATGGGTGTCCACGGCTCCGATGTTGATCATTGATTGGAAGGGGTTCCAGGTCATGTCTATACTTCACCGAACCTATAGGGTCACACGCTTAAGGGTCATCTATCTGCTGAATACTAGACAGGGAGTCTGAGAGAAAATCACCGAAAAAGTTTCGGACGCAACGGAAAAGTTCCGAAAAGAGAGGTCACCGGATGAGTTCCGGTGATACTGAAAAGTTGTTTCAGAGGATACCATAAAGTCAAATTGGTTTCAGCACATGCCTGATGATTCTTGGAGGGTGCCAGAATCATTGTGGAAACTTCTGGGAATTTTCCGGGATGAAAACCGGAAATGTTCCGGAGCTGCCGGAACCGCTTCAGATGCTTTTCGCAGATGAAATCACTAATCTGGAATTGTTCCAGAACACGTTGAAAATTATTTTAGTGGGTACTAGAAATGTTCTAAGCCCACATAAATATTTTCAGTTCGTACGGACGCTGAAAAATGTCATCGTGAATAGTGAAAGTGCTTTTTGGGAATTTTTATGGAAAGCACCTTTTGGGAAATTTCCCAAAAGGCTTCTAGAAGCCTTGGGCACTAAGGAAACCCCCTTGGGGGGACCCCCCAAGGGGTGGCCAGCCATGGAGGGTGGAGCTCCATGGAGCTCCACATGGCACTCCTTTTTGCTTTATTCTTTATGTAAATGACATAAAGTGGGGGTACTTTTGGTATTTGTGAATGCCAACTTTACCCCTTGGCTTTCCTATAAATAGAGGAGAGTGGTCTGCCCACAAGCCTCATCCCTTGCTCTCATACACATGCTATGCTTTGCTAGCTCTCTCTCTCTCCCTCCCATGAACAGAGTTTTTCGTAGAGCCGAAAGGCTGTCTGGGTTCCGGCAGGAACTAGTTCTGGACGGCGAAGCCCTGCCGGATAGCTGACACCGTATGTGTGCAACCCCATAGAGAGGTCGTAGTTCTGATCTTTTGCCCGAGGGGCTGTTCGAGTGTCCTCCCGGAGGGCTGTCCGAGTCTCCGTTTGAGTTTCGAGGGTCCTCCTGAAGGGCTGTCCGCGACATCGTCCGGGGGACTGTCCGACCGCCTCCCGAAGGGCTGTCCGACGAGGGAGTACATCCTCGCTGTTGGGAGGTTGTAAATCCTAGCTGCGGGGATCTGCACCAACGATCTCCATTGACTCTTCTTCCGCTGCGCTTCGAGTCGGTACGGAACAGATCAAACCTTGTATGCAGTCTCCATAGTGGTCCTAGGCGTGCTCGCTATACTGAAATTTTTTATTTTCTGTCGCGTTCCCCTACAGTGGCATCAAGAGCCGTGCTATGCGTAGATGCAGGTTACGATCTAGAATACATGGAGATGTATGGGTATTGCATAATATAATTTTGGAGTAGATGAGATCTATTGCTGAAAATTATTTATGCGGGTGGCAGATGAAATCTGTTACCCGATGTTCTTGTTGCTTCCCTAGAATTTGCGTATTTCTGATCCTGAAATGGCATGGTGGAATTTCACAAAGTTCTGGCAATCCACGATCCTGATTGATCAACGAAGTGCTATCAGTTCTTTGGGTTCCACCATAGTTAAAGGAAAGATGAAATTCACAGATAAAAGGGCAATGCAGATATGATCTGCACGGGGGTCATGCGTATGACAAAGTTTAGTATGGGGCTCGAGATTTTATTATCACGTGTCTTCATACACCCTGGAAAGTTAATCTAGTGACTTGAATAATCATACTTGATGATAAACGTTGGTAGCTGCGGTTTGAGTAAAAACCTTAGAAGCCACGTAAAATAAAAATTTGCATAAACCGATTAGAGGCGTCTAACTTGATTTTGCAGGATGGTCTGCATGTGATGTGGTATAGCAATGCTCATATTCAATTTGATTATGTATGAGATGACTATATGATGTAATTAACATGACCTGCGTGTCATGATTCGGCATGATGGCTGGAGCCATATGATTGCACTTTAATGACCTGTGTGTCAACCTTAAGTAATGCATTTATTTTATCTACTATGGAGATAGCGATATTGTCTGGTGCATCGACAAGGTGGTGGCAATCTTCGCGAAGGTGAACACCGACGCGAGTGCCGAAGACGAAGAAATACTTGACTTCTTCGTCAGAAGAGGCTATACCATATCATGCTATTATGAATTGCCTGAGATGTTTATCCCTCTTGATGCACCCTTCTTGATTGCGCGGTAGTCGCTTTTATTAGGGTGATCTCTCACTAAAAATATCAAGTAGTTAGTGTTCTCCCAAGTGTAGCACCGTCACGGCACCTAACTTTTCGGGGTATCGCAGGATCTCCCTGGGTACAAACGATTAGGGAAGTGTGAGGCGGGTGAGTTGAGACCTCGCAGCAAGATCACTTGGTTGTCTTGACGTTCTGGAAGGATCTCCCTGAGCTCGGAACACGCCCATCGAAAGATGAACAAGAGTCACATAGAGATGTGATCGGCAAGTTTGCCTACCGATTGAAGTTCGCACCATCAGTGTTCATCTCGTTCATTGGCGTTGAATGGATATGCGGGTCTTGTATCACTCATAATCAATTTTGAGAGATATTGATTTGAGTGGGAGCGCACTTTAGAATAAAATTGTTTATTCACTAGTGCATTTTCATTATAAACAAAGTCTAAGTGAAACTTGTGTTTTCTGTTGTAGATCAAATGGCTCGCAACACCGCGTTCAACTTAGGCCTGATGTTAGAGAAAGAGAAGTTAGCTGCGACTGGGAAAAACTATGCAGACTGGGTCCGCAACCTGAGGATTGTCCTCAGGAGCGCTAAGAAATTGTATGTGCTTGAATATGATCTTCTAGCTAAACCGGCGGCAGAGGCCCCAGAAGATGAACAAAATGTCTGGGCCACTAAGGATGATGATCACAACTTAGTGCAGTGCCTCATGCTAGCTTGCATGAGTCCAGAGCTTCAAAAACATTTTGAATTCCATAAACCCCTTGATATGATCCGGGAATTGGATGCTCTGTACAAGGAGACCGCAAAGTCTGAACGATTTGATATCATGAAGGCTTTGATGGAATGCAAGATGGCTGAGGGTAGTTCAGTTGGCGAACACGTGGTCAAAATGATTGGCTATGCTGAAAGGCTTAAAGCCTTGGAATTACCACTTCCACCTGACCATATGATGGACATGTTGCTTTCTTCACTCCCCCCGTCTTACGATGGTTTTGTCTTGAACTACAACATGACTGGGATGGAGAAGACACCAGAAGAGGTGCTTGCCATGCTGAAAACTACAGAAGGAGGACTGCGGAAAAATCGCAAGCAAGTGTTACTTGTGAATAAAACTGCCAGTTTCAAAAAGAAAGGCAAGCCAAAGAAGGGCAAGGGCGCCGGTAAGACCGGCTCTCAAAGCAACTCTAAGGGCGGAGCCAAGAATGAAACTCAGTGCTTCTACTGCAAGGGCACAGGACACTGGAAGAGAAAATGCAAGAAGTATCTGGAAGATAAGAAGTCCGGGAAAACCGGAAAAGGTATAATTGTTATACAAGTTAATGTCATTGACGTTTTGCTTGCTATCGAAAATTCTAAGTCTTGGGTATTTGATACCGGATCGGTTGCTCACATTTGCAACTCGATACAGGGGCTTCAGAAGGTGCGCAAGCTGGCAAAGAATGAAGTCGTGATGCGCATCGGGAACGGCGCTGGGATCGCCGCTCAAGCCGTCGGCATTATGCCTCTACGTCTCCCTTCAGGATTTATCTTAGAACTAAGTAACTGTTATTTTGTTCCACTATTGTGTAGAAACATTATCTCCGGATCATGTTTAGTACACGATGGGTATTCGTACAAGTCTGAGAACAATGGTTGTTCACTTTATTGTAAGGATATGTTTTATGGATTTGCACCCATTGTTGGGGGCCTTTTCATACTAAATCTTGAATGTGGAAATGATGTCTTTAACGTGAATGCTAAACGCCTTAAGAAGGCTGATACCACCACCACTTATTTGTGGCACTGTCGACTTGGCCACATCGGAAAGAAATGCATGCAAAGACTCCAGTCAAATTGAGTTTTGCCGTCCTTTGATTTTGAATCATTTGACACATGTGAAGCTTGTCTGATGGGGAAAATGACCAAGACGCCGTTCACGGGTCATCCTGAACGAGCGGGTGAATTATTGGAAATAATACATAGTGATGTATGTGGTCCAATGAACACGGCCGCACGGGGTGGGTATTTCTACTTCGTGACTTTTACTGATGATTTGAGTAGGTATGGCTATATCTACTTAATGAAGCACAAGTCGGAAACCTTTGAAAAGTTCAAAGAATTTCAGAATGAGGTAGAAAATCATTGTAACAGAAAGATTAAGTTTCTGCGGTCTAATCGCGAAGGCGAATATCTTAGTCATGAGTTTGGCCAACATCTGAGTGACCGTGGAATCGTTTCACAGCTTATGCCCCCCGGAACTCCACAGAGAAACAGAGTATCGGAACGACGTAACCGAACCTTGTTGGACATGGTAAGGTCGATGATGTCTCTTACAGATCTACCGATATCTTTTTGGGGTCACGCACTAGAAACTGCCGCTTATACATTAAACAGAGCACCGTCTAAGTCTGTTGAGATGACGCCATTTGATTTATGGTATGGGAAGAAACCCAATGTGTCGCATCTCAAGGTTTGGGGTTGTGAAGCTTATGTAAAACGTTTACAACCAAGCAAACTCGACCCTAGAGCAGACAAAGGTTACTTTGTAGGTTGTCCCAAAAACACCATTGGGTATTCCTTCTACAATCAGTCTGAGGGCAAAATATTTGTCGCAAAAGATGGACGCTTTCTCGAGAAAGAGTTTCTCGCCAAAGAATTAAGTGGGAGGACAGTGCAACTAAATGAGATTAGTGAATCTTCGGTGACCGTTGATATGGCTAAGGAACCGGAAGAAATTCCACTAATTATCCCTACAACCGAGCCGGAAGTTGTCGCATGCGATGCGGAGACTTCAGACAATGTTGTAAGTGAACCGCGCAGATCAGGTAGGGCTATCCAGCCACCTAAATGGTTTCATAACGAAATCTTCATTCTTGAAGACGATGAACCTGCGCACTACAAGGAAGCAATGGCGGGGCCTAGCTCAAAGGAATGGCACAAGGCCATGAAATCCGAAATAGAATCCATGTACGAAAACCAAGTTTGGAACTTGGAAGAACTTCCAGAAGGCGTAAAGCCAATTGGTTGTAAATGGATTTTCAAAAGAAAGACGGACGCGGATGGTAACATCACTATCCACAAAGCTAGACTTGTCGCGAAAGGGTTCACGCAAGTTCCAGGAGTGGACTATGACGAGACTTTCTCGCCCGTAGCTATGCTTAGGTCTGTTCGGATATTACTAGCAATTGCTGCTTATTTCGATTATGAAATATGGCAGATGGATGTCAAAACGGCCTTCCTAAATGGAAACCTCAAAGAGCATGTATACATGATACAGCCAGAAGTTTTTGTCATTCATAAGGATGCTGGAAAGGTATGCAAACTTCAGAAAGCCATTTATGGTCTGAAGCAAGCGTCAAGGAGCTGGAACATTCGTTTTGATGAAGTGGTCAAAGAGTTTGGCTTCATCAGGAATGACGAAGAATCTTGTGTTTACAAGAAGTTTAGTGGGAGCGCAAAAGCATTTCTAATCTTGTATGTGGATGACATATTGTTGATTGGAAATGACGTGAATTTTCTTAGCGAAATAAAAGACTCATTGAAAAGGAGTTTTTCAATGAAAGACTTAGGCAAAGCGGCATATGTATTGGGCATCAGAATCTATAGAGATAGATCAAAATGCCTGATAGCGCTTAGCCAAAGCACGTACATTGACAAGGTGTTGAAAAGGTTCAACATGGAGAACTCCAAGAAAGGCCTACTCCCTATGTCACCTGGCACAGTGCTTTGCAAGAATCAGTGTCCTCGGACTTTCGATGAGCGAGTACAAATGAATGATGTTCCATATGCCTCGGCAGTTGGTTCTATTATGTATGCCATGCTATGTACAAGACCGAACGTTTCCTATGCGCTAAGTGTTAGCAGCCGGTACCAAAGTGATCCAGGATTGGAACACTGGGCCGCAGTCAAAGGTATTCTTAAGTACCTTAGAAGGACCAAGGATTTACTCCTTGTGTACAGAGGTGATGAAGAGCTCATTGTAAGTGGTTACACTGATGTAGGCTTCATGACTGACCCAGATGACTTCAAATCTCAATCAGGCTATGTTCTCATATTGAACGGTGGCGCAGTTGATTGGAAAAGTTCCAAACAAAAGACTGTGGTGGATTCTACGACAGAGGCGGAATATGTTGCAGCTTCAGAAGCCTCCAAGGAGGCGGTATGGATCAAGCAATTTCTTGAAGACCTTGGTGTGGTTCCAAGTGCTCTGGACCCGGTGGAGATCTATTGTGATAATAGCGGTGCCGTGGCTCAGGCAAGGGAGCCAAGTTCGCACCATAAGACAAGACATATTGAATGCAAATATAAACTCATTCGACATCATGTCGAAGCGGGTTTAGTGAAAGTACGCAAAGTTCACACGGATCTGAACGTGTCAGACCCGATGACAAAGCCTCTACCACGAGCAAAGCATGAGCAGCACTAGATAGCCATTGGTGTTAGGGAAGCCATGTAACTAGATTATGACGCTAGTGCAAGTGGGAGTCTGTAGGAGATATGCCCTAGAGGCAGTAATAACAGTTATTTTGTATCTCCAAAGTTTGTAATGAATGTTTATGTTCCATGCTACAACTGCAATGATTCTCGAGTCTGCAATAACACGAGGCTCGGAGGGAAACTCATGTGCACGTGTGGTATAATAAACGATAAAATGTATTCCTGGTCTTGCCTCTAAGACTGGCTCAAGTATTGCATGATGATCCTGTTTTCCTGATCATGGGCATGGATGTGCTGGCAATTTTGAGGGTACAATGTTAGTAGAACACTTATGTTGAATCGACCCAGTTTGATGTCATGCTATGAGATACATTCGTCACAAGTTTATGGTTAATAACACAGAGATAGTTAATGTTTGCATAATTCCTTAGACCATGAGAGTATCGAGTTCCTTCGTACATGCTTCGTGAACTTTGGGGTTTGTTAAACATCATCCGTAACTGGGTGGCTATTACGGTGGCTTACGGGTTCACGGAAAAGTATGGCAAGTAACGAGATAGCTCAAGATTGGGATTTGCTCCTCCGACGACGGAGAGATATACTCGGGCCCTCTCGGTGTTACGGTATCCATCATCGTCTGGCCAGACACTTTGTGATTTGATCACGGGGATGCCGGAACACGGAACAAGAAAAGAGAACAATACCGGTAACGAGGTAACTAGCATAGTGGACAAGGAGTTGATCCGCAGGGATGCCAACATGTCTCACCTCGGATATTTGTAACATATCGCGAAGCAACAAGAATAGCACACGGCAACTGGAGGTTCACTCGAATATTCATTCGTGTGGGTATAGGGGTCAATATGGGTGTCCACGGCTCCGATGTTGATCTTTGATCGGAAGGGGTTCCAGGTCATGTCTATACTTCACCGAACCTATAGGGTCACATGCTTAAGGTTCATCTATCTATTGAATACTAGACAGGGAGTCTAAGAGAAAATCACCGAAAAAGTTTCGGACGCAACGGAAAAGTTCCGAAAAGAGAGGTCACCGGATGAGTTCCGGTGATACTGAAAAGTTGTTTCAAAGGATACCATAAAGTCAAATTGGTTTTGGCACATGCCTGATAATTCTTGGAGGGTGCCAGAATCATTCTGGAAACTTCTGGGAATTTTCCGGGATGAAAACCGGAAATGTTCCGGAGCTGCCGGAACCGCTTCAGATGCTTTTCGCAGATGAAATCACTAATCTGGAATTGTTCCAGAACACGTTGAAAATTATTTTAGTGGGTACTAGAAATGTTCTAAGCCCACATAAATTTTTTCAGTTCGTACGGACGCTGAAAAATGTCATCGTGAATAGTGAAAGTGCTTTTTGGGAATTTTTATGGAAAGCACCTTTTGGGAAATTTCCCAAAAGGCTTCTAGAAGCCTTGGGCACTAAGGAATCCCCCTTGGGGGGGCCCCCCCAAGGGGTGGCCGGCCTTGGAGGGTGGAGCTCCATGGAGCTCCACATGGCACTCCTTTTTGCTTTATTCTTTATGTAAATGACATAAAGTGGGGGTACTTTTGGTATTTGTGAATGCCAACTTTACCCCTTGGCTTTACTATAAATAGAGGAGAGTGGGCTGCCCACAAACCTCATCCCTTGCTCTCATACACATGCTATGATTTGCTAGCTCTCTCTCTCCCTCCCACGAACAGAGTTTTTCGTAGAGCCGAAAGGCTGTCTGGGTTCCGGCAGGAACTAGTTCTGGACGGCGAAGCCCTGCCGGATAGCTGACACCGTATGTGTGCAACCCCGTAGAGAGGTTGTAGTTTCGATCTTTTGCCCGAGGGGCTGTTCGAGTGTCCTCCCGGAGGGCTGTCCGAGTCTCCGTTAGAGTTTCGAGGGTCCTCCCGAAGGGCTGTCCGCGACATCGTCCGAGGGACTGTCCGACCGCCTCCCGAAGGGCTGTCCGACGAGGGAGTACATCCTCGCGGTTGGGAGGTTGTAAATCCTAGCTACGGGGATCTGCACCAATGATCTCCACCGACTCTTCTTCCGCTGCGCTTCGAGTCGGTACGGAACAGATCAAACCTTGTATGCAGTCTCCATAGTGGTCCTGGGCGTGCTCGCTATACTGAAATTTTTTATTTTCTGTCGCGTTCCCCTACACTTTTTCATTGCGTAACCCTATCTGCAAGTTGACATGGCTAATTTCAGATATCTCTACATGATAATACATTGCATATCCCTTGCGCATATTTAAACCACCAATTAATGATTGTGTGCATAGCATAAACTAGCCATGACTCTGTGTGCTGGACTAGTAGGTACTCTAAGGGAGCCTAATGTAGTGCACTGGAATTCCTACATGCCACCTACGATTTTGTGTAATGTACTACCTCTATTCCTAAATATATGTCTTTGTAGAGATTCCAGTATGGACCACATACAGATGTATATAGATGCATTTTCGAGTGTAGATTCACTCATTTTGCTCTGTATGTAGTCTATAGTGGAATCTCTAGAAAGACTTATATTTAGGAACGAAGGGAGTATCATGTATGACATCTACATCTCTAATTTAGCAGCCATTAGTGGAAATCATTGTCTGCACAAAGGGATTACTGGTCGAAAATCCTAGCAAAGCACGCTGGCAGGCACACAACAATACAAGAGAGAGAGACACACTTACAAGATCATAGCAATGCCTCAGTCCAGGATCTTGGTTGGCCAAGCTGTTAGATCCAGAAGAAACATCGTCCTTGTAGTTTTTGCCAGTTGCATAACATGTAACAGCGACCTGTTAGTATATTTGAAGTACATCGGGCAGGTGATGATGGACGGGTTTAAAGGTGACAAGTACCTAGGTCGGGGCGGGTGCTTGGCATCTTGCCAGGCGGTGGGAATCAGGTTAGAAACGTCAAGGGTGATGACGCTGCGCTGGCTGTCGGGGTCCGATAAGGAGATCTAGAACCATCGAGTAGGGTGTTTGTGGAGAGGCTCCGGTAGGGTGGACTACGGTGTGGGCGAAGCGGATCTGATTCCGTGGACGAGGGCATCGGTGAAGCTGCTCCGGTGGTTGGGTTCAGGATGGTGTCGACGATGCGGATCTGCGGCCGTGGACGGGGAGTCAGAAGCTGCTCCGGTAGGTTGGACGAGGGTGCGACGAAGCGGATCTGAGGCCGTGGACTTGTGTGTTGGCAAAGCGGCCTCGGTAGGGTTGAGAATGGTATAGGCGAAGCTACTCCGGTAGGGTTGAGGATGGTGTCGGCGAAGCGGCTCCGGTAGGGTTGAGGAAGGTGTCGGCAAAGAGGATCAGAGGCCGTCGACGGGGGCGTCGGTAGGGCGGCTCCGGGGGTGTGGACGAAGCGTCTCTGGTGGGGAGTACGACGGAGCCGTTGCAGATGCGCTACGGTTGACGAGAGTACCGGCGAAGCAGATCCGGCGTCGTGGACAAGGCCGGCACTGAATGGGCTGTGGTACAGTGGTGGATGAGCAGTCTACTTGTTTCTAAGGGAGGTGGGAGGGGTAGATGCGGCCGCAGAAGCAGATCCGGCGAGGTGGACGCCGCTGGCAGTGAATGGGCTCTGGTACGCCGGTGGATGAGCAGTCTAGGGTTTCGAGAGGGGAGGGGTAGAAAGGCCGATGAAGTATGGACGGCGTGATGTAAGATGCTCTGGTGCTGTGGAGTTAGTCGTTTTTGCGGGAGGGGGAGAGGAAATGGGGGTGCCATATGGTGGGGGGAACCGAAAGTTACCAAAGCAGCCCCGACCTATTATGTAAATGAGGGCCGTATTGTAACTATTGTTCACCGTGCACCAAGGACAAAAGGGGAATTTTGCATGCTAAAGACTAGGTGGTGGAAATTTTAGAAGGAGGCGAGAGATTTTGCCGCCCGCGGGATCGTTCGTATCCAGTTTCAACTAATTTTGGATAGTGCTAGCGGGAAGGTCATGCGAGACTGTGTACACGGGGCACACATCAGCAGTTAATAACTGGTATGAAGTCCACCCCAGAAAAAAAGACAATAACTCAGGATGATGAACCGATAACTTGGACGTTCGCACGGGCGCGGCCAATCGTACGGGTGTAGAGGCGCATTCACAAAAAAATGGATCAAACGCTCAGCCTATGTATTTCTCGTGTAAATATATAATTTAGTGCCATTGGTTATTTACTTTAAACATAATGCATTGACGTGTTATTGTAGAGGCGCAAAAAAGAAATGGATATTGTAGTCCCACAAAAGAAATGGATATTGTAGTCCGCTACTTAAAAGTGTTACCTCATATGATTACATGGCCTCCATTTCATAAATTACGCACCCGTTGAATTCTCGCGCGCGCACAGCTGTAGTGACGATGACGCTGAACCCAGTGTGCCTTGTTTTTACCGGCCTCATGTGATAGTTTTCACCCTGTTTTCTGTTAATTAACAAGGCAACCTTTTCTTTGTTACTACTAGTGAATTTGAGATCATTCGGGGCAGACATAAAATATATCACTTCAACCCAATTATCGCAGTAACTACTTAAAAAGAAACTAGCAAGATGCCCGTGCGTTGCACGGAACATCAAGATGCATTTGTATGAGTAGTTTATCTTGTGAGAGAAAAGGATGAACGAGGGATGGCCTTATTTGCAAATGTGGAGACGGGTGTGGGTATCTTTTTGCAAAATTGCCATAGTTTCCTTCCTATCCGTCAGATATAAATCGGACGGCCTATATTGCAGGATGGCAGGCACACCATCATCACCAACTCTGTTTTCTACTCCCTCCGTTCCTAAATATTTGTCTTTTTAGAGATTTCAACAAGTGACAACATACGGAGCAAAATGAGTGAATCTACACTCTAAAATATGTCCATATACATCCGTATGTGGTAGTCCATTTGAAATCTGAAAAAGACAAATATTTAGGAACGGAGGGAGTATAAGAGTAGACATAGAGATATATCTCCAGCATCGTCCACAACGAACATCTGCTGGACTGGTTAGTGCCAGATGCTCGCAACGCGATGACCTGAGTTTGAATTCTGTCTTTAACTTTAGATTTTTATATTATTATTTTTTAATATATACTTCTTTCGCTACTGTACTAACAGTGGAACCCACAGAGTACTTAGAATACAAGATTAAGGATGGATTTGTTTCTTTTAAACTTTCTGTATGAATCTGTAGCCACCCTGCAAGTCACGTACACTGTACATGCAATTAAATTTTTATAGAGGGAGAATCATACACGCAATTAACTCAAATGGATTGGATGTGACTATTATTTCCAGCATAAGAGCATCTCCAACGGCAGCCGGCAAATTTCCTCCCGCTTCCTTCCACGGAGGACGACATCCAACGCCAGTGGCATACATTTTCACAACTCTAACCAACCAGAGAAAATTCATGCAAACACAGACTGATATTATATAAGCATGAAGGATTTCGTATAAAAAAGCCGGATCTTCATATAAACATGACGGATTTCATTACATTTACATTAACTAAGCGGTGCTAATCCGGCTCTCGTGGTATAATTAATACCTAATCTAAATGCCCTCCCACAGATCCCTTTGTCTTCCTCATGTCCGGCAGACACTTGCGGGGTCGATGAAGGTCCTCGGAAGAGACGAAGCAGCAAAGAAACCACCTGAATACGCAGTCGTCGCCTCGGTGGTGGCCTTCATGGGACCCAAGTGGCGGCGGCCTCCCATGTTCTACTTCTCCTCGATGATGGCGGCGGACACGGAGAAGCTGGCCACCGACTCGTCACTCTCCATGCACTCGGCTTCTGTCTCTGCCTGCATGGCGCTGCCGCAGGCACGGGAGGCGCGGCCACCATAGACACGGGAGGCACGGCCGCAGACACTGGTGGCGCGGTACGACGCGGCGGTGACGACGCCCGTGCTGTCGTGCTTGCCGCCTTGCCGGTGTGGAGCAACTCGCCACTCCTCATCGAGCTGAATTGGAGCGGCGAGTTGCTAAACCATGTGCCGGCTTGGGGCAGCAACTGGCTCCGTCGGGCCAAGTGAGGTAGGTGAAGCACCGAGTGGACTTGCTCGTATCCGGAGGGCTCGGCGGGCCACCCAGCTGGGTAGTATGCCGAAGAACGGCTCCTCGGAAGCCATCGGAAGAGTGGAGAAAATGGTGGAGGAGATGGGGGAGCGGCGGAGGGGTGCGATTCTTGCCTACTGTATGGCCTCGTTTAAATAGAGGGCGGACGGTAGGAGCTTGGCCAGCGTCTGGCCTCGTTTAAACTGAGGGCGGATGGGAGGAGCTCGGCCGGCGTTGCGTTTAATTCCGGCCCGCTCATGAATGGACGTGTGGCCAGAGTAGGTTTCTTGGTTTGCATGTGGGTTTAACGGAGGCGTTTGATGGAGGCGAGGAGGCGTGTTCAGCCGGGCGTGCAGCGGGCGGCGCAGTACTATTTGATTTGATAGCTACTAGTAAACCAGGACAGTTCCCGATACGGCTTTAATGCAGACGAGGGAGAGGGTAGCGGTTCCCGAAATGTTGAACGGCCAATGATGCATCCTCCTTCAATTAGCATCATGAATGCATGAGGGAAGTAAGGGGAGGAGGACGGGGAAAAGAGGCAGCACGATGTGAATGCTACGCAGTTTGCACTCATATAAAGGCGCCCATCCATTCCAATGCATCTATCACATCGTACGCACCTAAGCACCTACACTAAGCACAAAAGTGCTCACTCCAGACCCATGGCGGCGATGCGCGCGAGCGGCCAGCGGCTGTGCCAGATGGTCCACGATGCCGGCCTGCGGCATGGCACCGAGGATCGTCTCCAGACGGTGTTGGCGACCGGCTGGTTCATGGCCATCATCGACGCCAGCTACGACTCTCAGTTGGAGCAGATGATCGTTGCCACCATCAACAAGTTCACCGTCGTCAAGAAGCTCATGGACGACATCGCCGTACTCCTCCAGCCCGCGCGCCCGGGCTCCTCATTGCCTGCCACCCTAATCGGCCTCCATGGCGAGAACCTCTCTCAAGCACTGGTGGCCCTGCGACTGCCCACCGACGCAACGAAGAATGTCCACCTGGAGGTCGCACTCGCCGCGAGGCGCCTCGCCCTGGAAGAATTCGTTGACCTACACATCCACATGTACGAGGAAGTCGTGTACATAGGTATCTACAAGGCCGGTGAGGACGCTACGATGTTGGCCTTTGTCAACCGGCTGGAAGCCTTGGACGCCTTTGTTGAGAAGCACCTTGACCTCGCCACAAAAGCCGCCGCTCCTAAGCCGCCGGTCGGTGGCCCGGTGCACTGAGCCGAGGAGGAGGAGGTCGTACGTTGATGGATTCATCTTTCTTCTTGCCTCCTGTAACCACCAATGCGATCGCATCATCGTGGCCTTAATTCTTATTGTGCTATTGCATTCTCGTTCCAGTCAATACAGACATGTGTGATCCCTTTGCTCACATTTGCAGGCAATTATATGCATCACTGTAACTAGTACTCCATCCGTCAATTTATAAGTTGTGCTTACCTTTTCCATCAACTTCGTAATTTATGTTCGATGCTTGACCTGACCTATGAACTACTCCTAAATTCAAAAACAGAGACCAAACCTATAAATTCAAAACTACTCATGCAGCACGCCTGTCACGTTCGCAAGTTCAAAACTACTCGTGCATTGGCTAGGCTTTATATCACTACAACATGTGGGACCGCATGTGACCAAACTGACGATGCGCCAACCTAGCTACTACCCTGCTTATCTGGCGGGAAAAGCCCCGCCCTAGCGTTTCCAATCCTTATTTCTATCTATCGATCGTGCCAAGGAGCAGAACCAAATGTTACAATTTATACATGTTTCTCTACTCCCAGAAAAGACTCAGTTGGTGATGGTGGTGTGTCTGCCATCCGTCATTTCTGACCATTAGATCTGCATCTAACGGCTGTGAGGTAAGTTGTGGCATTTTTGCAACAATAGCCCACTTCTCTGCTCCAATGTGTAGAAAACCCCTTATTATCTTGAAAGCAACCACATCCCTCCCTCGCCTCATCAAAATAGCCTGAGAAATATATTTTGAGTGAAAAGTAATATATTTTTAGTGGTATATATGTATATCAAAACAAGAGTGTTTTCTTTCAAGTTTGTGAACAAGTACTATTCTACTTTGGATCCGTTGCAATGCACGGGCACATTGCTAGTAAAAGAAAAAGGCCTGCCGCGTTCGCGTCGGTCCCCCACACGCCCGGGAATCGGGAGTACTCCACGGCCCGCCCGGCACGCCACATACCTAGGGAAGGCGTGTTGCCTAGCATTTTCACTTTGATGTGGGACCGTAATTGAGCAAACCGACTATCGGCAAACCGCACCCCGCCCGCCGCATTGGAAAACAGAAACGAGGAGGGGAAGATCTAGTTGTAGCACGGAAGCCAAGAAATTTGGTGTCAGATGGGACTCGTTGATAGAGTAGGAGCACTCCGTACTACACCTACTACGAAGTTCGTACTACTACCACTATACAACTAGGTACGTGCACGACACAACATCGTAGGAACAAAAAACGGGAAGATCTTGTTTTGGGTGATTTATCTTTATTTCAGTCAACGTAGTATGAATAATATGATGTGGGGGGCACCCATGAAGCCACGTGGCATGTCTGGAGGTCTTATTTAGAGCTTCTTGTGTGGATCGATCACACTGTCGTGTTGGTCGTTCGAGAAGAACGTGTATGGGTACTTATAGTAGATCCGAATCGCAGCCACCTGGACCATTGGATCAACATCAATCAACGGTTTATATCGTGTACGTGGAAATACACGCATTGACTCCGAAAAAATAATGAATATAGAATGTATAATACATATACCGCATATTGGGTTTCTCTAAAGTCAAACTTTGTATACTTTCAACAATTTGTAGGAAAAAGTATAAACATATACACCACCAAGTATATATCATTTGATTCATCATTGCTTTTATTTCCACATCGTGTAAATTTGTTAGTGTAAATGTTCATATTGTTTTCACCAAATTCGGTCAAGCTTTATAAAATTTGGATGCTGTCAAAGCTATATATGTGCGGAGTAAATTACAAACGGAGGGAGTGGAATAGATATAGATATAACTATACAAATAAAAAATATAGTAATATAGTCTATAGATATAAATAAGGCTACTACCCTTTTTCTACGTTAGAACTCGCGTTGTTGTGTACACATTGTTTTGTTTTCGCTATAATTTGCATTTGCGGGGTGTGTGTAGGACTACCGTCTTTTGTTCAGTACCAGCAACCCCACCATTATCCTTAATTACTTCATTTTGGCAATTACGATTGCATTATCTTAGTTCTAGCCGATTCTTCAGTTGCTTGGAGGAACTCCATCTTGTTATTCAGGTTGATTTTGTGCATACGACAGGATCACCGTGCTGTCGAGGTCTATCCATCTCTCTCATATGCAAACAGACGTTGTCTATGTGTCCCTTCATTACACACACACTATCGCTCTCCCATATCCGCAACCTCGTAACCTTGTCGATCCCGACGTTACACGCACCTCTCTCTCTCTCTTTCTCTCTAACACACACACACCCTCTCTCTCCCTTTCGGACACTCCTTTCTCTACGACACACAAAGTCTTTCCAACACGCATATGCCCCTCTCTCATTAGGTATCGCTGCCCCCACCCCCCTCTTTGTCACACAAATATTCTCTCTCTCTCTATATATATATCTCGCAATAATACGTGCATAGTCTAAATTGAAACTAAGTACAAAAATGAGCTCCGATTACAAAAATCAAATCCACTCCCAAACAGAATAGAAAATAGGGTGAAATCGTGCACACAAATGTTTGTTGCTTGCATGAATGTCAATGATATGGATGTACTACTCGTACATCACACAGACCCATTTCACACAAATTATATTAAACCCTTCTCAAAATATGGTGCGCATGTGATGTTTGTTGTACTGCTCCTGCCAGCCTTCCTCCGACACGTTCCAACATATTGTGATACTTCCGATTCTATTTTTCTCCTCAGTCCATGTGAAACCACGAAAACGTCACCCCCTGGCCCCACTGGTACTGTAGCTCGAAGCTCCCATACGAACACAACACCCATCGAAGCACGCAGCCGTTGCCGAAGTGGACGGCGCCACGGCCTAGGAAGAGGACAGAGTCTCTGACATCGCCGAGGTGGAGCACGCCCTCTACGGCCGCGAGTAGCGCGCACTGACTGTCCACGCGGAGGACAGTGTGATCTAGCAGCTTGCCCTCGTCAGCCACGAGGGGTAGCTGTGCTCCAGCAGCACGCCCTGGTCGGTCATGAGGAGGTGCATCACATCCTCGCCGCTCGCAATGTGGACGAGCGGGTTCTTCAGCAGCATGCCCGCGAGCATCGCATCGTCGAGAGCACGCCCGCGAACATCGCAACATCACCGCTCTTGACGTGGACGAGCGCGTGCTCCGGCAGCACGCCCGCGAACATCGCATCCTCGCCGCTCACAATGTGGACGAGCGCGTTCTCCAGTAGCATGCCCACAAGCATCGCATCATCGCCGCCCGCGAACATCGCATCGTCGCCGCTCTCGACGTGGACGAGCGCGTGTTCCGGCAGCACGCCCGCGAACATCGCATCCTCGCTGCTCACAATGTGGACGAGCGCATTCTCCAGCAGCATGCCCGCGAGCATCGCATCATCGCCGCCCGCGAACATTGCATCGTTGCCACCTGCGAACATTGCATCGTCGCCGCTCTCGACGTGGACGAGTGCGTGCTCCAGCAGCACGCCCGTGAAGATCGCATCCTCGCTGCTCAGGCACACGAGCGTGTGCTCCAACAGCACGGCCGCGAGCATGGCATCCTTGTGGCTCACGAGGTGGTTGAGCGGGTGCTCAGTACCCCAGGAGTCGAGACGCGAGCACCGCGCCCCCGGCTACGAGGAGTACTGCATGGTGCCCATCGTGGTTTAGGAAAATCCCATGACTCCGCCGCTCCCTGGAGGAGCGCGAGCTCCAGTGGGCACTCGAGGAGTCCCGTGCCGATATGCAGGTGGCGGCGGACATGCAAGATTATCCTTTGAGCTCTCCTCCTCTTACGAAGATGCCTCCACCGCCCCCATCGTACGTCCTCTAACTCGGCTCCGGTGGACATTTGGAGTTTAGTTTTTTGGAACATTAATATTTGGACTAATGCAAAAAACAACCTATGACTAACAGGCATAAATAGATGATGTGGCGGCATTGCATGCTGGAGTATATTGCAATTTATGGATTGCATGCATGACTAGCTTATGTGGCTTGGTTGCATGGCTAGGAAAGGCTAGAGAAAAACAAATAGATAATGTGTTTAGAGTGCACTCCACTAAATGGGAGCATGTAAATATCTTTAGAGTGCACTCCACTTTTTTTCCAGACGCTTAGGTGCACCGAATGCCGTGCCATGCTACAAAATGTTAGAAAAAATATCTGCTCCAATGTTTTAAAAATCTATTATTATCTTGAAACCGGCCACACCCGCCCCTCACCTCATCAAACCAGCCCAAGGAATATGTCTTCAGTGAAGCATAATTTATTTTTACTGATATATGTATATCAAAACTAGAGTGTTTATATTTCAAGTTTGTGAACAAGTATTATTCTACTACTTTGGATCCATTGCAACGCATGGGGCGGCACATTGGTAGTAGTAAGAAACAAATTCCGGGTTTGGCACGAGTTCGTACTGCGGGAGCACCACAAGCCCTGGCACAGGAGTTACATTTCCCTCTCGGGGCCCACGGGACCGAGCTTCAGCGGCTATTGCACCTGCCTTCGAGTCAATGATATGTGACCCTAAATGCGGCTGGCCCGCATGTCATTCTCATAAAAGCAGAGGGGCGGTGGGACCGAGAGGGGTGAGTCGCAGGTCGCCGGACGTGTGGTGTCATGGGTTCGAGCGGCGTCATGGGAATCGAGTGGGACGAGGCTTGCCTGCTCCCCTCCCATGCTCCGATCCGTACTCCCGCACCACTAATTTTCATCCAACGGTTATACTGTAATAGATTTCCTCGTGTGGGTCATCTATAGCCTCAAAAAAAGGTAAACAAAGGCCGTATTTCCAGGAAATAATTTCCTGCATGAATCTGTACACGCATGCAAGACCCTTTCCTTTCCTGCTCGTCCTCCGAGCATGGTGATGTCTACTACGCAACCTTCTTCTTGTAGACTCGTTTTGGGCCTCCAAGCACAGAGTTTCGTAGGACAGTAGCAAATTACCCTCAAGTGGATGACCTAAGGTTTATCAATCCATGGGAGGCGTAGGATGAAGATGGTCTCTCTCAAACAACCCTGAAACCAAATAACAAAGAGTCTCTTGTGTCCCCAACACACCCAATACAATGGTAAATTGTATAGGTGCATTAGTTCGGCGAAGAGATGGTGATACAAGCGTAATACGGATAGTAGATATAGGTTTTTGTAATCTGAAAATATAAAAACAGCAAGGTAGCAAGTAACAAAAGTGAGCAAAAACGGTATTGCAATGCTTGAAAACAAGGCCTAGCGTTCATACTTTCACTAGTGCAAGTTCTCTCAACAATGATAACATAATTAGATCATATGGCTATCCCTCAACGTGCGACAAAAGTCACTCCAAAGTTCCTATCGCGGAGAACATAAGATGAAATTGCTTGTAGGGTACGAAACCACCTCAAAGTTATTCTTTCCGATCAATCCATTGAGCTATTCCTATAGGTGTCACAAACAGCCCTAGAGTTCGTAGTAAAATAACACCATATGACACACATCAATCAACCCTAATGTCACCTAGATACTCCAATGTCACCACAAGTATCCGTGGGTCAATTATACGATATGCATCAAACAACTTCAGATTCATAATATTCAATCCAACACAAAGAACCTCAAAGAGTGCCCCAAGATTCCTACCGGAGAAACAAGGACGAAAATGTGCATCAACCCCTATGCATAGATTACCCCAATGTCACCTCGGGAATCCGAGAGTTGAGTGCCAAAACATACATCAAGTGAATCAATAGAACACCCCATTGTCACCACGGGTATCCCACGCAAGACATACATCAAGTGTTCTCAAATCCATAATAGTATTCAATCCGATAATAGTGAAACCTCAAAGGTAAAACTCAATTCATCACAAGAAGATAGAGGGGGAGAAACACCATATGATCCAACTATAGTAACAAATCTCGCGGTACATCAAGATCGTGCCATATCAAGAACACGAGAGAGAGAGAGATCAAACACATAGCTACTGGTACATACCCTCAGCCTCGAGGGTGAACTACTCCCTTCTCGTCATGGAGACCGCCGGGATGATGAAGATGGCCACTGGTGATGGTTTCCCCCTCCGGCAGGGTGCCGGAACGGGCTCCCGATTGGTTTTCGGTGGCTACAGAGGCTTACGGCGGCGGAACTTCCGATCTAGGTTTATTTCTGGAGGTTTTGGTATTTATAGGAGGTGTTGGCGTCGGGGACAAGTCAAGGGGGCCCACGAGGCGACGACAAGGCAGGGGGCGCACCCTCCACCCTTGTGGTTGCCTCGGGACTCCTCTCCGATATCTTTTCGTTCCAGTATTTTTTATATTTTCCAAAAATATTCTCCGTAAATTTTTAGCTCATTCCGAGAACTTTTATTTCTGCACAAAAAATGACACCACGGTAGTTCTGCTGAAAACAGCGTCAAT
This sequence comes from Thinopyrum elongatum, assembly GCA_011799875.1. NCBI lineage: Eukaryota > Viridiplantae > Streptophyta > Magnoliopsida > Poales > Poaceae > Thinopyrum > Thinopyrum elongatum. The sequence continues at coordinate 207,032,605 of CM022303.1, forward strand.
CCGGGTTAGTTCTAATAAAATCATACCAAAACCATATAAAATTGTTGTAAACATGGCATGCATACTTAATAAATTATAGATACGTTGGAGATGTATCAGCATCCCCAAGCTTAATTCCTGCTCGTCCTCGAGTAGGTAAATGATAAAAAAAATATGAAGTGTGAATGCTAGCAAGTGCACAAGTTTGATCAATAATAATTTCAATCACTTTTTCTAGCATCATTATAAATCATAAACAGTAGCTCATCTCATAAAACTTCTCATGATCAAGTAGCAAGCTATTCACATGTTAAAGCATAGATCATAAACTTTCTTGAAAATTAACAAACTAGGTTCTCAGTCATCAAACAATTGCAATTCATCTTATTTTCAGGAAGGGTCTATGTAAGAGCTTTGATTTAGCAAATCCCACATACTCAACTATCATATAGTCTTCCATGATTGCTACCACTCAAAGCATATTTTTAGAACAAATAGCATCCATCGAACACATAGAAAGATAGGGGCTTAGTGTTTCGCCTCCCAACTTATTTATCATATAGATAATTGTCAACAATAATAATTCATGATCAAATATATTTGAATGGCCATATATGCTTAGATCTTTCCCCACCACATGATGCTTGCCAACTAAAGAATAGGTTGGAATAAGAAATTGACTCAACAAAAAAAATAAAAGTAAAAGATAGGCCCTTCGTAGAGGGAAGCAGGGATTTGCAGAGGTGCTAGAGCTCGAAGCTTTTAAAACAGAGATGAACATAATTTTGAGAGGTATGGTTTCATTGTCAACATAACAACCAAGAGTTCTCACTATCTTCCATGCTAGATACATTATAGGCGGTTCCCAAACAGAATGGTAAAGTTTTTACTCCCCCTCCACCAACAATCACACTCCACGGCTGGTCCAAAACAATGGGTACCGTCCAAACCAACAACAATCCTGGGGAAGTTTTGTTTGATATTATATTTTGATTTGACTTTGAGCATGGGACTGGGCATCCCGATTACCAGCCACTTTCTCGTGAATGACAAGTGAATCAACACTCATCGTGAGAATAACCCACCTAGCATGGAAGATACTGACAGCCCCTAGTCGCTACATGAGCGATTCGGGCATACAAAACAGATTATTATTTGAAGGTTTAGAGTTGGCACATGCAAATTTACTTGGAACGGCAGGTAAATACCGCATATAGGTAGATATGGTGGACACTCATGGAGGAAACTAGGTTCAAGGATTTTGGATGCACAAGCAGTATTCCCGCTTAGTATAGAGATTTTGGCTAGCAAAAGATTCTAAATAGCAAGCACCACATGTTGGAGGATCCATAACAATACAACTTCTATACAAATATACCCAAGCATAACTCATTACGTTGTCTTCCTTGTCCAACTTCAACTAATTTGCTCAAGTTTGAAAATAATTAATGGGGCTCACAATCATAGAAGATGTCCAAGATAGTATATTTATTTGTGAAATCTCTCTTCCTTCAATATTCTTTCATGAATTGTTCTAGTGACCAATACTATATTTTCTAACTTTCAATAAATTTACCACCTCTACTTCTTATATGTGAAGTCATTACTCCCCATGGTATAAGCCTATGAAGCATATATAATTACAGATTTATGATATTCAATTCATTCAACCATTTACTCATAGGATATAAGTGAAGCACGTAAGTAAATGACAAACTACTCCAAAAAGATATAAGTCAAGATCAATGAGTAGTCGAATAATTAAGTAGCTATGTGAAGACTCTCTCTCATAAAGAACATTTAGATCTTAAGTACTTTATTCAAACAGCAAGCAAAACAAAATAAAATGACATTCTAAAAATAGCACACATCGTGTGAAGAAGCAAAAACTTAGGCTCAACCGATACTAACCGATAATTCTTGATGAAGAAAGGTGGGATGCCTATCGGGGCATCCCCAAGCTTAGATCCTTGATACTTCTTGAAATATTATATTGGGATGCCTTGGGCATCCCCAAGCTTGAGCTTTTGTGTCTCCTTAATTCCTTTTATATGATGGTTTCCCTAAATCTTAAAAACGCCATCCACACAAAACTCAACAAGAACTCGTGAGAAAAGTTAGTATAAATCAAATACAAAACCTTATCATTCTCTACTGTAGCAAATCACTAAAATTATTATTTAGCAGTGCATACTAAATGCATCTGCATATTTAATACTTCTATCCTCAAATAGAATCATTAAACAAGCAAACATATGCAAACAATGCAAACATAACAGCAATCTGTCAAAACAGGACAGTCTGTAAAGAGTGCAATTGTACTCATACTTCCCTAATTCCAAAAATTCTGAAAATTTACTAAACTGTATAAAATTTGTTATCTCTCAACGTGTAAAAATTTCAAGATTTTATCATGTTCTGACTTTCCAGAAGAATTCAGACTACAATAGAAAACTTCCTGTTTTCAAAACAGCAACATATAGACTTGCAAAATAAGCATGGTAAAGGCTATACTTGACACTTTTATTGAAATAAAAGATACAAAACATTAATCTAAATAACAGCAAGCAAATACTAATAAAATGACGCTCCAAGCAAAACTCATATCATGTGATGAATAAAAATATAGCTCCAAGTGAGGTTACCGATAATGTTGAAGACGAAAAAGGGGATGCCTTCTGGGGCATCCCCAAGCTTAGTTGCTTGGGTCTTCCTTGAATATTACCTTGAGGTGCCTTGGGAATCCCCAAGCTTAGGGACTTTACACTCCTTATTCTCCTCATATCGATATCTCACCCAAAACTTGAAAACTTCAATCACACAAAACTTAACGGAACTTCGTGAGATGGGTTAGTATGATAAAACAAATCATTCACTTTGGTACTGTCAAGACAAGATTTAAAATTTTTATCACATGATTCCTACTGTACCCTATCATTTCTACAACTTATATTAAGCAATATAAGCCATAGAAACTAGAAAACAAGCAAACTATGCATTGAAAACAAAATATGTCAAAAACAGAACAGTCTGTGAAGATCTGAATTGAAATCATACTTCTGTTACTCCAAAAATTCTCAAAAATTAAGAAAACGTAGCCAATTTGTATATCAATCAACTTTAGAAAAAATAAGAATTTTTCAACATTCCAGTAAAATATAGGAATTTCTGTACTGGACGCAAAAGTTTCTGTTTTTGTACAGAATCAAATCAACTATCAACCACATTATCCCAAAGGCTTTACTTGGCACTTTATTCAAACAAAAGCTATAACACATGATTACTATAGTAGATTAATCATGTGAACACACAAAAACAGTAGGGGTAAATATTGGGTTGTCTCCCTACAAGCGCTTTTCTTTAATGCCTTTTAAGCTAGGCATGATGATTTCGATGATGCCCACATAAAAGATAAGAATTGAAACACAAAGAGAGCATCATGAAGCATATGACTAGAACATTTAAGCCTAACACACTTCCTATGCATAGGGATTTTGTGAGAAAACAACTTATGGGAACAAGAATCAACTTGCACAGGAAGGCAAAACAAGTGCAACTTCAAAAATTTCAACACATAGAGAGGAAACTTGATATTATTGCAATATGTAAGAGCACATGTTCCTCTCTCATAATAATTTTCAGTAGCATCATGAATTAATTTAACAATATAACCATCACACAAAGCATTTTTTTTTCATGATCCACAAGCATAGAAAATTTACTACTCTCCACATAAGCAAAATTCTTCTTATTCATAATAGTGGGAGCAAGTTCAACAAAATAACTATCATGTGAGGCATAATCCAATTGAAAATTAAAATCATGATGACAAGTTTCATGGTTATTATTATTCTTTATAGCATACATGTCATCACAATAATCATCATAAATAGGAGGCATACTTTCATCATAATAAATTTGCTCATCAAAACTTGGGGGACTAAAAATATCATCTTCATCAAACATAGCATCCCCAAGCTTATGCCTTTGCATATCATTAGCATCATGGATATTCAAAGAATTCATACTAACAACATTGCAATCATGCTCATCATTCAAAGATTTTATGCCAAACATTTTATGAACTTCTTCTTCTAACACTTGAGCACAGTTTTCCTTTCCATCATTTTCACGAAAGACATTAAAAAGATGAAGCATATGAGGCAACCTCAATTCCATTTTTTTGTACTTTTCTTTTATAGACTAAACTAGTGATAAAACAAGAAACTAAACGATTCAATTGCAAGATCTAAAGATATACCTTCAAGCACTAACCTCCCCTGCAACGGCGCCAGAAAAGAGCTTGATGTCTACTACGCAACCTTCTTCTTGTAGACTCATTTTGGGCCTCCAAGCGCAGAGTTTCGTAGGACAGTAGCAAATTTCCCTCAAGTGGATGACCTAAGGTTTATCAATCCGTGGGAGGCGTAGGATGAAGATGGTCTCTCTCAAACAACCCTGCAACTAAATAACAAAGAGTCTCTTGTGTCCCCAACACACCCAATACAATGGTAAATTGTATAGGTGCACTAGTTCGGCGAAGAGATGGTGATACAAGCGTAATACGGATAATAGATATAGGTTTTTGTAATCTGAAAATATAAAAACAGCAAGGTAGCAAGTAACAAAAGTGAGCAAAAACGGTATTACCATGCTTGAAAACAAGGCCTAGGGTTCATACTTTCACTAGTGCAAGTTCTCTCAACAATGATAACATAATTAGATCATATGGCTATCCCTCAACGTGCAACAAAAGTCACTCCAAAGTTCCTATCGAGGAGAACATAAGATGAAATTGCTTGTAGGGTACAAAACGACCTCAAAGTTATTGTTTCCGATCAATCCATTGAGCTATTCCTATAGGTGTCACAAACAGCCCTAGAGTTCATAGTAAAATAACACCATATGACACACATCAATCAACCCTAATGTCACCTAGATACTCCAATGTCACCACAAGTATCCGTGGGTCAATTATACGATATGCATCAAACAACTTCAGATTCATAATATTCAATCCAACACAAAGAACCTCAAAGAGTGCCCCAAGATTCCTACCGAAGAAACAAGGACGAAAATGTGCATCAACCCCTATGCATAGATTACCCAATGTCACCTCGGGAATCCGCGAGTTGAGTGCCAAAACATACATCAAGTGAATCAATAGAACACCCCATTATCACCACGGGTATCCCACGCAAGACATACATCAAGTGTTCTCAAATCCATAATAGTATTCAATCCGATAATAGTGAAACCTCAAAGGTAAAACTCAATTCATCACAAGAAGATAGAGGGGGAGAAACACCATATGATCCAACTATAGTAACAAAGCTCGCGGTACATCAAGATCGTACCATATCAAGAACACGAGAGAGAGAGAGAGATCAAACACATAGCTACTGGTACATACCCTCAGCCCCGAGGGTGAACTACTCCCTCCTCGTCATGGAGACCGCTGGGATGATTGTAACACCCTGGATTTTGCCCTTTTCTTTTTCCTATGATTTTCTTGGATTTCTTGATTTGATTTGATTTTCTGTGGCTATGTGGTTCTGAAACTTGGGAAGATCATGTCTTCCTAGGTTTCATAGTGGCTTGTCATCCTCATCATCATCCCTAGATCATGTCATTTTCATCCTTGACCTAATCCAATATTTTTTTTCTAGGGAATATTCCTTTTCTGTTAAAGGAATAATCCTTTAGACCCTAGGTTGTGAAGCAACCTATATTTCTGTCACTCCCAAAATTCCCAAATAATTCTCATAAATTGTTTGGGTCCTATCTTGCTCAAATATGGCAAAACATTTCATTGCCATGTTGAAAAATCATCCCCCAATAATTCTTTTCTGATTCTGCCCTAAATGGCACTTTGCAAAGCAAGTGCTATTTATCTTTGCTTGATTGACTCCAAACTTTTTGGACATCTTTTCCTGTCCATATCATGGCCCTGTGCAAATTTTCATACTCATTTGCCTAGTAAATATTTTTCAGCAATTTTCCAAAGTTTCTGTCCAGGAAGGAACTTTGTGAAGGAGGTATATTCTAGGCATTTCCAAATGAGTTGAAACTTTGCCACATCCTTCATATGATAAAATCATCACTCCCCACCAAATTAGAGCTCATGTAACTCATCTATGTGAGCCCAGATCCAAATCTTAGTTTCTGGTCAGATTTTTAGTTTGTAAAGCAACCATATTTTATATTGCTTCATTTAAGCTGAAATTTTCTCAGGACATTCTTCTATCCATATCAACTCTCTCCACCAAGTTTTGGCTCAATTCATTAACCAATTGCCCTATGCAATTTTTCCAAGTTTCTTTCCACAGGGATGCTTCATGAAGCAAGTGCTATTTTGGCAAGTCCAAATGGCATGAAACTTTTTGGGCATCTTCATATCTTCAAATCATTGGGCCATGACCATTTTCAGCTCATTTCATTCAATTATGTGAGTGCTACTTCAAAATATCCAAATCTGACCAGTGGGTCACTTTCTACAGCAAGTGCACTCTAGACTCCTCCATTTCATCTGATTTTTGGCCACCACAGTTACCTTAGCTTGTGATCAAGATAGGCCAAAGCTCAGAGTCATTGCACTATTCTAGCTCTCACAATTCACATCAAACACCTTGCTGCCACAATGTTTTGGAGCCTCCTGCTAATCACTTCTTTGCCCCTGGACCGATTTCTTTCTTCATTTTGACTGAGGGCAACAAGGACTATCTACTGGACATGGTCGTTCCAGCCAAAACGAGCCATTTGCACCAGTGCCCGTGGTGATCACGCTTGTGTCATGGCTAATTGCGTGCTCTGGCTCGTTCCGGCCACTGTTCCCGTCGTCTCCCTCGTCGTCTTGACCTCAAACCGTGTCCTGGAGCTAGCCCGTGCTCTTCTACATCAGACTGCGTCACTGCCCCGCCTTGCATCGATGTGGTCTGGTCGCCGTCGCCGTGCCCGTGCCACTAAACGCCTCTGTCCTCCATTAAAGCTCAGCCCGAGCTCGCCCGTGAGCTCTAGAGCTTTCCCCTCGGTCTATAAATAGCGTGCCCAAGTTCTTCCGCACCTCCCAAGCCTCTCCCCGTTCATCCTTCCCCATCGGAGTCGCCTAATCTCGCCAGAATTCGCCGTTCGTTCTCGGTGTTCGCCGGAGTCCGAGCTTGTCCGGCCGCCCTAGGCCTCCTCTCCTCCTCTAGCCACCTCCAACGACTTCCCTTCATCCCCGCGAGCGGCCTTCCACCCTTGCCCCTCGCCGGAGTGGCTTGTACCACCGAAGATCATCACCACCACCGCCGCCTCTGCCCCCTCAGTCCCCGCGGCCTCCCCTCCTCCCCGCGCCTCCCCGGTGGCCGCCTCCTCTCTGGATGGGTGCGCCAGGCGCCGCTGCACCCGCCGGTGGCCTCGGCCGGGCGGGAGACGGCCGGAGCCGGCCAGGCCGCCGCTGCCCTCCCTCCCCTGCTCCTCCTTTGTCTCGCACGGGAGAACAGGAGCAGGAGGTAGGAGACGAGCGCCCGTGCCCCCTCCCCCTGCCCCTGGGCGCCACGCGCTAGTGGCCCAGGCGCCTCTGCCCACGTGTCAAGTGGACATGTATTCTGGTGAGTACGTTTTCCGTTGATGAAAGCGTATTTTTCCTTCCTTTTGCCTAAAAATGTGTTTTCCCTTCTGGAAAGCGTATTCCAGTCAACTGCGGCTGAAAATACGCTTTCCTTTTCAGAAAACGTATTCTGCCGAAAGGCGCTTTCTGTTTCAGCCGCCAGGGACCCATTGGTGATGAAAATATTCACAGATAGGTCCCTGATCTTCATCACCTCATAACTTCGCAACCGTAACTCCGATTGAGGTGAAACCAACGCTCACTTCTTCGTCTCGTCGAGATCTTTCTGTTGGTAACATTTTCACTAGGTGGTCCCATAGTGAAAATGACCATTTTGCCCTTGCCTCTAATCAGCCCCCTTCGAGAGAGAACCGTCCGGCGTTTCATTCCGCGGCTTCACCGCACTTCTTCCCGGAGTCTTCGTCACCCCCAGGCAAGCCACAACAGCCACTTGCATGATAGCCATGCAGTAGCCATGGTTTCGACTTGAATATTTAATAAAATTTTGCTCGTTATCTATCTGCTTGTTTGCTACTGTTGTCGTTGTTTCGGTTATGCTCGTGGTTTCATGTTCACCTTCATGCTATGTTCCGATGCATCTTGTTATCTTGTACTACTTGCTAGTATTGTTTTCATGTCATGCTTGGTAGTAGTAGTACATGCTGGTAGTAGTGATGTTTAGTGCGATGCATGTTTACCGTCTGATATCCAGAACCGTGGTTATGCATGTTCCTTTGCATCTAGTTGGTTACATGCTTACTTGGTAGTGTTCTTGCTATGTTCTTGCATGGTATTTATCCATGATGCTAGTGGTCATGCTATATATGCTCATGTGTAGTGTTATGATCATGCTCGTCAGTATGCCATGCTCAGTTGGATATATGCTTCATTGTTGTTATGCTCGATGATTTATTATGGTTGCACATCCATGCTCATGTTGGTATCATGCTCATGCATTGTAGTTGCATCATGTTATTTTAATATGGCTCAGCTTATTTCATTCAAGTTTAACCGGATAATAATGAACATGAACAACTGTTGGCTGAGTCATGGTGCCACCAAGTCGAGCTGACCAGTGCAACCACATTTGCCTTTTATGGGAAGGCCCTAACGCGGTCTATTGTCATGCCTCTCGCCGGTGCCTCCAACGAGGGAAGGTTATGGGCGCGCACTACCCTGATCAGGTAGGCGGACATAAGCCTTGTGTGCCCGTTGTTGTTGTTATGGTACCTGTCCCCGTTTGGGACCGTTTATGTTTTGCCACGACGGTAGCCGTTGGATGTCTTTGGTAGACATCGGGGCCACCCATGACTTAGCCCAGAGGGGAGTTTGTCGGAGTGGCTGGGAGAGTGTGATGGCAATAGAACGGTTTTGTCGGAATGCTGTTGGTCCACACGTATGGGAGTGCGAGGCCATGGATTCCGTGGTGTGGGTACAGTGTGCTAACCTCTGCAGAGTGTGTATTAAATCTATCGATAGTCGCGCCCGCAAATATGGGCCCAGTTCGTAGTCGGTCACACTATGAGCCAACAATAATAATAACTTGCTTAATAATAACCCCGGTTCGATGATGAGAAAGGGATTGGTTGTGATCGAGAGAGGATCACGAAGGTATCATGGATACCGAAGTTGGTTGATCTTTATGTGATCGCGAGATGATCACAGTGGTATCGTGGATACCGAAGTTGGTAAGTTGATGCATGAGATGGTTACGAGGTAACCGCCGAATAAGAGTAAGTTGGTGCATGATCATGTTAACTTGTTGCATGTAGTATCATCATGTTCATATGCTCATACCGTGCTAAAGTTGTTCTAGCTGTATCATGTTCAGTTGTGCATGCCACGTTGTTCTGTTAGCATCATGTTCATGATTTCTTTAACCTGTAATTACCATGTTGTTGTCTGTCTTGATTGCTTTTGGTTAATTGTGAGCTTGCAAGTACATTCAATGTACTGACCTGGCGTGTCATGCCAGTTTGCAGGTCATGCCTGGATTGCTTGCTTGTTTGGTGTGGTTCCTGTGTTTGCGAGCTAGGATAAACATCCCAGCCAGAGTCCCTGCGGATTGGAGTCCATCATCGTCGTTCGTTGTTCCGCTGCCAGTAGAGGTTCCGCTGCCTCAAGTTGTTATGCTGCTTGCATAGAGCAACTGTGGTTGGCGTAGTGTCGCCGTGCCGGTGTTATTCATTGTAATATCGGAGACCTTGTAATCATATTCATGTTGTAATAGAGAGCTGGTTTGTTCTATGCTAAGAAGTGTCGTATTCCAGAAGACTTCACTTCGATCTCTGGGCTGGAATACGGGGTGTTCCGGTTTCTCTGAGCCGGGGTACCACAGCGCTTAGTAACAGAGCAGGTCTGGCTGTAGAGCGTCCTAGTCCGCTGGAACATTAGAAAACGGTAGTATAGGGTCTGGTTGTTGCCCTTGCTTGCTGCATTTGGTTGTTGCATTTGTTTGCTGCATATAGTCTTATTCGGTTACCCCTAACCCCTGTTTCGTGCGTAGATGGCGGTCAGTTTCCATGAGATCAATGCCATCCCCAAAGCTCCTGGTGCTGTTCCTATTGCATTCAGTCCCACTCCTGCACCTCTCAGCTTTGCTGCCCTCCTTGGCGACATGTGGCGCAGCATTTATCCCCGCGGAGATCCACCCCATTTTCAAGTATTCCAGTTTTCTGTCGGAGGAAGAATCCTGGAGTATGTTGCCCATGTCCATCTGTCAGCCCCGATTCCTGTTGGTAAGCGCACCTACAGTTTCTAGGGTGGTTACGGCGCTACTCGAGAGCGTGCTGTTCAGCTTGCCGCAATGGCAGGAATCACCGGCCTTCGTCATCAAGAGAGCATGGTGCAAGAGAACCGTGCTTATCAATACTATCCCACCATCGTCGAGAATCCTAGGCGGATCAAGTTCCCGTCTGTCAACCCTCAAGATGACCCGGCTATCCTCGTCATGTCCCATTACATGACGACCGAGTGTCTTCTTATTTCCGAGTTAGTCCGAGACGCAATTCGAGCCAGGAGATTGCTTGGTGCTTCCCTACCTCAATCTCCGCCAGCTTCTACAACCCCTCCGCCTTGTCCCTCCGGAGTTTCGGAGTCAGTAGTTCCACTCGCTACTCCCCTAGCTTCTTCGTCAGTTCCCGAGCGTTTTCTCAAGCGTAGGGTGTAGTCCTTCGTGCAGTGCATGTGCATCTGCTGTAGTATTATGCTTGTGTGTGTTTGTGTGGAGTAGTTTTTGTTGGGGAACGTTGCATGAAATTTCAAAAAAATTCTACGCTCACGCAAGATCTATGTAGGAGATGCATAGCAACGAGAGGGGAGAGTGTGTCCACGTACCCTCGTAGACCCAAAGTGGAAGCGTTAGGTTAACGCGGTTGATGTAGTCGAACGTCTTCACGATCCAACCGATCCAAGTACCGAACATACGGCACCTCCGAGTTCAGCACACGTTCAGCTTGATGACGTCCCTCGAACTCTTGATCCAGCAAAAGGTCGAGGGAGAGTTTCGTCAGCACGACGGCGTGGCGACGGTGTTGGTGATGTGATCCGCGCAGGGCTTCGCCTAAGCACTACGACGCTATGACCGGAGGAGTAAACTGTGGAGGGGGGCACCGCACACGGCTAAGAAAACAATTGATGTGCTCTAGGGTGCCCCCTGCCCCCGTATATAAAGGAGGGGAGGAGGAGGCCGGCCACCAAAGGGGGCGCGCCAAAGGAGGGAGTCCTACTAGGACTCCACTCCTAGTAGGATTCGGCCCCCTCCCCCACTTTTCCTTTTCTCCGGAGGTGGAAAGAGGGAAGGAGAGGGAGAGGGAGAAGGAAAGGGGGGCGCCACCCCCTTCCCTAATCCAATTCAGCCTCCTCCCTTGTGGGGGGCGCACTAGCCCCTTGTGGGCTGGTTAGCCTCCCTCCTATGGCCCATATGGCCCATATCTTCCACCGGGGGGTTTCGGTAACCCCTCCGGTACTCCGGTATGTACCCGATACACTCCGGAACCCTTCCGGTGTCCGAATACTACCTTCCAATATATCAATCTTTACCTCTCGACCATTTCGAGACTCCTCGTCATGTCCGTGATCTCATCCGGGACTCCGAACAATCTTCGGTCACCAAAACACATAACTCATAATACAAATCGTCATCGAACGTTAAGCATGCGGACCCTACGGGTTCAAGAACTATGTAGACATGACCGAGACACATCTCCGGTCAATAACCAACAGCAGAACCTGGATGCTCATATTGCTTCCTACATATTCTACGAAGATCTTTATCGGTCAAACCGCACGACAACATACGTCATTCCCTTTGTCATCGGTATGTTACTTGCCCGAGATTCGATCGTCGGTATCAACATACCTAGTTCAATCTCGTTACCGGCAAGTCTCTTTACTCATTCCGTAATGCATCATCCCGTAACTAACTCATTAGTTACATTGCTTGCAAGGCTTATAGTGATGTGCATTACCGAGAGGGCCCAGAGATACCTCTCTGATACACGGAGTGACAAATCCTAATCTTGATCTATGCCAACCCAACAAAAACCTTCGGAGACACCTGTAGAGCATCTTTATAATCACCCAGTTACGTTGTGACGTTTGATAGCACACAAAGTGTTCCTCCGGTATTCGGGAGTTGCATAATCTCATAGTCAAAGGAATATGTATAAGTCATGAAGAAAGCAATAGCAATAAAACTTAACGATCATTATGCTAAGCTAATGGATGGGTCTTGTCCATCACATCATTCTCCTAATGATGTGATCCCGTTCATCAAATGACAACACATGTCTATGGTTAGGAAACTTAACCATCTTTGATCAACGAGCTAGTCTAGTAGAGGCTTACTAGGGACATAGTGTTTTGTCTATGTATCCACACATGTATCAAGTTTCCGGTTAATACAATTCTAGCATGAATAATAAACATTTATCATGATATAAGGAAATATAAAATAACAACTTTATTATTGCCTCTAGGGCATATTTCCTTCAGTTTTGTAGCTTGTTTGCTGTGTGCTTTATTGCAATCGATCGTTTTCTCGTGCTTATTGGTTTGAATCTTCGGTGTTACCCCCTTATGGAAATTTCTCATCAATCAACACCGGATCAGAAGAAGCCGTGAGAAGTACAGATATACACAAAGGAACTCAGTTAAAAGCAAATGGGATTTTCAGCTGACAGCATTGTATTGCAGACATCCGGTCTGAATACAAGTTATATTCTGCTCAGACTTTCAGTACCAAGAACTTGTCAGAGATACATCCTTATTGCAGCAATGATTAAACCAGCAAGAGAACAAAATTGGATCCAAGTCCAACATGCATTTCCAGTCAGAGGTATGGTCCGTACCCGATGATTGATTCTGCCATGAGTCAGATTTGAAACATGCGATACCCCGAAGCCAGTCCAAATATGCAATGAATTCAGCAAGGACAGTCAGACAATTCTTGTCATACAAGCAATCAGCAGCCGGAATGACAAGAATATATATATATATTATTTGGTTCACAAAGGAAAACAGTCCAGTCCTTCTCCACAATTTATCGACAAAGCGTACAAGACATGATTCCCCAGTCTGCATCAGCAAGGTATGAATGGTTTCCCGTGCAAGATATTCAGTCTTCTTCGATAAGGTACTGCAAAAGCTTCTGGCATAAGGTACCGAGTCTTCCCCGGCAAGTTTTTAAGGGGGGAATCTTATAAGGTACGCTACCCAGCCTTCCTCAGCAAGATGCCCGTCGAAAGCTTCAGCACAAGCCATCCAGTCTTCCTCAGCACGATATCCTGGTGGTTTCCAACGCAAGCTGCCCAGTCTTCTTCAGTACGGCACTGGTACAAGATATTAAACAATGAATTGTCAGCATATGACAGTGTTTCTCCAAGTATCAGATCTGCAACAGTTGGGTCAGAAACAAGAATCAGTCAGAACAAATGTATGCCTCGAGAATCAGATATTTCTTCATACAGTAAGTATGATGTCAAGTTCATGCCAGTCCCTCGCGCAAGGAAGAATTCACAGTACGCATCCGACAACCTCACCGGTTATTCAAGAGACAGAAAACCAGTGGGTGACGCAAGAATCAACAAGTCCTGAAGAAAGACAACATTGAGACGCTATCTTGACAGTGATTATCAAGATCAGCCCCGCACATCCGACAAGGTGATGTTATTAATCCGGTCACTGTCTGGTATAATCAACAACAGTATTGAGATCTGTATAAGCACACGTGAACTGGGTAAATATACTAAGACTGGAGACATGAACAAGACCAGGGTATGATTGCAAGATATTGCATATGACAGCACTCAGGGTCACAAAAATAATCAAGGATATATAAGGCCCCACTCTTTCAGTTAAAGATCCAGATTAAGAACATAATAATGAAAGAGCAAGACCGACAATACAGGTATGTCGGTTATTGTGTGAAAAATGTGGTATGTATGATCAAGACAGTCTGATATTTCATATCAATTACCAAGTGAGGATACGCCTAAGAGGTCTACTCCATTGTGGTAAGGACCTCATAGCAAGGCAACTAGCTCAGTCCACAGTATGCTCAGAACTGTCAGCATTGGATACCCGAGTCTGTCAAGTCCGACTCAAGGACAGCTCAATATGATGACCTCAGCAACTGTGCTAAAGTATCGCACAACCTACTATCCACATGAGAATACTGGCAAAATGAAGAATCAGAGTGAGAGCACATACTTTGTGGATTGATATCTCTCACATATGGGAATAGATTAAAGAATAGCCTGCCGTGAATGGAATTCTTTGCCAAGATCACCGCCAGTCAAGTCTGCAAATGTTATCATCAGGAGATGGTGCATTATTCTATCAGTCACGTCAAGCGACAGTCAAACTTTTGGAACAGATTGGATACTCAAAACTGTGAAGCCAGTCAAGCTAAGTCAGAAACTCCTGCAAGATGTCAGAATCCGTTAGAAGAACAGGTACCATTCACATCACTGTTTTGAACCCATAAGGCATGCATATATTCGAGGAACCCGATGCCTGGATAGAAGAGATTCTTGGTTCCACGGGAAGATGTGTTCCCCACTCCGTGGAATATTCTCGGTACTCAATACGAGAATAACATCTCCAGCAAGAATCAATATCGAGAAGGACACGTATGTCAGTAATGATAATTTTTCAGACCCCAGCTAAGCCAGCAAATATGAAAGAAAATTTGAGTCAGTATGAATAGGAACATATGAGGTAAGTCCAGTCAGTATGTCAGATACGGTGAAGCAAACCACCCCAGACCAAGGCAGTCAGTCAGATGCAATTCAGTGGGAACATTATATGAGAATGAATAAAAGAAACCCGAGTTGGAAACGATTTCTTCAAGTCAGAAGATTTACTTGTCCCTGAGCAACCAAATCTCGAGGACGAGATTTCTTTAAGGGGGGAAGGTTTGTAACACCCTGGATTTTGCCCTTTTCTTTTTTCCTTTGATTTTCTTGGATTTCTTGATTTGATTTGATTTTCTGTGGCTATGTGGTTCTGAAACTTGGGAAGATCATGTCTTCCTAGGTTTCATAGTGGCTTGTCATCCTCATCATCATCCCTAGATCATGTCATTTTCATCCTTGACCTAATCCAATATTCTTTTTCTAGGGAATATTCCTTTTCTGTTAAAGGAATAATCCTTTAGACCGTAGGTTGTGAAGCAACCTATATTTCTGTCACTCCCAAAATTCCCAAATAATTCTCATAAATTGTTTGGGTCCTATATTGCTCAAATATGGTAAAACATTTCATTGCCATGTTAAAAAATCATCCCCAATAATTCTTTTCTGATTCTGCCCTAAATGTCACTTTGCAAAGCAAGTGCTATTTATCTTTGCGTGATTGACTCCAAACTTTTTGGACATCTTTTCCTGTCCATATCATGGCCCTGTGCAAATTTTTATACTCATTTGCCTAGTAAATATTTTTCAGCAATTTTCCAAAGTTTCTGTCCAGGAAGAAACTTTGTGAAGGAGGTATATTCTAGGCATGTCCAAATGAGTTGAAACTTTGCCACATCCTTCATATGATAAAATAATCACTCCCCACCAAATTATAGCTCATGTAACTCATCTATGTGAGCCCAGCTCCAAATCTTAGTTTCTGGTCAGATTTTCAGTTTGTGAAGCAACCATATTTTATATTGCTTCATTTAAGCTGAAAAAAATTCAGGGCATTCTCATATCAATATCAACTCTCTCCACCAAGTTTTGGCTCAATTCATTAATCCAATTGCCCTGTGCAATTTTTCCAAGTTTCTGTCCAGAGGGATGCTTCATGAAGCAAGTGCTATTTTGGCAATTCCAAATGGCATGAAACTTTTTGGGCATCTTCATATCTTCAAATCATTGGGCCATGACCATTTTCAGCTCATTTGATTCAATTATGTGAGTGCTACTTCAAAATATCCAAATCTGACCAGTGGGTCACTTTCTACAGCAAGTGCACTCTAGACTCCTCCATTTCATCTGATTTTTGGCCACCACAGTTACCTTAGCTTGTGATCAAGATAGGCCAAAGCTCAGAGTCATTGCACTGTTCTAGCTCTCACAATTCACATCAAACACCTTGCTACCACAATGTTTTGGAGCCTCCTGCTAATCACTTCTTTGCCCCTGGACCGATTTCTTTCTTCATTTTGACTGAGGGTAACAAGGACTATCTACTGGACATGGTCGTTCCGGCCAAAATGAGCCATTTGCACAAGTGCCTGTGGTGATCACGCTTGCGTCATGGCTAATTGCGTGCTCTGGCTTGTTCTGGCCACTGTTCCTGTCGTCTCCCTCGTCGTCTCGACCTCAAACCGTGTCCTGGAGCTAGCCCGTGCTTGTCTACATCAGACTGCATTGCTGCCCCGCCCTGCATCCTTGTGGTGTGGTTGTCGTCGCCGCGCCCGTGCCACTAAATGCCTCTGTCCTCCATTAAAGCTCAGTCCGAGCTCGCCCGTGAGCTCTAGAGCTTTCCCCTTGGTCTATAAATAGCGTGCCCAAGTTCTTCCGCACCTCCCAAGCCTCTCCCCGTTCCTCCTTCCCCACCGGAGTCGCCTAATCTCGCCGGAATTCGTCGTTCGTTCTCGGTGTTCGCCGGAGTCCGAGCTTGTCCGGCTGCCCTAGGCCTCCTCTCCTCCTCTAGCCACCTCCAACGACTTCCCCTCATCCCCGCGAGCGGCCTTCCACCCTTGCCCCTTGCCGGAGTGGCATGTACAACCGAAGATCATCACCACCACCGCCGCCTCTGCCCCCTCCGTCGCCGCGGCCTCCCCTCCTCCCCGCGCCTCCCCGGTGGCCGCCTCCTCTCTGGATGGGTGCGCCAGGCGCCACCGCACCCGCCGGTGGCCTCGGCCGGGCGGGAGACGGCCGGAGCCGGCCAGGCCACCGCTGCCCTCCCTCCCTTGCTCCTCCTCTGTCTCGCACGGGAGAACAGGAGCAGGAGGTAGGAGACGAGCGCCCGTGCCCCCTCCCCCTGCCCCTAGGCCCCACGCGCCAGTGGCTCAGGCACCTCTGCCCACGTGTCAAGTGGACACGTATTCTGGTGAGTACGTTTTCCGTTGATGAAAGCGTATTTTTCCTTCCTTTTGCCTAAAATGTGTTTTCCCTTCTGGAAAGCGTATTCCTGTCAACTACGGCTGAAAATATACTTTCCTTTTCAGAAAACGTATTCTGCCGAAAGGCGCTTTCTGTTTCAGCCGCCAGGGACCCATTGGTGATGAAAATATTCATAGATAGGTCCCTGATCTTCATCACCTCATAACTTCGCAACCGTAACTCCGATTGAGGTGAACCCAATGCTCACTTCTTCATCTCGTCGAGATCTTTCTGTTGGTAACATTTTCACTAGGTGGTCCCACAGTGAAAATGACCATTTTTCCCTTGCCTCTAATCAGCCCCCTTCAAGAGAGAACCGTCCGGTGTTTCGTTCCGCGGCTTCACCGCACTTCTTCCCGGAGTCTCCGTCACCCCCAAGCAAGACACAACAGCCACTTGCATGATAGCCATGCAGTAGCCATGGTTTATACTTGAATATTTAATAAAAGTTTACCCGTTATCTATCTCCTTGTTTGCTATTGTTGTCGTTGTTTCGGTTATGCTCGTGGTTTCATGTTCACCTTCATGCTATGTTCCGATGCATCTTGTTATCTTGTACTACTTGCTAGTATTGTTTTCATGTCATGCTTGGTAGTAGTAGTACATGCTAGTAGTAGTGATGTTCAGTCTGATGCATATTTACCGTCTGATATCCAGAACCGTGGTTATGCATGTTCCTTTGCATCTAGTTGGTTACATGCTTACTTGGTAGTGTTCTTGCTATGTTCTTGCATGGTATTTATCCATGATGCTAGTGGTCATGCTATATATGCTCATGTGTAGTGTTATGATCATGCTCGTCAGTATGCCATGCTCAATTGGATATATGCTTCATTGTTGTTATGCTCGATGATTTATTATGGTTGCACATCCATGCTCATGTTGGTATCATGCTCATGCATTGTAGTTGCATCATGTTATTTTAATATGGCTCAGCTTATTTCATTCAAGTTTAACTGGATAATAATGAACTTGAACAACTGTTGGCTAAGTCATGGTGCCACCAAGTCGAGCTGACCAGTGCAACCACATTTGCCTTTTATGGGAAGGCCCTAATGCGGTATATTGTCATGCCTCTCGCCGGTGCCTCCAACGAGGGAAGGTTATGGGCGTGCGCTACCCTGATCAGGTAGGCGGACATAAGCCTTGTGTGCCCGTTGTTGTTGTTATGGTACATGTCCCCGTTTGGGACCGTTTATGTTTTGCCACGACAGTGGCCGTTGGATGTCTTTGGTAGACATCAGGGCCACCCATGACTTAGCCCAGAGGGGGGTTTGTCGGAGTGGCCGGGAGAGTGTGATGGCAATAGAACGGTTTTGTCGGAATGCTATTGGTCCACACGTATGGGAGTGCGAGGCCATGGATTCCATGGTGTGGGTACAGTGTGCTAACCTCTGCAGAGTGTGTATTAAATCTATCGATAGCCGCGCCCGCGGATATGGGCCCATTTCATAGTCGGTCACACTATGAGCCAACAATAATAATAACTTGCTTAATAATAACTCCGGTTCGATGATGAGAAAGGGATTGGTTGTGATCGAGAGAGGATCACGAAGGTATCATGGATACCGAAGTTGGTTGATCTTTATGTGATCGCGAGATGATCACAGTGGTATCATGGATACCGAAGTTGGTAAGTTGATGCATGAGATGGTTACGAGGTAACCGCCGAGTAAGAGTAAGTTGGTGCATGATCATGTTAACTTGTTGCATGTAGTATCATCATGTTCTTATGCTCATACCATGCTAAAGTTGTTCTAGCTGTATCATGTTCAGTTGTGCATGCCATGTTGTTCTGTTAGCATCATGTTCATGATTTCTTTAACCTGTAATTGCCATGCTGTTGTCTGTCTTGATTGCTTTTGGTTAATTGTGAGCTTGCAAGTACATTCAATGTACTGACCTGGCGTGTCATGCCAGTTTGCAGGTCGTGCCTGGATTGCTTGCTTGTTTGGTGTGGTTCCTGTGTTTGCGAGCTAGGATAAACGTTCCAGCCAGAGTCCCTGTGGATTGGAGTCCATCATCGTCGTGCGTTGTTCCGCTGCCAGTAGAGGTTCCACTGCCTCGAGTTGTTATGCTGCTTGCATAGAGCAACTGTGGTTGGCGTAGTGTCACCGTGCCGGTGTTATTCATTGTAATATCGGAGACCTTGTAATCGTATTCTTGTTGTAATAGAGAGCTGGTTTATTCTATGCTAAGCAGTGCCGTATTCCAGAAGACTTCACTTCGATCTCTGGGCTGGAATACGGGGTTTTTCGATTTCTCTGAGCCGGGGTGCCACAGTGATGAAGATGGCCACCGGTGATGGTTTCCCCCTCCGGCAGGGTGCCGAAACAGGCTCCCGATTGGTTTTCAGTGGCTATAGAGGCTTGCGGCGGCGGAACTTCCGATCTAGGTTTATTTCTGGAGGTTTTGGTATTTATAGGAGGTGTTGGCGTCGGGGACAAGTCAAGGGGGCCCACGAGGCGACGACAGGGCAGGGGGCGCGCCCTCCACCCTTGTGGTTTCCTCGGGACTCCTCTCCGATATCTTTTTGTTCCAGTATTTTTTATATTTTCCAAAAATATTCTTCGTAAATTTTCAGCTCATTCCGAGAACTTTTATTTCTGCACAAAAAACGACACCACGGTAGTTCTGCTGAAAACAGCGTCAGTCCGGGTTAGTTCTAATAAAATCATACCAAAACCATATAAAATTGTTGTAAACATGGCATGAATACTTCATAAATTATAGATACGTTGGAGACGTATCACGTGGCAACAGGTGCCTGCCTAACCCATGTAGCACGCTGCGCCGCCAGCGAGTAGCACCTCCTCGACGCCAACATCGGTGTCTGGGCCATGCACATGCAACTGCTCCCGTAGTATTTTACCCGCATGTTCGACTGTAGTACCACACTGATCTTGGACGAGACCATGGAGCTTGTGGCCAAGAAAAGTCTCTGCCCGGCCGACGCATGTCGAGGTGCTTGTCTGTTGTGACGTGTCGCACAACGTTTACTAGCTCGCGCTCCAGATGAGCTTGGGCGGGAGCCAGTGATCTACCCGGGGCACATAGCTCGACTTGCGCTCGAGATTCCGACCGCTTGCACCATCCCGAGGATGTACCACTCAACGGCGAGGCTGTAATGCTGGATACGTATAGGCGTGTGCTCATGGGCGGGAGCAACCTGCTCAATGGATACCGGTTTTGCGAGCGTGATGTACTCGACGTAGTTGAGCCAGCGAGCCTGGAGCCGTTCCTGCCGACGTATGTTGACGCGCGGCTCAACGGCGTGCGGCCACGGGCCAGCGTAGGTCGGCTACAGGGAATCGACATCGGTGTGGTTCGAGATGCCCAGCTGGCCGTTGTCGCGGCGGCGTTCGCGACTCACTCATTCGAGATGAACCGGCCGGTGGTGGCCTGGCCGTGGCGAGGGTGCCACAGCTGGACGTCGGGGTGTTACGAGGAGTAGATGGCCACACCGGCGAGTACTACTTGTATTACAGAAGTAGAAGGCAAAGACAAGCCTTTATTTTATTTATTATATTTGTGGCTGAGGAGTGATGCCCGGGACGAAATGTGTCACAGCCGCTGGATGAAAATTGGATGGTACAGGAGTACGGATCGGAGCTAGGAGCGAAGCATGCAAGCCGCGTCCAATCGCGTGTGGCTGTGGTAGAAACTTGATGGTCACCGCAGTTCAGCTGGCCCACATGTCATGCACACAAAGGCAGAGGAGCGGTGGGGCCAGAGGGGTGAGGCGCACGTCGGGGGACGTGGTGGCGTGGGTTGGAGTGGCGTCGTGGGAATTGATATGTCCATTTTGCATCATGCTTTTATATTGATATTTATTGCATTATGGGCTGTTATTACACATTCTAGCACAATACTTATGCCTTTTCTCTCTTATTTTATAAGGTTTACATGAAGAGGAAGAATGCTGGCAGCTGGAATTCTGGGCTGGAAAAGGAGCAAATCTGAGAGACCTATTCTGCACAACTCCAAAAGTCCTAAAACTTCACGGAGAATTATTTTGGAATATATAAAAAATATTGGGCGAAGAAAGCACATCAGGGGACCCACCAGGCAGCCACAAGGGTGGGGGTGCGCCTCCCTGCCTTGTGGGCCACCTGGCAGGCCTCCGGTGCCCATCTTCTGCCATATGGTGTGTTTTGACCTGGAAAAAATTAGAAGGAAGCTTTCGGGATGAAGCGCCGCCGTCTCAAGGTGGAACCTGGGCAGAACCAATCTAGGTCTCCGGCGGAGCTGTTCTGCCGGAGAAACTTCCCTCCGGGAGGGGGAAATCGATGCCATCGTCATCACCAACGATCCTCTCATCGAAAGGGGGTCAATCTCCATCAACATCTTCACCAGCACCATCTCCTTTCAAACCCTAGTTCATCTCTTGTATCCGATCTTTGTCTCAAAACCTCAGATTGGTACCTACGGGTTGCTAGTAGTGTTGATTACTCCTTGTAGTTGATGCTAGTTGGTTTATTCGGTGGAAGATCATATGTTCAGATCCTTAATGCTATTCAATACCCCTCTGATTATGAACATGAATATGCTTTGTGAGTAGTTACGTTTGTTCCTGAGGACATGGGAGAAGTCTTGTTATAAGTAATCATGTGAATTTGGTATTCGTTCGATATTTTGATGAGATGTATGTTGTCTTTCCTCTAGTGGTGTTATGTGAACGTCGACTACGTGACACTTCACCATGATTTGGGCCTAGGGGAAGGCATTGGGAAGTAATAAGTAGATGATGGGTTGCTAGAGTGACAGAAGCTTAAACCCTAGTTTATGCGTTGCTTCGTAAGGGGCTGATTTGGATCCATATGTTTCATGCTATGGTTAGATTTATCTTAATTCTTCTTTCGTAGTTGTGGATGCTTGCGAGAGAGGTTAATCATAAGTGGGAGTCTTGTCCAAGGAAGGACAGCACCCAAGCACCGGTCCACCCACATATCAAATTATCAAAGTAACGAACGCGAATCATATGAGCATGATGAAAACTAGCTTGACAATAATTCCCATGTGTCCTCGGGAGCGCTTTGCTTTATATAAGAATTTGTCCAGGCTTGTCATTTGCTACAAAAAGGATTGGGCCACCTTGCTGCACCTTAGTTACTTTTGTTACTTGTTACCCGTTACAATTTATCTTATCACACAACTAACTATTACCGATAATTTCAGTGCTTGCAAAGAATACCTTGCTGAAAACCGCTTGTCATTTCCTTCTGCTCCTTGTTGGTTTCGACACTCTTACTTATCAAAAGGACTATGATAGATCCCCATACTTGTGGGTCATCAAGACTCTTTTCTGGCACCGTTGCCCGGGGAGTGAAGCACCTTTGGTAAGTGGAATTTGGTAAGGAAACATTTACATAGTGTGCTGAAATTTACTGTCACTTGTCACTATGGAAAATAATCCTTTGAGGGGCTTGTTCGGGGTATCTTCACCTCGACCGGAAGAGCAAAGAGTTGCTCCTCAACCTACTGCACCTACTGAAAATATTTATTATGAAATTCCTTCGGGTATGATAGAGAAACTGCTAGCTAATCCTTATGCAGGAGATGGAACATTACATCCTGATATGCACCTAATCTGTGTGGATGAAGTTTTTGGATTATTTAAGCTTGCAAGTTTGCCCGAGGATGATGTCAAGAAGAAGGTCTTCCCTTTATGTTTGAAGGGAAAGGCATTGACATGGTATAGGCTATGTGATGATATTGGATCATGGAACTACAACCGATTGAAACTGGAATTTCATCAGAAGTTTTATCCTATGCATCTGGTTCATCATGATCGGAATTATATTTATAATTTTTGGCCTCGTGAAGGAGAAAGTATCGCTCAAGCTTGGGGGAGGCTTAAGTAAATGTTATATTCATGCCCCAATCATGAGCTCTCAAGAGAAATTATTATTCATAATTTTTATGCTTGGCTTTCTCGTAATGATCAATCCATGCTCGATACTTCTTGTACTGGTTCTTTTATGAAGAAGACTATTGAATTCAAATGGGATTTATTGGAAAGAATTAAACGCAACTCTGAAGATTTGGAACTCGACGAAGGTAATGAGTCAGGTATAAACCTTAAGTTTGATTGTGTTAAATCTTTTATGGATACCGATGCTTTTCGTGAATTTAGCACTAAATATGGACTTGACTCTGAGATAGTAGCTTCCTTTTGTGAATCATTTGCTACTGATGTTGATCTCCCTAAGGAGAAGTGGTTTAAATATCATCCTCCCATTGAAGTAAAAGTAGTAGAACCTATTAAAGTTGAAGAAGAAACTATTACTTATAATGTTGATCCTATTGTTCCTACTGCTTATATTGAGAAGCCACCTTTCCCTGTTAGAGTAAAGGAACATGCTAAAGCTTCAACTGTGGTTTGTAAGAGTAATATTAGAACACCTACACCCCCTGAACAAATTAAAGTTGAACCTAGTATTGCTATGGTTAAAGATCTCTTGGTCGATAATATTGATGAGCATGTTATTTATTTCTGTGGTGAAGCTACTAGAATTGCTAAACCTGACATTAAAGATAAACATAGACTCGTTGTTGGCATGCCCGTTGTTTCTGTTAAAATAGGAGATCATTGTTATCATGGTTTATGTGATGTGGGTGCTAGTGTGAGTGCAATTCCTTATACCTTATATCAAGAAATTATGAATGATATTGCACCTGCTGAGATAGAAGATATTGATGTTACTATTAAGCTTGCCAATAGAGATACCATATCACCAATTGGGATTGTTAGAGATGTTGAAGTCTTGTGTGGGAAAATAAAATACCCTACTGATTTTCTTGTTCTTGGTTCCCCACAAGATGATTTTTGTCCCATTATATTTGGTAGACCTTTCTTGAATACTGTTAATGCTACGATAGATTGTGAGAAAGAAATTGTTACTGTAAGTTTTGGGGATGTGTCTCATGGTTTTAATTTCTCTAAATTTCGTAGACAACCCCATGATAAAGAATTGCCTAGTAAGGATGAAATCATTGGTCTTGCTTCTATTGCCGTGCCTCCTACTGATCCTTTAGAACAGTATTTGCTAGAACATGAAAATGATATGTTTATGAATGAAAGAAAGGAGTTAGATGAAATATTCTTTAATCAAGGGCCTATTTTGAAACACAATTTGCCTGTTGAAATCCTTGGAGATCCTCCTCCACCCAAGGGTGATCCCGTGTTTGAGCTTAAACAATTACCTGAAACTTTAAAATATGCTTATCTTGATGAAAAGAAGGTATATCCTGTTATTATTAGTGCTAACCTTTCAGAGCATGAAGAAAAGAAATTATTGAAAACTCTGAAGAAGCACCGTGCCGCTATTGGATATACTCTTGATGATCTTAAGGGCATTAGTCCCACTCTATGTCAGCACAAAATTAATATGGAGCCTGATGCTAAACCAGTTGTTGATCACCAACGACGGTTAAATCCTAAGATGAAGGAAGTGGTAAGAAATGAAATACTAAAACTTCTGGAGGCAGGTATAATTTATCCTATTGCTGATAGTAGATGGGTAAGCCATGTTCATTGTGTCCCCAAGAAGGTAGGTATTACTGTTGTTCCTAATGATAAGAATGAATTGATTCCACAAAGAATTGTTACAGGTTATAGAATGGTAATTGATTTTCGCAAATTAAACAAAGCTACTAGAAAAGATCATTACCCTTTACCTTTTATTGATCAAATGCTAGAAAGACTATCCAAACATACACATTTTTGCTTTCTAGATGGTTATTCTGGTTTCTCTCAAATACCTGTGTCAAAAGAGGACCAAGAAAAGATCACTTTTACTTGCCCTTTTGGTACCTTTGCTTATAGACGTATGCCTTTTGGTTTATGCAATGCACCTGCTACCTTTCAAAGATGTATGACTGCTATACTCTCTGACTTTTGTGAAAAGATTGTTGAGGTTTTCATGGATGATTTCTCCGTTTACGGAACTTCTTTTGATGATTGCTTAAGCAACCTTGATTGAGTTTTGCAGAGATGTGAATAAACTAATCTTGTCTTGAATTGGGAGAAGTGCCACTTTATGGTTAATGAAGGTATTGTCTTGGGGCATAAAATTTCTGAAAGAGGTATTGAAGTTGATAAAGCTAAAGTAGATGCTATTGAAAAGATGTCGTGTCCTAAAGATATCAAAGGTATAAGAAGTTTCCTTGGTCATGCTGGTTTCTATAGAAGGTTTATTAAAGACTTATCTAAAATTTCTAGGCCTCTCACTAATCTCTTGCAAAAAGATGTTCCTTTTGTTTTTGATGATGATTGTGTAGAAGCATTTGAAATACTTAAGAAAGCCTTGATTTCTACACCTATTGTTCAACCGCCTGATTGTAATTTACCCTTTGAAATTATGTGTGATGCTAGTGATTATGCTGTAGGTGATGTTCTAGGACAAAGAGTTGATAAAAAATTGAATGTTATTCATTATGCTAGTAAAACTCTAGACAGTGCCCAGAGAAATTATGCTACTACTGAAAAAGAATTTTTAGCAGTTTTATTTGCTTGTGATAAGTTCAGATCTTATATTATTGATTCCAAAGTTACTGTTCACACTGATCATGCTGCTATTAAATATCTTATGGAAAAGAAAGATGCTAAACCTAGACTTATTAGATGGGTTCTCTTGCTGCAAGAATTTGATTTGCATATTATTGATAGAAAGGGAGCTGAGAACCCCGTTGCAGACAACTTGTCTAGGTTAGAAAATGTTCTTGATGACCCACTGCCTATTGATGATAGTTTTCTTGATGAGCAATTAGCGGTCATAAATGCTTCTCGTAATACTCCATGGTATGCTGATTATGCTAATTACATTGTTGCTAAATTTATACCACCTAGTTTCACATACCAGCAAAAGAAAAAGTTTTTCTATGATTTAAGACATTACTTTTGGGATGACCCACACCTTTATAAAAGAAGGAGTAGATGGTGTTATTAGATGTTGTGTACCTGAGCATGAACAGGAACAGATCCTACGCAAGTGCCACTCCGAAGCTTACGGAGGACACCATGCTGGAGATGGAACTGCACACAAGGTATTGCAATCTGGTTTTTATTGGCCTACTCTCTTCAAGGATGCCTGTAAGTTTGTTTTGTCTTGTGATGAATGTCAGAGAATTGGCAATATTATTAGACGTCAGGAAATGCCTATGAATTATTCACTTGTGATTGAACCATTTGATGTTTGGGGCTTTGATTATATGGGACCTTTTCCTTCCTCTAATGGGTATACACATATTTTAGTTGTTGTTGATTACGTTACTAAGTGGGTAGAAGCTATTCCAACTAGTAGTGCTGATCATAACACTTCTATTAAGATGCTTAAAGAAGTTATTTTTTTGAGGTTTGGAGTCCCTAGATATTTAATGACTGATGGTGGTTCACATTTTATTCATGGTGCTTTCCGTAAAATGCTTGCTAAATATGATGTCAACCATAGAATTGCATCTCCTTATCACCCTCAGTCTAGTGGTCAAGTAGAATTGAGCAATAGAGAGATTAAATTAATTTTGCAAAAGATTGTTAATAGATCTAGAAAGAATTGGTCTAAGAAACTTGATGATGCATTATGGGCTTATAGAACTGCTTATAAAAACCCTATGGGTATGTCTCCGTATAAAATGGTTTATGGAAAAGCATGCCACTTACCTCTTGAACTAGAACATAAAGCTTATTGGGCTATTAAAGAGCTCAACTATGATTTCAAACTTGCCGGTGAGAAGAGGTTATTTGACATTAGCTCACTTGATGAATGGAGAACCTAAGCTTATGAGAATGCCAAGTTGTTTAAAGAGAAAGTTAAAAGATGGCATGACAAAAGGATACAAAAGCGTGAGTTTAACGTAGGTGATCATGTTTTGCTATACAACTCTCGTTTAAGTTTTTTTGCGGGAAAGCTTCTTTCTAAATGGGAAGGTCCTTACATTATCGAGGAGGTCTATCGTTCCGGTGCCATTAAGATCAACAATGCCAAAGGCACCAACCCGAAGGTGGTAAACGGTCAAAGAATCAAACATTATAAATGTTGAGACAAATATTATTAATACCGTGACACCGGTGGAGTACATAAGGGATACATTCCAGAACGTTTCAGACTCCGAAAAGGAATAGGTATGTGGTATGGTAAGTAAACCGACTCCAAAACTATTCTAATGGCAATTTTTCTCCGTTTTGGAATATTTAAAAAATTAGGAAAATTAAAAGTAGTCCGGAAAGTGCACGAGTAAGCAGCAAGGCAGGGAGGCACGCTCTACCCCCCTGGGCACGCCCTCTGCCTTGTGGACACCTTGTGTGCCCTCCGGACTCCGTTTTCTTGCACAATACTTCTTTTGGTCGGTAAAAATTCATTATATAATCTCCCGAAGGTTTTGACCACCGTACCATGGCAATATCTCCTATTCTTGTTTCGAGCTATTTTTCTGACAGATCCAGACCACCATGACATCTCCAAGTGCCCCCAAGGACAAGTTTTTTGAGAAGGTCATCAACCCTTATCTCGCGGAGGTGCTGCAACACCCTCAAACCGTTGAGATGCGTGAGGGGGTGCTGCACATCCGCGATACTGAAGGGCCAAAGAAGACCGGAAGCGTGGAGACAAGGCTCGAAGAAGTGGAGCGACAAGTCTTCAAGTGCCAAGGGATGGTGGAACGCGGACTCAATGCCAACCACATGATGATCGCTGAATTTACTAGTGGTCACAAGCTGGATGCCGAGAACATTGGGGAGGCCATCTGCAAGCTCCATGAGAAAATCAAGCATCTCCAAGCGCAGATCTATGACTTGCAAAACCAAAATTGTGAATATGAATAAGATTTAAAAAGGATGAGTTTGGCTGCAGATTTGAGGATCCCGGAGACTCGTTCATCTTTTTACGATGGTGAACCTATGCCTTGGAAGACGGAGGATAAGATTCTTTCATCATCAACAACTCCATCATCACCACCTTTGAAGGAAGAGATCTAAATATATGGGTATGGGCACTCCCCTTGGCAACTGCCAATCTTGGGGGAGGTGCCCCGGTATCGTATCACCCTCACACCTTTACTTTTACCCTTTTTTTTCTTAGTTCGATCCTTTTGGTTATATCTTGATCTAGTAGAATAAAGTTTTAGTATGATCTAGCTTTGAGTTTTGTTTTGAGATCTATCTATGTAATCGAGTCCGTGAGTTATATATATAATAAAGAGTAGTTTGAGTTGAGGGCTTTGCTTGCTATGATCTTGAGGGAATAAATAAAAGAAAGAATAAAAAGAAATAAAAAGATCGTATAATGATCTTATGGAGAGTGATGACTTCACATATAAAGAGTATGATGAATAAAAGTTGTTGAGAGTTGACAAACATAGTTTTGGTCATTGTTGCAATTAATAGGAAGTAATAAAGAAAGAGAGGTTACACATATAAATATACTATCTTGGACATCTTTTGTAATTGTGAGCACTCATTAAAATATGACATGCTAAAAGGTTGATGTTGGACAAGGAAGACAACATAATGGGTTATGTTTTCTTATATCCGGAAAGAAGTTATAGTGTCTTGGATTGTCCAACGTGTTGAGCTTGTTTTTCCTTCTTATGCTAGCCAAATCCTTTGCACCAAGTAGAGATACTACTTATGCATCCAAATATCCCTTAAACCAGTTTTGCCATGAGAGTCCACCATACCTACCTATGGATTGAGTAAGATCCTTCAAGTAAGTTGTCATCGGTGCAAGCAATAAAAATTGCTC
Source organism: Thinopyrum elongatum (assembly GCA_011799875.1). Taxonomy (NCBI): domain Eukaryota; kingdom Viridiplantae; phylum Streptophyta; class Magnoliopsida; order Poales; family Poaceae; genus Thinopyrum; species Thinopyrum elongatum. The sequence continues at coordinate 207,061,515 of CM022303.1, forward strand.
TCAAAATATGTATGATCTATTAGTGTGAAGTAAATAAGCTTTATACAAACTTGTGATATGGAAGAAATAAAAGCGACGGACTACATAATAAAGTTCTTTATCACAAGTGGCAATATAAGGTGACGTTCTTTTGCATTAAGATTTTGTGCATCCAACGATAAAAGCGCATGACAACCTCTGCTTCCCTCTGCGAAGGGCCTATCTTTTACTTTTATCTTCTGCCCTTATACAAGAGTCATGGTGATCTTCACCTTTCCTTTTTACACTTTTTCTTTTGGCAAGCACTATGTGTTGGAGAAGGATCCAGATATATATATCCACTCGGATGTAGGTTATCATAAAGTATTATTGTTGACATTACCCCTTGAGGTAAAAGGTTGGGAGGCAAAACTATAAGCCCCTATCTTTCTCTGTGTCCGACTGAGGCTTTGAACCCATAAGTATCGTGTGAGTGTTAGCAATTATGAAAGATTAAATGATAGTTGAGTATGTGGACTTGCTGAAAAGCTCTTATATTGACTCTTTCTGATGTTATGATAAATTGCAATTGCTTCAATGACTGAGATCATAGTTTGTTAGTTTTTAATGAAGTATCTGATTCATACTTTACCTTGTGAACGAATTGTTACTTTAGCATAAGAAATTATATGGCAATATATGTTGCTGCTCTAAAGATGATCATGATGCCCTCATTTCCGTATTTTATTTTATCGACACCTCTATCTCTAAACATGTGGACATATTTTTCGATTTCGGCTTTTGCTTGAGGACAAGCGAGGTCTAAGCTTGGGGGAGTTGATACGTCCATTTTGCATCATGCTTTTATATTGATATTTATTGCATTATGGGCTGTTATTACACATTCTAGCACAATACTTATGCCTTTTCTCTCTTATTTTACATGGTTTACATGAAGAGGGAGAATGCCGGCAGCTGGAATTCTGGGCTGGAAAAGGAGCAAATATGAGAGACCTATTATGCACAACTCCAAAAGTCCTAAAACTTCATGGAGAATTATTTTGGAATATATATAAAATATTGGGCGAAGAAAGCACATCAGGGGACCCACCAGGCAGCCACAAGGGTGGGGGGCGCGCCCTACCCCCCTGGGCGCGCCTCCCTGCCTTGTGGGCCACCTGGCAGGTGTTGGAAATATGCCCTAGAGGCAATAATAAAGTGGTTATTATTATATTTCCTTGTTCATGATAATTGTCTATTGTTCATGCTATAATTGTATTAACCGGAAACCGTAATACATGTGTGAATACATAGATCACAGCATGTCCCTAGTAAGCCTCTAGTTGACTAGCTCGTTGATCAATAGATGGTTATGGTTTCCTAACCATGGACATTGGATGTCATTGATAACGGGATCACATCATTAGGAGAATGATGTGATGGACAAGACCCAATCCTAAGCATAGCACAAGATCGTATAGTTCGTTCGCTAGAGCTTTCTAATGTCAAGTATCATTTCCTTAGACCATGAGATTGTGCAACTCCCGGATACCGTAGGAATGCTTTGGGTGTATCAAACGTCACAACGTAACTGGGTGACTATAAAGGTGCACTACAGGTATCTCCAAAAGTGCCTGTTGGGTTGGCACGAATCGAGACTGGGATTTGTCACTCCGTATGATGGAGAGGTATCTCTGGGCCCACTCGATAATGCATCATCGTAATGAGCTCAATGTGACTAAGGGGTTAGCCACGGGATCATGCGTTACGGAACGAGTAAAGAGACTTGCCGGTAACGAGATTGAACAAGGTATAAGGATACCGACGATCGAATCTCGGGCAAGTAACATACTGATGGACAAAGGGAATTGCGTACGGGATTGATTGAATCCTCGACATCATGGTTCATCCGATGAGATCATCATGGAACATGTGGGAGCCAACATGGGTATCCAGATCCCGCTGTTGGTTATTGGCCGGAGAGATGTCTCGGTCATGTCTGCATGGTTCCCGAACCCATAGGGTCTACACACTTAAGGTTCGGTGACGCTAGAGTCGTTATGGGAAATAGTATGTGGTTACCGAATGTTGTTCGGAGTCCCGGATGAGATCCCGGACGTCACGAGGAGTTCCGGAATGGTCCGGAGGTGAAGATTTATATATGGGAAGTCATCATACGGTCACCGGAAGTATTCGGGGGTTTGCAGGTATTGTACCGGGACCACCGAAGGGGTTCCGGGGGTCCACCGGGAGGGTCCACCTGCCCCGGAGGGCCCTATGGGCTGTATGTGGAAGGGAACCAGCCCCTAAGTGGGCTGGGCACCATCCCCCCTATGTCCCATGCGCCTAGGGTTGGGGGGAAACCCTAAAGGGGGCGCCCCCCTTGGCTTGGGGGGCAAGCCCCCTCCCCTTGGCTGCCGCCCCCACTCTAGATCTCATCTAGAGGGGCCGGCCCCTTCCCCCTTCGCCCTATAAATAGAGGGGAGGAGGGAGGGCAGCAGCACCTCATCCAAGGCGCAGCCCTCCCCCTCTCCAACACCCCCTCCTCCTCCGTTGAGCTTGGCGAAGCCCTGCCGGAGAACTGCAAGCTCCACCACCACGCCGTCGTGCTGCCGGAGTTGTCTTCCCCAACCTCTCCCTCCTCCTTGCTGGATCAAGGCGTGGGAGACGTCACCGGGCTGCACGTGTGTTGAACGCGGAGGCGCCGTTGTTCGGCGCTTAGATCGGAATCGACCGCGATCTGAATCGCTGCATGTACGACTCCTCCAACCGCATTCTTGCAACGCTTCCGCATCGCAATCTTCAAGGGTATGAAGATGCACTCCCCTCTCTCTCGTTGCTAGTCTCTCCATAGATTGATCTTGGTGATGCGTAGAAAATTTTAATTTCTACACCGATCCCCAACAGTGGCATCATGAGCTAGGTCTATGCGTAGTTTCTATGCACGAGTAGAACACAAGTTGTTGTGGGCGTCGATTTTGTCAATTTACTTGCCGTTACTAGTCTTATCTTGATTCGGCGGCATCGTGGGATGAAGCGGCCCGGACCGACCTTACACGTACGCTTACGTGAGACAGGTTCCACCGACTGACATGCACTAGTTGCATAAGGTGGCTAGCGGGTGTCTGTCTCTCCCACTTTAGTCGGATCAGATTCGATGAAAAGGGTCCTTATGAAGGGTAAATAGAAATTGGCATATCACGTTGTGGTTTTGGCGTAGGTAAGAAACGTTCTTGCTAGAAACCTATAGCAGCCACGTAAAAAATTTGCAACAACAATTAGAGGACGTCTAACTTGTTCTTGCAGCATATGTCGTGTGATGTGATATGGCCAAAAGGATGTGATGAATGATATATGTGATGTATGAGATTGATCATGTTCTTGTAATAGGAATCACGACTTGCATGTCGATGAGTATGACAACCGGCAGGAGCCATAGGAGTTGTCTTAATTTATTGTATGACCTGCATGTCAATGAAAACGCCATGTGATTACTTTACTTTATTGCTAACCGTTAGCCATAGTAGTAGAAGTAATAGTTGGCGAGACAACTTCATGAAGACACGATGATGGAGATCATGATGATGGAGATCATGGTGTCATGCCGGTGACGATGATGATCATGGCGCCCCGAAGATGGAGATCAAAAGGAGCAAAATGATATTGGCCATATCATGTCACTATTTGATTGCATGTGATGTTTATCATTTTTTTTACATCTTAGTTGCTTAGAACGACGGTAGCATAAATAAGATGATCCCTCGCTAAAATTTCAAGAAAGTGTTTCCCCTAACTGTGCACCATTGCGAAGGTTCGTTGTTTCGAAGCACCACGTGATGATCGGGTGTGATAGATTCTAACGTTCGAATACAACGGGTGTAAGCCAGATTTACACATGCAAAACACTTAGGTTGACTTGACGAGCCTAGCATGTACAAACATGGCCTCGGAACACGGAAGACCGAAAGGTCGAACATGAGTCGTATAGAAGATACGATCAACATAGAGATGTTCACCGTTAATGACTAGTCCGTCTCACGTGATGATCGGACACGGCCTAGTCGATTCGGATCATGTGTCACTTAGATGACTAGAGGGATGTCTATCTGAGTGGGAGTTCATTGAATAATTTGATTAGATGAACTTAATTATCATGAACTTAGTCTAAAATCTTTACAATATGTCTTGTAGATCAAATGGCCCACGCTAATGTTGCCCTCAACTTCAACGTGTTCCTAGAGAAAACCAAGCTGAAAGACGATGGTAGCAACTACACGGACTGGCTTCGTAACTTGAGGATCATCCTCATAGCTGCCAAGAAAGCATATGTCCTTGAAGCACCGCTAGGTGACGCACCTGTTTTCCCAGCAACTCAAGACGTTATGAACGCCTGGCAGTCGCGTAGTGATGATTACTCCCTGGTTCAGTGCGGCATGCTTTACAGCTTAGAACCGGGGCTCCAAAAGCATTTTGAGCAACACGGAGCATATGAGATGTTCCAAGAGCTGAAAATGGTTTTCCAAGCTCATGCCCGAGTCGAGAGATATGAAGTCTCCGACAAGTTCTACAGTTGTAAGATGGAGGAGAATAGTTCTGTCAGCGAGCACATACTCAAAATGTCTGGGTTGCACAACCGCTTGTCTCAGTTGGGAGTTAATCTCCCGGATGACGCGGTCGTTGACAGAATCCTTTAGTCGCTTCCACCTAGCTACAAGAGCTTTGTGATGAACTTCAATATGCAGGGGATGGAAAAAACCATTCCTGAGGTATATTCAATGCTGAAATCAGCGGAGGTGGAGATCAAAAAGGAACATCAAGTGTTGATGGTGAATAAAACCACTAAGTTCAAGAAAGGCAAGGGTAAAAAGAACTTCAAGAAGGACGGCAAGGGAGTTGCCGCGCCGGTAAGCAAGATGCCGGGAAGAAGCCAAAGAATGGACCCAAGCCTGAGACTGAATGCTTTTATTGCAAGGGAAACGGTCACTGGAAGCGGAACTGCCCCAAGTAGTTAGCGGATAAGAAGGCCGGCAATACCAAAGGTATATGTGATATACATGTTATTGATGTGTACCTTACCAGCGCTCGTAGTAGCTCCTGGGTATTTGATACCGGTGCGGTTGCTCATATTTGTAACTCAAAACAGGAGCTGCGGAATAAGCGGAGACTGGCGAAGGACGAGGTGACGATGCGCATCGGGAATGGTTCCAAGGTCGATGTGATCGCCGTCGGCACGCTACCTCTACATCTGCCTACGGGATTAGTTTTAAACCTCAATAATTGTTATTTAGTGCCAGCTTTGAGCATGAACATTGTATCTGGATCTCGCTTAATGCAAGATGGCTACTCATTTAAATCTCAGAATAATGGTTGTTCTATTTATATGAGAGATATGTTTTATGGTCATGCCTCGTTGGTCAATGGTTTATTCTTATTGAATCTCGAACGTGATGTTACACATATTCATAGTGTGAATGCCAAAAGATGTAAGGTTGATAATGATAGTCCCACATACTTGTGGCACTGCCGCCTTGGTCACATTGGTGTCAAACGCATGAAGAAACTCCATGTAGATGGACTTTTGGAGTCTCTTGATTATGAATCATTTGACACGTGCAAACCATGCCTCATGGGCAAAATGACCAAGACTCCGTTCTCCGGAACAATGGAGCGAGCAACCAACTTATTGGAAATCATACATACTGATGTGTGCGGTCCAATGAGTGTTGGGGCTCGCGGTGGCTATCGTTATGTTCTCACCCTCATTGATGACTTAAGTAGATATGGGTATGTCTACTTAATGAAACACAAGTCTGAGACCTTTGAAAAGTTCAAGGAATTTCAGAGTGAGGTTGAGAATCAACGTGACAGGAAAATAAAGTTCTTACGATCAGAACGTGGAGGGGAATATTTGAGTCATGAATTTGGCACGCACTTAAGGAAATGTGGAATTGTTTCACAACTCACGCCGCCTGGAACACCTCAGTGTAATGGTGTGTCCGAATGTCGTAATCGCACTCTATTAGATATGGTGCGATCTATGATGTCTCTTACCGATCTACCGCTATCATTTTGCGGTTATGCTTTAGAGACTGCCGCATTCACTTTAAATAGGGCTCCGTCGAAATCCGTTGAGACGACACCGTATGAATTATGGTTTGGGAAGAAACCTAAGCTATCATTTCTGAAAGTTTGGGGATGCGATGCTTATGTCAAGAAACTTCAACCTGAAAAGCTCGAACCCAAATCGGAAAAATGCGTCTTCATAGGATACCCTAAGGAAACTATTGGGTATACCTTCTACCTCAGATCCGAAGGCAAGATCTTTGTTGCCAAGAATGGATCCTTTCTAGAGAAAGAGTTTCTCTCGAAAGAAATAAGTGGGAGGAAAGTGGAGCTTGATGAGATGACCCTTCTCGAACCGGAGAGTAGCGCAGCGCAGGAAAATGTTTCTGTGGTGCCTGCACCGACTAGAGAGGAAGTTAATGATGACGATCATGATCAAGTTACCACTGAACTTCGTAGGTCCACAAGGACACGTTCCGCACCAGAGTGGTACGGCAACCCTGTCCTGGAAGTCATGTTGTTAGACAACGGTGAACCTTCGAACTATGAAGAAGCGATGGCGGGCCCAGATTCCAACAAATGGCTTGAAGCCATGAAATCCGAGATAGGATCCATGTATGAAAACTAAGTATGGACTTTGACAGACTTGCCCGATGATCGGCAAGCCATAGAGAACAAATGGATCTTTAAGAAGAAGACAGACGCGGATGGTAATGTGACCATCTATAAGGCTCGACTTGTCGCTAAGGGTTATCGACAAGTTCAAGGGGTTGACTACGATGAGACCTTCTCACCCGTAGCGAAGCTGAAGTCCGTCCGAATCATGTTAGCAATTGCCGCATTCTATGATTATGAGATATGGCAAATGGACGTCAAAACGGCATTCCTTAATGATTTCCTTAAGGAAGAATTGTATATGATGCAGCCGGAAGGTTTTGTCGATCCTAAGAATGCTGACAAGGTATGCAAGCTCCAGCGCTCAATCTATGGGCTGGTGCAAGCATCTCGGAGTTGGAACATTCGCTTTGATGAGATGATCAAAGCGTTTGGGTTTACACAGACTTATGGAGAAGCCTGTGTTTACAAGAAAGTGAGTGGGAACTCTATAGCATTTCTCATATTATATGTGGATGACATACTATTAATGGGAAATGATATAGAATTCTTGGAAAGCATAAAGGCCTACTTGAATAAGTGTTTTTCAATGAAGGACCTTGGAGAAGCTGCTTACATATTAGGCATCAAGATCTATAGAGATAGATCGAGACGCCTCATTGGTCTTTCGCAAAGCACATACCTTGACAAGATATTGAAGAAGTTCAATATGGATCAGTCCAAGAAGGGGTTCTTGCCTGTATTGCAAGGTGTGAGATTGAGCACGGCTCAATGCCCGACCTCGGCAGAAGATAGAGAAAAGATGAGTGTCATCCCCTATGCCTCAGCCATAGGGTCTATTATGTATGCCATGCTGTGTACCAGACCTGATGTGAACCTCGCCGTAAGTTTGGTAGGGAGGTACCAAAGTAATCCCGGCATGGAACACTGGACAGCGGTCAAGAACATCCTGAAGTACCTGAAAAGGACTAAGGATATGTTTCTCGTTTATGGAGGTGACGAAGAGCTCATCGTAAAGGGTTACATCGATGCTAGCTTCGACACAGATCTGGATGACTCCAAGTCACAAACCGGATACGTGTATATTTTGAATGGTGGGGCAGTCAGCTGGTGCAGTTGCAAGCAAAGCGTCGTGGCGGGATCTACATGTGAAGCGGAGTACATAGCAGCCTCGGAGGCAGCACAGGAAGCAGTCTGGATGAAGGAGTTCATCACCGACCTAGGAGTTATTCCCAATGTGTCGGGCCCAATGACTCTCTTCTGTGACAACACTGGAGCTATTGCCCTTGCCAAGGAGCCCAGGTTTCACAAGAAGACCAGGCATATCAAGCGTCGCTTCAACTCCATTCATGAACATGTTCAAGATGGAGACATAGATATTTGTAAAGTGCATACGGATCTGAATGTCGCAGATCTGTTGACTAAACCTCTTCCACGAGCAAAACATGATCAACACCAGAACTCTATGGGTGTTCGATTCATCATAATGTAACTAGATTATTGACTCTAGTGCAAGTGGGAGACTGTTGGAAATATGCCCTAGAGGCAATAATAAAGTGGTTATTATTATATTTCCTTGTTCATGATAATTGTCTATTGTTCATGCTATAATTGTATTAACCGGAAACCGTAATACATGTGTGAATACATAGATCACCGCATGTCCCTAGTAAGCCTCTAGTTGACTAGCTCGTTGATCAATAGATGGTTATGGTTTCCTAACCATGGACATTGGATGTCATTGATAACGGGATCACATCATTAGGAGAATGATGTGATGGACAAGACCCAATCCTAAGCATAGCACAAGATCGTATAGTTCGTTTGCTAGAGCTTTCTAATGTCAAGTATCATTTCCTTAGACCATGAGATTGTGCAACTCCCGGATACCGTAGGAATGCTTTGGGTGTATCAAACATCACAACATAACTGGGTGACTATAAAGGTGCACTACAGGTATCTCCGAAAGTGTCTGTTGGGTTGGCACGAATCGAGACTGGGATTTGTCACTCCGTATGACGGAGAGGTATCTCTGGGCCCACTCGGTAATGCATCATCGTAATGAGCTCAATGTGACTAAGGGGTTAGCCACGGGATCATGCGTTACGGAACGAGTAATGAGACTTGCCGGTAACGAGATTGAACAAGGTATAAGGATACCGATGATTGAATCTTGGGCAAGTAACATACCGATGGACAAAGGGAATTGCGTACGGGATTGATTGAATCCTCGACATCGTGGTTCATCCGATGAGATCATCATGGAACATGTGGGAGCCAACATGGGTATCCAGATCCCGCTGTTGGTTATTGGCCGGAGAGATGTCTCGGTCATGTCTGCATGGTTCCCGAACCCATAGGGTCTACACACTTAAGGTTCGGTGACGCTAGAGTCGTTATGGGAAATAGTATGTGGTTACCGAATGTTGTTCGGAGGCCCGGATGAGATCCCGGACGTCACGAGGAGTTCCGGAATGGTCCGGAGGTGAAGATTTATATATGGGAAGTCATCATACGGTCACCGGAAGTATTCGGGGGTTTGCAGGTATTGTACCGGGACCACCGAAGGGGTTCCGGGGGTCCATCGGGAGGGTCCACCTGCCCCGGAGGGCCCTATGGGCTGTATGTGGAAGGGAACCAGCCCCTAAGTGGGCTGGGCACCATCCCCCCTATGGCCCATGCGCCTAGGGTTGGGGGGAAACCCTAAAGGGGGCACCCCCCTTAGCTTGGGGGGCAAGCCCCCTCCCCTTGGCCACCGCCCCCCCTCTAGATCTCATCTAGAGGGGCCGGCCCCCTTCCCCCTTCGCCCTATAAATAGAGGGGAGGAGGGAGGGCAGCAGCACCTCATCCAAGGCGCAGCCCTCCCCCTCTCCAACACCCCCTCCTTCTCCGTTGAGCTTGGCGAAGCCCTGCCGGAGAACTGCAAGGTCCACCACCACGCCGTCGTGCTGCCGGAGTTGTCTTCCCCAACCTCTCCCTCCTCCTTGCTGGATCAAGGCGCGGGAGACGTCACCGAGCTGCACGTGTGTTGAACGCGGAGGCGCCGTTGTTTGGCGCTTAGATCGGAATCAACCGCGATCTGAATCGCTGCGTGTACGACTCCTCCAACCGCGTTCTTGCAATGCTTCCGCATCGCGATCTTCAAGGGTATGAAGATGCACTCCCCTCTCTCTCGTTGCTAGTCTCTCCATAGATTGATCTTTGTGATGTGTAGAAATTTTTTAATTTCTACACCGATCCCCAACAGCAGGCCCCCGATGCCCATCTTCTGCCATATGGTGTGTTTTGACCTTGAAAAAATCAGAAGGAAGCTTTTGGGATGAAGCGCCGCCATCTCGAGGCGGAACCTGGGCAGAACCAATCTAGGGCTCCGATGGAGCTGTTCTGCCGGAGAAACTTCCCTCCGGGAGGGGGAAATCGAAGCCATCGTCATCACCAACGATCCTCTCATCGAGAGGGGGGTCAATCTCCATCAACATCTTCACCAGCACCATCTCCTTTCAAACCCTAGTTCATCTCTTGTATCCGATCTTTGTCTCGAAACCTCAGATTGGTACCTGTGGGTTGCTAGTAGTGTTGATTACTCCTTGTAGTTGATGCTAGTTGGTTTATTCGGTGGAAGATCATATGTTCAGATCCTTAATGCTATTCAATACCCCTCTGATTATGAACATGAATATGCTTTGTGAGTAGTTACGTTTGTTCCTGAGGACATGGGAGAAGTCTTGCTATAAGTAATCATGTGAATTTGGTATTCGTTCGATATTTTGATGAGATGTATGTTGTCTTTCCTCTAGTGGTGTTATGTGAACGTCGACTACATGACACTTCACCATGATTTGGGCCTAGGGGAAGGCATTGGGAAGTAATAAGTAGATGATGGGTTGCTAGAGTGACAGAAGCTTAAACCCTAGTTTATGCGTTGCTTCGTAAGGGGCTGATTTGGATCCATATGTTTCATGCTATGGTTAGATTTATCTTAATTCTTCTTTCGTAGTTGCGGATGCTTGCGAGAGAGGTTAATCATAAGTGGGAGTCTTGTCCAAGGAAGGACAGCACCCAAGCACCGGTCCACCCACATATCAAATTATCAAAGTAACGAACGCGAATCATATGAGCATGATGAAAACTAGCTTGACAATAATTCCCATGTGTCCTCGGGAGCGCTTTGCTTTATATAAGAATTTGTCCAGGCTTGTCCTTTGCTACAAAAAGGATTGGGCCACCTTGCTGCACCATAGTTACTTTGGTTACATGTTACCCGTTACAATTTATCTTATCACACAACTAACTATTACCGATAATTTCAGTGCTTGCAAAGAATACCTTGCTGAAAACCGCTTGTCATTTCCTTCTGCTCCTTGTTGGTTTCGACACTCTTACTTATCAAAAGGACTATGATAGATCCCCTATACTTGTGGGTCATCAGGAATCGCGTGTGGTAGTGGTAGAAACGTGATGGTCGCTGTGGTTCAACTTCCATGGACAAGCTGTCATGTCTACTGACACATGCATTGCGGTAGACGGCTGCGGTAGACATGACACATGCATTGCATACCGCTCACTGCAAGTAGTAGTAGAGAAAACTAGGCGGATAAATAGTTCATTATAGTCAAGCGGACCTATATCAATGTACACAGAGTACACTTGTTCCAAAGACATGCACACCAACGAAGTAGTTCATCTATATCAATGTACACAGAGAGGAAATATAATTTTTACAAGAGAGGAAATAGTTCATCCATCTATAATGCCCTGCTGCTGGTGCAGCTTCTTCTTCTTCTTCTTTCTTCTTCTTTCTTCTTCTTCTTCTTCTTCTTCTTCTTCTTCTCCTTCTTCTGCTTCTTCTTCTTCTTCTTCTTCTTCTTCTTCTTCTTCTTCTTCTTCTTCTTCTTCTTCTT